>JBBJLR010000145.1:17462552-17502143 GCA_037577145.1 Brachypetersius gabonensis
ACACACAGACACACACACAGACACACACACAGACACACACACACACACACAGACACACACACAGACACACACACAGACACACACAGTGTAGTATTAACAACAAAGTTAAAATGTTAATATGTCAAAAGCTATACAACAATGGACGACTGAATAGGACGTAAACAAGTCCAGGAGGAAATTAGTGATGAAGTTTGAGATGTTTCCCATCTCACAGGTGTTAACAGTCCGTTTTGTACTCTAATTTATGTTATTGCTGAATAAAAATACCTACTGTTAAAAGATACAATGTACTATTAATCAAAATGTACTCCTATTATTAATGACAATTATAATTTATTATCAAAATCACTTATATGGCCACTTGTCTAAAAGTGCTTTAGAGTTGTTTTTCTGTATTTTTATCTTACCACTAGGCATTATAGTTGGTCTCCAGTCTTTGAGTACGCTGGTTATATTTTGACTAAATTTAGCGTAGAAAACGTCAGCGAAGATGTTCTCCATTCTGCCATTTTCAAAGAGGTGCTGTAGGAGGAAATCATATCGTTTTTTGTTTTTTTTTTTAAAAAAGGAAAAATATTGTTCACATCACAAAGGGCAGCAAGATTGTACCACAAAAGAGCAGCAAGTGAGTGACTCTCACCTGCTGGATGCCTAAGCAGAGGTAATGAATACTGTCAGGGCTGTATGGCTCCCCATTAGGTCGCTGAACTTCATCTATGAACTTGCAAAGACCGTAGCTGAGCTCAGCTGTACTGCACTGCAACAGGTCTTCCTTGAACATCATGTTACGAGCTGGAACAGAAAGGGAGAAAAGTTTTAGATGGTCATATAGCACGCACCTAAACTCCAGCTTCATTTATTCTAAAAGGTTTCCACTGGTCAGCTTAATATAGGATCTCATGTTGTGAAATAAATACTACAGAAGAAGGCAGTGAACACAGACTCACAGCCAATTTTGGGCATCTCTACATTGGGTTGAGAGTTCCTCCAGCGTATCCAGCTTTTCCAGGCTTGGACGCCGTACTCATGGTGAAGTTTGGAGATGTTTAAAAGACCAGCCGGTGATGGAGGAGCACCCCCGGTACGCTTACGGGGCTGCAAACACAAACATCAGGGTACATTTCACTCAATCAAACACATAAGTCAGTAAAAAAGAGAACATCTGCTAACATAGCGGTGCGAATCTGCTAACAATCTCGCTAGAACACAGCAAGAGTTGCCATGATCTTGTGATGCTATTGGTCATAGCTTCTGCTGTGTGTAGTCAACATAAGGGATTTTACTGTCTCAAGCTTTGGAACACTGTGTGATGAACATGTTTAATGCAGACTGTGCAGTTCCTACTCGTTTTTTCTGAGGGAAACCATCACGGCCTCTCCTGCGAGGTCTCTGTCTGCCACTTGGAGTCTTTTCCTTTTGTGTCCGCTGCTCCAAAAGCTCAAAACGCTCTAAAACGCAAGATCAGGCAACCACACTTCATTAATAGTCAAGTGCACATAGTGCACTTCTATGACAGAATTTATTTCATGGGATTTAATTGAAACTGTCACTCTGAAAGCTCTCACCAGCTGGGAAATCTGCCTCCAGGTCCATCTGTGGCTCTTGCTGGGTGGTAGTTGGGCTGGGTGAGCGTGGAGGTGCAGGTGTAACTGGTGGAGCTGCAGCTGTGGATGTTTTCTCAGGCTCTGAGGTTCGAGGGGCGTTGGAGACACTGTCATCCTCCCAGCTCAGATGGCCAGACAGAGCATCCAAATCAAAATCTTCGATGAAGTTATCTTCCTGGTCTAAAGACACAATGCAATTCATGAACCACAACGATCAAAGATTATGGATAAATATTAATGCCGGGTTAAAGCATTGTTTACTTAATGTAAGCAATCATTTTATCGCATGTTAACGCAGGTTTTTTTTTAATCCTTTTATTTTGAAAGTAGCTTTTTGTACTCGTTTGTGCATGCAACTGTACCTGTTGGCTGGTTTTCACGGAGGTATACTATATTACATATATATTATTATACATAATAAAACCAAATGACATTTATAGCGCTCCCATTACTTTTGTCCCATATCAGAAAACTTTATTCTTCTCACAGGAAATTGCTTACATAATTAATTTATATCACGATACAAAATCTATATATGATACTACATTACAATTCAAGTGCTAATATGCTCTAAAGTAAAGAGGAAAAAACTACCAAATAAAATGCTGTTTTATTGATAAAAAACTAACTTTGGCTATATTTCCATGCTTAGGTGACCACCTTGGTTAAGAAATGGTTCACTTAAAAATAAACCCCCCCCCCCCCAAATGAAGTCAATGGATCAGCTACGACGCAGATTAATCTCTGAAATACGCATCACTAGTTTTTCACTGACAAACTCTGTTTCTGCCCAAAAAACTTACTTAAATCACTATTACTTTAAAAACTACTATTGTAAGAACAAATGCAGTGCCCACCTTGTTCACCTCCATGGGAGACAGTTTTTTCCTTTTCACTGTCTTCTGCCACCATCTCAGCCATCATGATCAGATCTGCCTCTAATGGGTTGTCTGGGATCTTCTCTTTGATCTTCTGAATGGTTTCCACTATTCGCTCAGCACTGTCCAGAGTCGTGGGCAGGAACATGGGAACAGGCACCTACAACAACAAGCAGATCAGTGAATCCATCCTTCATTGGGAGATTTAAAGGAAAGCACTAAGATGAATATCAGGGATGGAGAAGAAATACAGCCCTGGAAAAAAATAAGAGACCACTGCAATTTGGTTTTAAATCAGCATCTCTATGGAGTGCCAACCATTCCATGCCAGTGTCTGTTAAAATTCCTACACAAGCACCTCATTCTGCGCTATGAGGTACTGATTAGTGGTCACCCGAATCACATGTTATTATACATGTTATAAAGTATAAAAACACTGCTGTAATCAACACTCTCCTCTCGCAATGAGACCAGTTAGATGGCAAAACACAAATAGAAATATGTCAAAGGTAATCACTGCCATTTTGTTTAAGTGAACAAGAGATTTATTTATTTTTTAAACACTGCATAATTGTCGGCAGTTGTTAAAAACTACAGCAAAGATGTTCAGTTCAATACTTGCACCTATAATAGACAAAACCTGTGAAACCGAACATTTTTGCAGCGCTCTCTTATTTTTGTTTGGAGCTGTATTGTTTGTGCTCATGAATGGGCAGTAGGTGTAGCATTTAGGACAGTCTGAGCTGCTCACCGGTAGAGGAAGTCCCACAGCATGTGGTGTGTACTGTGTGTAAAGGTGCATGGGTACAGGCACAAACACAGGCACTGGTAGAGGTAACACTATCACTTCAGGTTTGGTTTCATCTGTGGACAAGAACACGCATACACACATACACTCAGTGTGCGTCAGTACTGTAGGTACTCTAAGGAAAACGTGTGAGAGGTTTTACTGAGGGATGTGATTATGACCTGTACCTGTTTGTATATTCACATCACACATATTGGGTTTGCAGGATGTGCCTTTGTTCTGGCTCATGGGTTTACAGAGCAAAGCTTTGTTCTTCAGGATTCTGGGTGGTGGAGCAACAGCTTGTTTCACAGCGTCTGTCTGTGTGCTGGCCTAGAAAGCATCAATTACAGGTAACAGATGACTCTTTTGGCTAGATCCAAATCAACAAGATCCAAACAAGCAGTACAAACAAACACAGGAATACACTTCTTGATCAGTTCATAATTATTCTATCTAAATCTCTAGTTAAATGTAATCCACCTTGCCGAAGGAGCGCTTACTGTCAGTAATTAAGTCATCCAAAAATGCACTGATTAATCAAGCACAAAAAGAACAAAACTATAAAAGCTGTGATTCGCAAAATCCAATTTCTGCATATATAAGAACTGAAATTGACAGATAACTTGCAAAAATATCAATCTTGTTTTGAGTTTTCAGTGCAGGTACAATGATTTTTCAAAACAACTAAGTTTAAGGAGTAACCATGACAACAGCAGCTCACACTCAAGCAGGAACATTGCAAAATTTAATGTGACTTGAAAAATAAAAGTGCTCATTCAGATACTGTCTGTATGCACACTTACATGTCCTAACAGTTTCACACAGGTGGGGACAGCACCTGAAACACAAAAGCAATAAAAAGATAGAAACTCTGGCTCACATCCACATCATGTAATGTAACTGCTGGAAGCAGTCAGAGAAATGTTACCTTGCAAGGTGGCACTTCCCAGGACATTAGGCTGCCCATTGGTAGCTTTAGACAGTGATATAACATTGGCTATAACAGGTGTTGCCTCCTTTGTTACCAGTGGAGTCTGAGTGGTCATAGGGCTGGTCACTGCAGGCTGGAGCACAGGTCCTATGGAGACTGGCCCTCCTGTATTGAGAACAATTAGAGAAATAGTGCAAAACTACTGAGAAACTCCCAAAGAACACAACAGCTGTCAATGTTTTCCTCCCGTTTACCTTGTGCGACTGGAGGCTGGGTAATGGATGGCTGTGTGACTGCTGCCTTAATGGATTTGATGGCAGATGAGGGGTTACCCTGCAGACTGCAGAAGAACATCAGACACTGCAGGCTACAGAAATGCTTCATCTCTCCCAGCCACTTCACAGACTCTACCATCTTCTTGGCACGTTTACATGTGCTGCACTTAGCCACCTGTGCAGTGTGGCAAAGGGAAAGGGAATTTACAAAATAAAGTTGAAATATTAACTCAACATTTTTGTTGAGATGTACAAAGTTGTACAAAAATGTACAAAGTTTAAAATGTCTTTTAAATGGTCAAAAAGGCACAACATGCAGATCAGGCAACCACTTCCCCCTGATACCAGCAAATTACCATAATCGCCTCACTGCACTGAATTAAGACTAAAATATGAGCAGGTGTGAACAGTGAATTAATCAAGCTGTTCTCACTCTCCTACCTAATTTTAAGGCCAGCTATGAGAAACAACTGACACCAGCAATGTGAGCAGAGACTAAAGGAAACAAATATGACATTTTGTAAAGGCATGTGTGTTTCCTCAGCATTATTGCTATCGTTCACAGGCTGTGTTTGGGTCACAGTGAGGTTAAGGTGATCAGTATTACCAAGGCTCGCTCTTTTGTGCGGTACTTCCTCCCCTCTTTCCCTTTCGGCCAGTTCAAACGGTCCCTCTGATATCTGAGAATTTTTCGAAACTGAACTAGAGAGTTTTCAAGTAAAGTGGTCCCTTATAGTCACGCATGAACACAGTGCAGTGCATAGTGTGAAATTATTTCTCTGTATTCAACCCATTCACCAAGTGAAGCAGTGTGCATGGCGCCCAGGGGGCAGTATGTGGGGAGGGTGTGTTACTGACTTTTCTAG
This sequence comes from Brachypetersius gabonensis, assembly GCA_037577145.1. Lineage (NCBI taxonomy): Eukaryota > Metazoa > Chordata > Actinopteri > Characiformes > Alestidae > Brachypetersius > Brachypetersius gabonensis. The sequence continues at coordinate 17,467,897 of JBBJLR010000145.1, forward strand.
GTCTTTCAGCTCATTCAGATATCAGGAGGCCCACGGAGGCTTCTTTAGTTAATCATAAACCCATGGAAGGAACCCCTTTTTTTTATTAGTATGCAGACTGGATTGTTCTCTGAACAAGGGCACAAGTAAAGCCATTGACAAATATTACCTGACAGAATAACAGAGTGTACTGTGACAAACACTCATTCCCACAGAACTCCTCCTGTTTGCCAGAAAACAAACTGGTCACCACACACAGAGAGGTGCTACTGCAGTAGAGGCAGTTCCGGCAGTGCTTCTTCCCCCAGCGCTTGGCAAGGTCATGCTTGTAGAGTAGCTTGCAGCCTGTGGAAACACAGATAGGCTTACTTACTGTCATAAGACAGCACTCATTTAAGACACAGACCAGTGGGCTTGGGATTTGGAAAAGGTAAGAAAGCAAAGCCTGCACACAGGATCTCACCCTCGCTACAGAAAGAACAGTCGACGTTGTTAATCCTTTTTATCTCCTTTACTACCTTGTCGATTTTGCAGTACACACACTGTGCCATGATATAGTTGGTCCTTCTGAATTCATCAATGCACCCTTTATCACAGAAGGCATACATCTTTCCCTGCAAGACCACACAGAAATCAAACCTGGCAACATTAGAACCAGGGTACTCGATACAAATCACCCACTATTCAAATCACCATACTACTACCGCTACTACTACTAATAGTAATAATTATTATAATTATTGTTATCATTTTTATTATTAGGTTTGTATAATTGTTACTTGTAATACCTCTCCATAGAATCTCACATTAAAAAAAGTGTATAATTCAGCTCCTAAACCTCACTGATATTTTGCACTATATTATGCTGCCATAGTCAACCCCCACAGGGAGCACCTTAAAGTCCAGCAGCTCTGGCTTGCGGAAAAACGAGCGCTGGCACTGGGCACAGGGGATTTTGGTCACTGCTGGGATAAGAAGAGCACCAGAGGAGCTGGCCTCTGTAGGTACGGGTTTGGTGGAAGCAGGCTTTGGGGAAGACTGGGCCTGAGTGGTGCTGAGAGACGCTGGTGCAACATTCAGCTGGTTTTGAGAGTTTGACTTATTGAAGGCATCCTGAAAAAGATCAAATATATGTATATATAAGACAAAAAATAAAACAAAGACGATCACCCACAATTCAGACAACACAAACCCAGTCCAGAATGTTCTAGAGAGTACCTGAAAGGACACCACACACGTGAGGGAGCAGAAGTTGCGGATGGAACCATCTGACATGGCGAGGTGGTACTGAGGCACTTGAACGAGCTTACAGTTGCTGCATTCCACCAAAGCACCTTAATGCATACCATGAGACTGTTAATTCTGGACAGTGTAAACAGGCCATTACTATGCACTAAAAATGCCCATCCTATTACAGCATTAAGGTACAAATATGAGCAATATTCATTGTGAAAGGCAAATTTGAACCGCCAGTCCCAGAGTATGTGGATAATCATGTTACCTGATGAACTGACAGTCTGGACTTTGTGGGCTGTCACACATGCCGAGGAGCAGAACAGTTCTTTGGCACCCTCTGCGTTTGTGCTGTCCACCATCTCCACCATGGAGTGATAACCCCGACACATGGTGCAGGAGACAGGCTTGCCATACTTCTGCAATATAGATTCAAAAACAGACTAAATGTGTAAATCTCATTGACTACGGTTTTATGGGAAACTAAGCAATGCGCCATGAACTCCTGGAGTCAATTTAACTGAATATTTTAATATTTTAATATGATTCATATTATATTCAGTTAAATTGGACGGTTGTCTGGTTGGAAGAACTCAATACATTAACCTTTTTTTTTTTTTTAGGATTTTACACCTAAACACATTCTGAAATTTGACAAGTTTTGTCAAAAAATAGCATTTAAATGTTGTAATTTTTTTTCATTTCAAACATTCATCATCTTTCATACATGATCTGTATGCTGTATTATTACACTCATTAATAACCACAGATTATTCATTACTGCAAAGAAAGGCCCACTGAGCCTGAAGCCTGAGTTACCCTTTTGTAGGCAGTGATGCAGTTCTGGCTGCAGTATTTTTTAACAACGCCCTCGATCACCAGAGATGGGCACTGGCCGTCTGCGCTGTAACAGTAACGGCTGCAGTGGATACAGCTGTTCATGGTCAGCTTATTGGAGGAGCGGAACTTATTGAAGCAGACATCACTGCAGAGTTTATGGACATTCCCCAAGTAGTTCACCTCATGGCGAGTCTAGCAAAGAATAAACAAAGACAAAAATAGAAAAAAGATGAAACAAACAGTGTTGTGGAAAACTCTTAGGCACCTATGCAAACCTTTTTGAACACCATTTTTCTCAGCGTGCGAGAAAGTGTCTTTCTGCCAGCGAAGTTAACATTATTATAATAATAATAATAATAATTTTTAAGTATTATTATTGTTATACTTGTAATACCTTTCCATAGAGTTTCACATTAAAAAAGTAACAGTAATAAAAGCAAACTATCAAGAAAGTAGTATTAAGTATCAAACTAAGTATTAAGGTTTGTTTTGTTAGTAAAAAAGTTTTGTTTACACTGAACTCCAGCGGTGCTAAAATGCAAATACCGATATTACCGCTGTATAGACTGTACTGTTTTTCATGCATGTGCGTTTTCTTTGGTATGCGCTGTCGGCATAAGCAGTTAAATACAGTAATAAATTCAGAGAACACAGGTTTGGTTCCAGATTCCTCCTCGGTTCCTCCAGCTGTTGTTTGGATTTGTGAAACTCCATCAGCAGCTCCTGATTTAATTTAATGAAGGACTGATTGAGTCAAACCAGATTTCTAAAAGAAACTACAAGTAATACTGGGCTTCCACAAGGAACGCACTGATGCCTTAATTAAGATTCTGAAGAAAGTCTTTGCTCAGAATCTCAGAGATTCGGATGGTTTTCCTCAACTAAATTTCGTGGCCACTTACAGGGCAGGATTTTTGGCATACGCTGCACTTTGTGCTGTTCTGGTCAGCGGTAAGTGTAGACTTTGCACTGTCCCTCTTGTAGTTAAAGGTGCCTAGGCACTTCTGACTGCAGAATTCCTTCGTAGCCCCTGCTGAATCCACCGGAGCCACGATGATCTCCTTTGGGTTGGGAATGTCCCTACGGAAAAGGGGAACATAGTAACACATTAGGTTACGTTTCACAATAGACTTAAAGCAGATTTGCAGGGTTTACACCAAATACTGTTTATTAATACATCTGATGTGAACAGCAACCACATCTCTCAATGGAAAAAAAGAAATGCCAATCTCTCTCAAACTAAATCAAGAGCATTAACTACATTCTACCTTTTTCAAAAAGGCCAACAGGTGTAAGGTGTGTGTGTGTGTAAGTATGTGTGTGTGTGTGTGTGTGTGTGTGTGTCTCATGTCTAAACCCTGTTGAAATTGAATAAATTGAATAAAGATTAAATAAAAACTCCCATGTCAAAATACTGAATTCTGATCTATAGAAATAAAACAGTTGAGGACACTCACTTGAGGCAGTAATGGCAGTTTTTTTTGAGTGCAGACCTGACCACAAGCTCAGTGGTTGTACTGCACAGACACTGGGGCGAGCAGTAGAGCTGAGGGGAGCCCTTGCGCTGGTAGGCCGTCTGGCCCTTAAGGAGTACCTTCTTACAACCCGAACACACTACACACAGAGTGCTGGCTGGATTCAAGGCAGGGGTCGAGGAGCTAGACGACACCTTTGCCGAAGTGGCGACAGCTGGAGAGCCGGTGCTGGACCCTGTGGGATATACACAATCCACAACAAGGGTCTCCACAGTGAAAAAAACTGCACATGGTTCAACAAGTTTAACTTGTTTGGTGATTTGACATTTGACTTTCCCAAAGGAAAAATCTTCAATCAGTCAAAACAGTTATATTAAACATGGACAACACTTCAAAGGCCTGAACCAATCGATGCTCCGGTGATACATTTCAAGAAAAAAAATTATCCAAAAGCAAAATGGTTTAGCAATGAATATTATTTGAAATTTTCATACCTACAGGTGCTGAATTTTTCCCAACAGAAAACACAGCGCTTATCTTGAACTCATCTTCTGTTCTCTGGTCATTTTCCTGCGATTATAATATCACAAATCATGACAAACACTTCCTCAGCAAACGCTTGAATTCTACCTCGAATCTTCCATTAAAAACACTGTAAAAATGGAGTGGAATAACTATGGCAGGCAAACATAACTTGTATGTGTTAATGGAGAGATTTTACTACCTACATAAGTATAGGTATAAGTAAGAGATATGGCTCTTGTGACAGATTGCATTAGACTAAGATGGCTGCTGCATGCTGCGGATCCAGGGCACAAAGCATAAACTATCAACATATTAGTTTTAAGCCAGATGCCGGCTGACAGTCTGGAATGTTTTTGGTGCATGTTGCGGGACACATTAGCAGACAGATTTTGATGAACGAGTGGATCCTAGGCTGATTGCTGTGTCAGCTTTTCAAACGGCGTTTGTTCAAATCCCACCACAGGGACCACAATAACAAAGCACCAGCCATGGCAAATCCCACCGGTTTTATACAAGTAACTGTGACCCAGTGTATATGTAGTGAAATTTGATCAGCTCCGGAGGGTTCTAAGTAGGGTTGGGTAAGAAACTTCACATTAAATCAGTCGCCCAAATCCATTTTTCCATAGACATGCAGGAACCGTGCTGTACCTAAACCGTACTGCGATGGCACAGAACTTGCAGCACGCATTGATTTTCCAGTTTATCTCAGCCTGGTAAAGATGTAATTCTCTCCCCACACTTTATGGCCCCAAAATTGCTTACATGGAGTCGAACCAGAAGAAAGTTTTTCAGTCAAGAGCCCTTTTTATTATTTATAATCTTGTTTTGAGTTTTTACATTTTTTCTCTGCGTGGTTTAGCTGTGCAACAAATAACTAATCTTAACCTAACCATACCTAACCTAACTCAGAGATGACCTGGTACACCTTTAAATCTCTCACATAGTTAAAAAGGAATGTGCTAGTGACATAGAAACCTGCCACTGAAATGTATCTTCAGCCCAAACAGATGGCAGCGTTTGGACGTTGTGTATGTTATTGAGAATATTGAGAAGTTTGGACTTTCAACTGAAACTACATTTTTCGTTATTACGCTGAGAGTAAAGCACCAAAAGTAAAGAACTGCTGGGTAGTAAATTCCAGGTTTCTGTCCTGATACCCATTTAAGTTCTTAGGCTAAGTGTAACATGGTGATTTTATAATCTAGTAGACTATCGCAGCAATATTAAGAAAACTACAGCAACCACAATTTCCATTTATTTCAAGGCCAATTTTCTCTTCGGTCCAGGGCTAACAACACTGTATTGACTTCTGTTTTTGTATTGGACTGAGGACTTCAACTGGGACATCACAGTTTTTTCTGACTATATGAGAAACATTTTTAAAGCGGTGATGAAGAAATCTGCAAAAGTCATGAAGAGTGTTTCAAAAGTATGGGGCGTGAAGCAGAAACAGAACTTACTTCGGTTGTATCAGGTTCATCCTTGACCTTTCCTGTTGAATCCTGGGGTACAAGAGCTTTCTCATATTCCTCATCCATAGGTTCATCTTTGACTTTCACAGAAAGTACACTAGATGAGTCAAAATCCATCTTCTCAGCTTCCACCTCAGGCTGAAAAGGCTGCACTGGCTGGGGAGCAATAAGGACTGTCTTGAATATGTACACACATGCACACACACGGTCCTGTTGAATCCAGTCTGAGTGAATGAAGAGAGCACACTCACCGTCTGTATAGAAGACTCCATCATCTCATCCTTCAGTTCCTGGATTGTCTGGTTTTCTGATGGAAAACAAAAGATAATACACAAGACAAATGCTTGTTAATAAGCAGTAATGTGACCCACCTCTACTTTACTAACTCTGACTTTGTTACACTCTAACACTTTCAAAGTACCTCAAGATAAGGATGATTCTTGCTGTGCCTTTAAGCCCACCTTTGGCCAGCTTGTTTTTGTTTTGTTGAAAAGGACATGGTCTGGTTTGTAATAAAAAGTGAATTATTTTCTATATTTACAAAGATTTATTCATAAGTTGATCTCAAAACTACACAACACAATTCTGGTCCTTTTGGCATATCAGTAAAACACTAGATTGTTATTCTTGAATGAGGAAAATACATTTTTGTATGCAAAACAGCCCTAAAGGAATCTGTATACACACACCGATCAGCCACTAAATCCACTGACATGTGAAGTACAAACACCGATTATCTCATTACAGTGGCACCTGTCCAGGGGTGTGAAGTGAACAGTCTTGATGTGTTGGAAGCAGCAGGACCTTTCCTGGATCTGAGTGACTTTGACAAGGGCCAAACTGTGATGGCTAGTCAACTGAATCAGAGAATCTTAAAAACGGCAGGTACTGTGGGGTGTCCCTGGTATGTGGTGGTCAGAGCGGTCCAAAAAAAGACAACCAGTGAAAGGGCCATAAGCAACTAATTGTCACTGAAACATGTGGGGAGTGAAGGCTAGACTCTCTGGTCTGGTCCCTCAGAAGAACGACTGCTGAAACAGTTCATGCTTAATCAGAAAGGCGTCAGAACACAGTGCATCACAGCTCAACATGTATGAGCATTAGAACTGAATCATGGATTATGTTTACTTCTACATGGACAGTCAGGTTTGTCCACGTCATGTAGAAGTAAACAAGGTATGTTGCTGACCTGGAGAAGAGATGGCTCCAGGGTGCACTATGGGAAGAAGGCAAGCTGGAAAAGGTAGTGTGATGCTCTGGGAAATGTTCTGCTGGGAAACTCTGGGTCCTGACATTCATATGTGATGTTACTTTGACATGTACCATCTACCTAAAGATTGTTGCAGGTCACATACGCCCCTTTATGGCAGCACTGAAAATTAAATGAATTTATTACTGTATTTACCTGCTTATACCAAAGAAAACACATTCACATGCGTGAATGACAGTACAGTCTATACAGGGTTCTAGCCCTGCAGGGTGTAAACTGTACATGTGGGTTTAGTTTTACATTTTTTTAAGGGTAATGTATTAAGCTTGATGTTTAGGGAGTTTTGGGAGCATATTTGGGTTCACATTAAGGGTTTACACTATAAAAACAGGCATTTTAAGGCATTTTTTTACATCACATTACAGTGTTTCGCTATACATGGTTGCTCTTGGAACATTTACTGTATTTTTGGACCTGCATCTGCCCTACACCCTTTCTCAGATACTGTTGTCCACAGACAAGGGCCTACTCGCTATCCCTCACAATACATTACAGTCCTTTGGGGACACAGCCTTAAATGCTGCTGCCCCCACCCTCTGGAACTCGCTCCCTCTTGAGATCCGCAATGTCTGGTCTCTAGACATTTTCAAAAAGCACTTGAAGTTTCACAAAGTCAAAGGTCTTTGGTCTTTGACTTTGCAACCTTGAACTCCCTGAAAGGCTTTATAAATATAAGTTATTTTATGAGTACTCTTATTATTAGGTTATTGTTATTATTATATCCTTACCTGATTTGTTAGATGATGTGTCCTCTGGTGAGACTTTAAAAGTCTGAGCCTGACTGCCAGAAGGTTCCAGTTCAGAACTCGCCTCCTCAGGGGAGCTTTCGAATTTGCCTTTTGCAGAAAAAGAATCAATTACATCTTAAACAGACTGTGATTCTGTATTCACTGTAAGGGCAGATCATTGGGTACCAGTCTTTGGAAAAGAGAAAATGCACCACTCTACAGATACAAAGGCTTAAACAAGCAGTGCATACTTACTCATATTCTTAGAGTGTTCTGAATGTGCAACGACTTCGACCTGCACATTCTCTTCCTTGGGATCAATATTCATTGGTGTTTCAGAAGAGTCTTCTTCTATTGTCCTAATATTAGGCCAAACATTATTGTCCTCCAACATTTCCTGAACAGTTTCTTCTGTTTTCATGTGATTCTGCCTTGTCTGTATAATCTCATGTTCCTCCGATTCATCTTCTTCCATTTTAACTTTCATCTCTTTCACTGTGTTCTCTGCAGATTGTCTGTCTAGTTCTTCGGGTTCTTTATGTTCCCGGAGACTCCTTTGCAACCTGTCTGTCTCTAATGCGACACCAAGATTAATGTCTAGACCTTTATGCTTCACCTCCTCTGGTTGCTCCTGCTTGTCCTCCTTAGCTAATTTCTTCACCTCTGGCTGCTTGTCTTCTACTTCTTGCTTCTCTTGATGCTGTTCAGCATTCTCTCTATCTGACTCCTGATCTTGAGGCCCCATGTCCTGTGGTTGCTCTTCCTTTTCCTTCTCCTGGCCAATTAGATGACCAAGTTCTTGGCCTTTTGACCCTTGCTGTTCCCGCCCACCCTCCTCATCCCCTGACTGTGTGTCCACCTCATGCCTGTTATCTAGACCTTGCTGCCTGATCTCTTCACTTTCAGGATCTTTCCTTTCATGTTTCTCCTCTTCCACTCCTTCAAGTTTTTTGTTTTCCTCTATCGCCTCCTCCTGTTCATGCTCCCTCTCTTGGTCCTCTTCTTTGCTGCTGTCTAGACCTTGTTGCATTCTCTCTTCACTTTCTGGCTCTTTCTCCTCTTGGTTAACTCGATGTTTCTCCTCCTCCACAACATCTGCTTTTTTGCTTTCCTCTATCGCCTCCTCCTGTTCATGCTCCCTCTCTTGGTCCTCTTCTTTGCTGCTGTCTAGACCTTGTTGCATTATCTCTTCATTTTCAGGCTCTTTCTCCTCTTGGTTAACTCGATGTTTCTCCTCCTCCACAACCTCTGGTTTTTTGCTTTCCTCAATCGCCTCCTCCTGTTCATGTTCCATCTGTTGGTCCTCTTCTTGTTTGTTGTCTAGATCTTGCTGGCTCATCTTCTCCTCTGTGTTTTCTTCGGCAGCCTTGTCAGCATGTCCCTCCTGACTCCCTTCTATCATGTTAACTTGAGGACCAGGCTCTTGTGCTGCAGACTGAGAGGTGCTCTGACTGTCTGATTCCCCCAGAACAGCTGAATCCTTGGCATTTGATGTGCTTTCAGCATCACCACTTTCAGCCTGTGACATGATCTCCGTCCGTGTTTCTTCTTCTTCTGGAGACTTGGGGGAGTCAGACATCACTTACAAGTCTGAAAGACAAGCCACCAAGCAGAATCAGCAGTCATTCACTTAAGACAAAATACATTTAAATAACTAACTAAATAAGGCAACTCAGCTAACTTGCTCTGGGAAAGTAGTTATAAATATATAACACTTGTTGACTCAGCACAGCAGTAAAGTGTCCACATCTTATTTATTTTTTGCCCTTAAGGTCCACTTCTGACATTTGTGAGAGTATATGTAAAAAAATATAATATATGGACAAAAGTATTGGGACATTTCTGTTTTTCAGGGTTTAGGCTAGGCATCGTCATACCAGTGGAGGGCAATCTTACTGCTTCAGCACACAAAGACATTTTGGACAACGCCATGCTTCCAACTTTGTGGACACAGTTTCGGGAAGAACCTTTTCTATTCCAGCATTAAGAGCACAAAGCAAAGTCCATCAAGATGTGGTTGGATGAGTTTGGTGTGGAAGAACTCGAGTGTCCTGCACAGAGCCCTGATCTTAACCCCAACCAGCACCTTTGGGATGAACTGGAAGGAGATTGAGAGCCAGGTCTTCTCAGCCAACATCAGTCCTTTACCTCATAAATGCTCTACAGAATGAATGGGCAGGAATTCCCAAAGAATTTCTAAAGTTTTGTGGAAAGCCTTCCAAGTAGAGTGGAAGCTGTTATAGCTGTATAGAGGGACAGACTCCATATTAAAGTCCCTGTTGGTGTAATGTTCAGGTATCCCAATACTTTTATTGTGTATAATTAATATAGGGTGAGATGCCCTAATGTGGGACATTTTTGTATTTTGGACTCCCGTAGTGTATTCAGATGTAAAGCCAACATTGTAAATCCACAAAAATACATTATTTTTAAATCACTTTCAAGATTTTCTAACCAAAGTTAACCGTTGTTATTATATCCTTGAGACTGGTGTATGCTAATGAACTCTGTTCTGATTGGTTGTACTGTTCATCGCTGAAAAACAGTACTAACAGCAGCACAAATAAGTGGGCGTGGCCAAATCTCCCTGGACTGAATAGAATATTTCAAATGCAAATGTGTTGGTCTTCGTGATGTCACAAAAACAATGAATTCAAAACAGTTTGCTTTTTGCAGCTTAATTTGAATATCACGACAGGAAAGTAAAAGGTGCCCTTTTACGTGTTTTGAAAGTTTACACTAAAACAGGCAGCATCGGGCACAAACCACACTGAAAAAAGGGAGGAAAATGCTGATTTAACTGATGGGGCAAAATATGAGGCAAAAGTTAACAGCAGCTCTGGACAGCTAATAAAACAGGGGACTGGCTGAAGTAATGTGTTTTGTGGTCAAAGAAAGCTAAAACAAGCTATGGTTCAAGTAAATGCATCTGGGTGCATAATTCACAACAAATGCAGTGGTCTGCTTTAAAGTCTGCAATGCTGTTTTAAAGCCCGTCTTGCACTGGTTACTATGGCCACGCAGGAGCGCTGCTTTAAATTAGCCACACACACACCCAGGCTGTGTTTACATGCAGAGCGGGGCTCTTGCAGCCCGGACAGAGACCTGAGAGCAGGCTGCAGCTCGGGATGTTTCAAAACGAGTCATAACTGCATCTTCAGCGGCACAAATACAGACTTTGAGCCCTGTGTTTTTGCAAAAACAGACCAGAGATAGCTGACGTAGTGCAAAGAGGACTGCCCCTGTTGGATCATTTCAGCCAAGCAACTAGACATTAACTTGCATTCCCGCGTTTTTTTCATCATTTATGCATTATAAACACGCTCCTACAGACTGGCATGACATTTCTGAAAAAGCGACAATTTACAGTGCTGTTAATGGGAACCAGGCGTCCCGTGGCCCGTAAAAGCTACCTTGCTTCACACAGAGCTTCTCTAACTCATCAACCTTGTTTGGATACTTTCGAGACATATATATTCTAGAGAAATGCATGCACAGAGAGTATAAAGCAAGATTAACCATAGAAAGGGTTAATATAAATATCTGAATTGCATTCAAAACTCAACAGACTAATCAATAAATGTCTATTTTTGTGCTCCCATCATCACCACTGTAAAGAATGTCTGAACCGAGCAGACTTTCTAGAGCAAATCTGTCTAAATTACTTAGCACTTAGAGGACTGAATCAGAGGGAATATCTGTAAAATGGCTGTGAACTCTTTGTTATGTATGGCCGAGCTGATGTTGACTGAGCATTAGAGCTCGAGCTATAAAAGAGGGAAACATCTGGATGTGAGAGAGCAGCTGGATTTCAGGGTTATTTCAGTCTGTCTGAGGTCCTGGAGAGACAGCAGCTCTGGTTAGGGTAGTTCCAGATCAGGCTGGAGCCTGGAGGAGGCAGAACCTGCTCTCTGCTGGAGCAGCTGGAGTTCTAAGAGCTGTTCCGACCAAGACATTAGTCCAGGCTAGTCCAGCTGCATCCTGCACTCTCCACCCACCCCACCACCACGCGGGCCACACTCTCCAGCCCCTCCGTACTAACCTCGAACTGGAGAAGCACAACAACACGTCACACAGCGCGGCCCATGCACAAGTCCTGCCGGAGATAACCAGGCTCTCGAGTGCAAAAATGTCTAATCCTGCACATGCATGAAAAAAGTAAACAACGTGCAGACTGCAGCTAACTCTCAGTCCCGCTAAAGCCCTTCCGCACGGAGCTCCAGCTCCACTCCCCCCGCAGAAAACTCCGCACCGGGCTGCGGCCACAGCGGCATCGAGCGGCCAACAGGCGGATTCCTCCAAGCACCCTCACACTGCACAAAACAGCACCCTCTAACAACAGAAACAACCACACAACACTCACACTGCATAAAACAACCACAAAGTACTCAACTACCCCCGATACGGCCCAAAAACAACACTCCCTAGCAATAAAAACAAAAACTACCCCTCAAATCTACAAAAACTGCACTTACTAACAACAAAAACAACCACACAGTACTCAACTACCCCTCAAACGACACAAAACAACCACACTATACTCTACCACCCCATGCTGCACAGAAACAGCACCCTCTAACAACAAACACAACCACACAGTACTCAACGACCCCTGACACTGCACAAAAACAAACACACCGTACTCCACACCCTCATACCCAACAAAAACAACCACAGAGTACTGATCCGTACCTCAAACTGCCCAAAACACAAAACTACACAACACTTAATTACACCTCATACTGCACCAGAACAACCACACGACACTCAACTACCCCTCATACTCAACAAAAACAACCACATAGTACTGAGCTATCCCTCAAACTGCACAAAACACAAAACTACACAACACTGAATTACCCCTTGCTGCACAAAAACAACCCCACAGTCCTCAACTACCCCTAATAGTGCACAAAACAAACACACAACACTCAACTACCCCTCATACCGCACCAGAACAACCACACAGTACTCTACTACCCCTCATACTACACAAAAACAAAACTCTCCAAATGGCTGTGTACAGCAAAACGCATGAAAAAATACTGACCAAAATAAAACTGTCATAAGTGAAATAAATAAGTTAAAGTAAGTAGAGTAGCATTTAACTTTTATGCAGAACACCTTCAGAGCTCTTGAGGAATTTGTGCCTTGATGAGTCAGAGCTTCTATGGTGACATACGGGGGAATCTACACTTTATTTGATTAATACATTTAACATATTGTCCATTTGGTGTACCAAGGGTTTTAGTTTGGTCTTAAAATATTCCAACTGTCCCCATCAGATGAACAACTCTTAAGGCGGTCATCTTTAAGAGAAGAGGAGTTTTATTCCTGGTTCAGATATGAAAGAATATTTACAGGTGTTTCAGTCCCATATTCCAGAGTGAGAAGACAACTCAACACTGAGGATCTGAAGGATGTGGAGCCTTTCCGTTAAAAAGAAACAGATATTTGGCACCGAACCACAGAGACCGGACATCTGAGATATAGAGTAATATTTTACAGACAGGTGATTGTAGATTTGCAATTGAGGTAGCAAGAAGCATGACAAAACATGAAAGGAATGGAAGTTATAGGAGCAGTAAAAGGCGACTGCACAAAATATGCAAAAATATACATTACATTTAGTTGTGTAGGCTCCAGTTTAATGTTTTTTTCGGGCTGTATTACTGTACACCTTTCAGTTTCTGTATGTATCTCTCTGTCTGTGGCTGCCTGTCCATATCTTTACGTTAAGAGAGCTGACTATTATATGAATGGCTTCTTAACTTGTACATAATGGCCATTTTCATTGGAGTTGAAATGAATCAGTTCTTTAAATTGCAGAGTATTAAAGGAACATAATATGAGATGATTACAAAATGACTGTAACTGTCAAAATCATCTATAACTGTTAAAGCAATAAGACACCCTTCGGTTTCTTACTGTCAACAACAGGTTGGTGAAAAGGTGATTTAGGACAACAAACCAAAATAAAAGAGTTTTTTTGCAATCGTTTATTTATTATTTATTCTTGTACAATTGTCCAATGACCAATTCCTCCAGGATGCATTATTATCTAGAACCTCTGACATTCTGATGTATCGGACCAACATTAGTGGCTGACACTCGTTAGTTCATCTTAAAACACAAAATGTTCAGCTGCTGCTTAGACATTTAGTATTATACTGACGTATGGAACAGCTGACTGTTATAAAGACAATAGAAAAACCATGGCAAGAGGAATCTATACGGTCTCTAAGTGAACCAAATCATTTTTTTGCGATGTTGCAGCGTGAGATTGTGTTGGTGTCTTTGGTTTTCCTGGTTGGTGTCTAAGGGTGGAGACTTTGTTATCCAACTCATCCATGAAGCCCTCGTCTATAGATTCACTGTCCTTGTCCTCCTCTTCTCCTGCACCTTCAGCCGGGAGGAAAATATGCAGCTGCGTTCTGGTTGTGTTGGCCGCTGCAGTGGGTGAAGGTCGCCTGGGTAGACACGGCGTCCCCCTGATGGATAAAGTCTCGCTGAGTGGGGCCTGTGTGTACTGCTTCACCAAAGGTCTCAGGCCACACTGCCCAGCCACCAGCCGCCGGGCCTGTGTGGCGGACTGATCTAGTTTAGAAATAGGCCTTATCGGCTGAGAAAAGTGTGTGTACGCTGGTTGAACGCTCTGTTGTGGTCCATTAGTATTTTCGAACGACTTGCAAATGGAAAGAAAAGGGGAACTTTTCCGAGGAGGTGGGTGGGAATTGCGAGGAAGCCCCTGAAACTTCACTGGTTGGACTGGAGCGGACAGAGATGGCTCACTGAAGCTGGGGACATAAAAAAAAAAAAACATTAATGAGAAAAGCCATTATTTTTTGTACAGTTCAACTGTTAAGATGTCAAACGTCCTTGAGAGTAGTTCGCTGAGAAAGGCTTGATTCTAGAGAAACCTCGAGAGTTAGAATTGTTCACAGCGCTGGTGGCAGGAACCAAAGCCTTCAGTGTAGAGTTTCCAAATCCAAATGGTGACCATGTTCTCTACCAACCGAACCCAGGCAACGAAGAACTTGTTGATTAGTTAATAAGTTGAATCAGCGTATGTTTGATGACACAAAAAATGTGCTTACTATGGATATGGGAACCCTGCCTTTAATGTTTCTCAAAGCCACAGAAAGTCGTTGAGATTGTTTTGAAAATGGGCGTCGTTAGGTCTATTTTGGGGGGTCTGAAGCCCCCCCCATATGATCCCAAGCCACCCTAAATATCTAGTAATTATTCTACTATTTTTAAATGATATCCAAACATTTCATACAAAATATTTCATACAGATACGCACTTTACAAATAGAAACAAGACTATGAATAAGTCTAGCTAGCATTACTGAATTAAAATGGTGTACTGGCTGTTTGGAAAGTGACTTAAATGGCAACCCCTGGTTCGTACAGCACCACTGTGAAGAACTCTGAACATTTCTCTACAATGAACCATTTGACTCCAAAATAGAGAGGATGGCTGGGTACTACAGACTGACTTTTATATTAGGGTTTCAGAGCAACAGCAGCTCTGTTGCACTGAAATTGCTCAATTCTAAGCTGAAACTGATGAAATGAGGTGTATGTAAACATGCAAAGAAACACCTTGCATATTTACATACACTTTCAAAATGATGCTAATTAACACCATAGTTTGTGCGAGGCCATATGAATACAGCATCTCTACAGCTTGTGTAAGGACAACCCATTACTTGAATATGACTGGTTGCTGTTGAGTTGAAGTAATGCATGCATTCCTGATGTTCATTTACTAAATCATCTGTGTTTGGAGTGTAATATTAGCTCATGACATTAACATTTTAACAACAGCACCATCTCCTCTTTTAGATTTTTAGTGGCAGGCACACTGAATTAGAGCAGCTCTCAGTTACTTAAAACCTTAGCAGCCTGAAAGCCACCTGATAAATGGAGCCGATAGGACTGTTGTGTTGACTGAGAGCCGTGTGGGTCTGTTGCTATGTGAGAAGTGCTTAGCTCAGGTTTCCTGGCACACATTGTACTCTACCTACTGGAAACAGCAGTTTAGAAATCTGAATGGACCTGCATATAGTAGGAGTAAAGGGGTGACGGGTGTGCGAACGATCTGCCTCACCCCTGAGATTCTGGCTTTTGGTGCATGTTGAAATCAACAAGTGAAGATTGTTTCAGATTAGCATTGAAGTGCAACTGCTTTTACAGTGATCTGGAGTGGACCGCATATATTGATTTCTATGTTTGAGGGTTTCTAAACTGGTTGACCCTCATAAAAGTAAAAAATGAGACTCCTGTTGAGAACTGTGAAGGGTTATTAAAAGAAAAAGTCTTGGCAGAAATATCCACAGTACAAAACCTCCCAAACAAATGAATAAATAGCAAAAGGAGAAGAAAAAAAATCCACCCTTCAAAGCTAGTTAATGTAACCCCTTTCTATGGTTTGGAAGTCATTTTGAACCTTTTCTACTAGTTTACTCACTTGCATACAGTGTAAACGCAAACTGGCTTTTACAGAGTTGTTCTGTTGACTTTCTCTAATATAACAAAACACACTATCTACCTATGTATAGATAAATTGATTATATATAGTTAATTACTGTTAACTGAGCTCGTCTTGTTTCTTCAAATTCAAGAATTACAGGTTTAAAGGGTCATCCAAAGCTAGAAATGAAACTTCAGCTATTTAGATTTTGTGTCATACATTTGTAAACCCTAAAATTGTCTAAGCATGAGGTTCTTATATTGTTTTTAGATGTATTGTTGAGCACAAGCCTTTGAAGCTTGAGGTATCGGCTCACCTGAGTGTGACCATAGAGGTCCGATGGTGGGCTGTTCTAGTCAGTGATGGGAGTTTCAGAGACTCCCCGAGAGCCGGACCACTGCTGCGTGGCATCGGCAGCATGGAGTTGGAGCGCAGGTACGTTCGGGCCAGGGCTCGGCTCCGCTGCACAGCATGCTGGTGCTTCAGCTCAGCAGCGTTCAGGCCCACGCCAGCAGGGGCTCGAACTCCACTCATGTCTCAACAGACTGCAGTCAGGCAGACCTAGTGCGGACACCTCTGGGGGTACAGGTACCCAAATGAGGCCATAAATAATTAACGTGCATTAAAGATTCAAATGCGGGGCCCATTGATCACATGGCTACCCAATTCTCCCTCCCTCTTTTCCTTTCCCGCTTCCTGAGGTCAGCTTACAACCACTGGAGGGGCCAGATGTCAAATGGACAAGATTAAGTAGTTTGGTACCATTTTACAATGTGACTACCTTAATGAAGGGATGAAAAATGGGTTTGTTCATGTTATCAGGTCATAAACACTTGTAAAAAGTGTTGAAAGGACTGATAAAAGGTGCAGCAGTAACCTGTTGCATCTGGTGAGGATAAAGGTGTTATGAAGGTGACTAGAGCTGTTGACCTTTTTCAGAAGCATTCATATAAACATAGATAAGATAAAGCAGGACCAGCGGAGTGAAGCAGCTTTAGGCACGATACTGATACTGTGAAGTTGAGCTTTTATGATTTAAGCATATTGTTTTATAGTCCATCAACAGTCAAAAAAAGCTGAAGTACATGCACTAATGACACAATGCAGAAGTTAGGGGTGATTTATGTTTCTGTAAACGCTGCTGTTAAAACTGCAAAATCAACCTGACCGCTTTAGTGACAAACTAGTTCAACATTAGTTTTTATATGGTGCTCAGACGTTTCTTTCTTAAATCCAACCATCACACAATCTTGGTGTAATTGTAATACTAGGTCTCTGGAAGTTTTGTTTAGTACATTGTTTTGTAGTTTTACTGAAGTAAAAAGCTGCCAATTCCAAAAGGAGTGTTTTAAAATTCCTGCATATCTATAAAACCTCAGTGCAGATGTTGGCCCAGAACTTTTTCATGGCCATTGCAGGCTACCAAGTTAAACCGTTAAGATGTAATTCTACTCTATGTAATACACATTTGTGTTCAGATGTTAATTATTTTCCAAATATGCGTATATCTATCCATAAGGTTAAAGAATACTCATACTGAGGCAAGAAATGCCTGTAGAGCCTTTGAGTTGCAAGAGTTCTAAGTGATAACAAGCATTTGTAATACCTTTTAAATTACGTTTTATAAATGTATTGCTAACAAAGAGTTCCTCATTTTCTCACGAAATGGAGAGGAAATATATCATGACTCAAATGCAAGTTAGCTTGTAAGTAAAAGTAAGTAACAGTGACTGTCTAAGATCAAAGCACAACACAAACATCTTAATTCTTTTCAGCTTTTATTATTTTTTCATATAAAAACAAATGTTTGATACTCTTTAGATGGCCATTGTGCAATGCAGGTCAGACAGAACCATTGACCCACATTCACTGAAACTTCTTTCCCGTGCTATCAGCTTGCAGGTTCCTTTCCTCTGGGCTGGATCGGCGCCAGTATTAACAGCAACCCAATAAGATACAACAGTGATAAAACGAGAAACAGCAACCCCTTGAACTTAGCCTGTTGAAGACATCCACATGGAAGCTGCCAAGAGACAGAATAACTGTCAGGCTTGAGACTTATTGTGACTGAGACACTGCACTAGGAGAGACGTCCAAACATTGCCACACTAGAATCCATCTATTTCTTTCAAATGTTCCAGGTCGTTCTGAAAGCCTCATGCTGGACTCTGGCATCCCTCTGTCCAATACATTCTGCCACACTCCCTGTGAAGAGAAGATATGGGACAGGGGATTCTTCAGGTTAACATTCAATGTACAAAATACTTCAGCATGTTGTACATAATGATGGCTGGAGACTGCCAGTCTTTCATACACAAAAAAGCAAAACTAATTTATGTTCCACTGACCTGCAGTCTTTCTCCCCTGGGTATTATGTCCTTAAGAACCTTGACAGGTACCAGGTCAACACCTTATGTTTAGCCAGTGACCTAAAGAGAGACGGAGAGAGAGAGACAGGGAAGTGATGAATTAAAAAGTCCAATATTCCAAAAGAAAATGTTTCTGCGGTGAGCTTTCCACTTCCTTCTCAGTCACGCTCCAGTCCAACAGTGCACTACAGACATGAGCATGTCCTAAAAGCTCAGGCCTTTTTTTAAATTAAAAACTGAAACATTTACAAACTGTTTAGCAACTTTCCTTCAACCCAATCCTGCAGGATGACCACAAGCGCACACGCCACATTTTTCACAAAAAGGTCTGAAAGAAAACCTATTCTGTAAATAAAATGGAACGTTGTTTTGTTCAGGAGCAAACAAACAGGATTGTGAGGATTCATTTCATGATTTCAAAATGACAAAGGTAGTAATTAATTTGTTTAAAAAATTAACAGCTGAAGAGATAACCTTTTTGACCTTCTGAATAGGAAAGACTTCAGTTTCAGTTACTACTTACCTTATATTTAAAGGTTTGGGACTCAGCCTGCGTCAGCCATGTGATGCCCCTGCGGTGAGACAGAGACAGTAAATAACAGGCACAAACTGAACGTACATGCTCCTGAGACCTTTTTACCAGTCCTAGATGACTAAGCTAACGTAGCTAAAAATCTGGATTTGGGGAAATGCTATTAGTAACAGAACCACATGATTAACAGAGGGTTAATTCAACAAATTCTTAAAAGTTTAAACACAGAACACAACAAGTTACTAACTACCTACCAACTACATTCTCCAGCTTTGACACTTGGGATTAATATCTGATAATCCTGAGCTGATCTTGTAGAGTGGATGATCATGCAATCGGGAGATGGCACATTTACACTGGTCCTTTAAAAACATAGCTTTATAGTATTCCCTGTGCAATATTTACATTTATGCAAAATCTAACTATAAACTATCTAACTATAAACTATAAAATCTAACTATCTGGTATATCTGACTATACCAGTTTTTTTTTTTGCAGGAGGGTTTAGATAAACTGCATATTAAATGTATAGTCAGGACAAACAGATCTGTTTAGTTACTTTTTAACATGTATACAAACAAGATATAGTGCATACTTTACAGTGCCAAGTGCAAACGGTGCCTTTAAGAGATGTATTAAAGTGATGTGTAGTGTAAATAGTCACATATTGCTACAAATGAAGACGAGTCACACTTTTAAGGTCTATTGTGTGTTGGGTGAGTAAACACAGATGTTTAATTCCACTTATGTCCTGAGTATGAAAAGTCTGAGAGGCTTTGAGGCACAGTCCATTAAAATCCGTTATCTCTGTGCAGACCATATCGCCTCTTCCACAACGCTGAGCATATGAATGTATGTGCCGCTTCACAGGCAGCTATCAGGCAAAGAAGGTAGTTCTGGCATCACACTCCTTATGGGTGAAATGAAGGCATGTTGAGTGCCACATGTCCACTGTCAGAGACAAAGAGAAATGGATCACAGTGCAGGTAGACAGACACTCCTGGACAGTCACAATGCTGATCCAGTACTCATTCTACAAAACACTGCCCCTACACTGGGGCACATACAGCCAACACCTGGTTTTCTGGAGGTGGGTTTAGATTAACTGCACCATTAAATGTTTAGTGAAAAAAAAAAAAATGATTTTATGGGATTCCCAAGGATTCCTAAGACAACTGAGCTTGAACACAAGAGAGCAGTTCAAACATAACATGGAGACATCAGCAGATAAATGAATTGTGAAAACCAGGAGAGAAGCCAAACAGTAGGAACTTCAGGAGCTAATAGGCTAGTTAAAACAGAATCTGCAAAAATCTGTTGGGTTCAAAGCTTAGGTCAAAGTTATGCAAGAGTTGCCATGAAAAAATACAAAAGAATTATCAAGTGTTAAGTGTCCTCAGCAGCCTGAGTGCATCTGGTGATGTATATGGTGACACAGCTCAGTGACCTGGCTATTTACATTTAGCAAGAAACATGAGTAGACATGCAGGTCCAGATTTGTCCATGAGTACTGTTTTTTTTTTTAATTGTCGTCTATTAACACAGTAGTACCAATAATGCAGGACTCATCTGCACACTACTATGGGTGAACTGTGCCTTTTCAGACAGAATAATAATCATAAGACTCATGTGTGCATTCTAAGATTACCCAACATCAGAAATAAGTCCATATATATACTTTGAAAAAAATGCTATAAAACTAGCCCTCATTTGGCCAGAGGTAAATCTAGCATGTTTAAATAGCTTAATTGAAAAGTTGAACAGACAAATGTGGAGTGAGGAGCAAATACAAGTATTCTAACCTAATCTCTTATGAAAAATGCCTAAAATCATACAAGAAAAGCAAGACTTCAGGCTAGACTGAGAATTATGTTCCAGAGGTACACTAAGAGATGACATTAAAAGTACTTTGGCAATCCTTCCAATGGTGAGGCAAACAAACCAAGACCACAATCACACAGCCAAAACATTTTCTTGGCAAAAATAAATTTTTTAAGCTGGCCTTACATTATTACTTATGGAAACAGCCTTAGCCATTCAGTTTCCATTTTGAATGGGTACACATGCTCACTCTGAAACCACTGCAGTGCATCCAACATAAGAGGCAGCACAGTTTTTTGTCTCAGAAAACATGAAGCACAAAGCTCCAAATTCCACATACTGATGGCAATGTAGACATAAAGGTGGTCCAACAACTCTGGAAGAACATAAGAGGACAAAGATTGTCTGAATGCCTCACTGGCGAGGGCATTTTAGCAACAGAAACTCCTATTTCAAAGACAAGTACTGATACGGAGGTATTACAGAGCAAAACAAAAGCAGTGAAATCTTCATGATTCAGAAGTGTGTTATAAGCTCAGTGTATGTTATAAACTCAATTCACATACTGCAGTAGATTCATGAAGCCGATTAGAAAAGGTCCAACAAGGTGATACAGATTTTAACCTAAAATTCATTTGATTCAAGGCCTCAAGTGAAGAGTAGTTTGAACACCACCCCACCCTCTCACACCTCAAAAATGTATCCTTTGCAGGAAACCCCGCAGTACCTTACCGATGCCATCCCATCCCCGTCCCATGTGTTTTTTTTTTTCATGAAAAGTTCAGCAATTGCTTAATTTCATGACTAATTACACCAGTGCTCCGCCGTCCAAGAAAAAAGAAATTCAACACGAACTGCATACCAACTATTGCACACAGAAACATGAAATATCACATAATCAGCGTACACTACATACGGGTTATTCATAGAGTCCAAGACAAAATTCTGCACTGTGAATCCATTTTCAGAAGTGTGATGCCAGAACCCCAATAATAGAATGTGATTCAGGAAGGTGAATCAAGTCTTTTTTTTTTTTTCCTTCATTGAACAAAAGACATGTGCACTTACCTTCTCTGATGGTATGCAAGCAAACCTCTTGATGTAAACAAGTCCAGGCTCAACTGTCCACTGATCTGCAGAACTACTCATCCTCACTGTAACCAACTGCTGGTGTCAACTGGTGAGCAGGGCAAGCTGGACACTGGCAGCTACTGCTTAGCTACAGCACCACCATCCACGCCATACACATTACAGACACAGAGACAAGCTCTCCTCACAGAGAAGCATCAAGTCTGGTAATGACAGTTCCATTGGCCCTCAGACGGAAAGTGCGCTTATCGACAAGTCTTGACTGTCTTCATACTGGCGAATGAATTACTCATCTGTCCACCACCAACACCTTAAGGTGTAGTGACCGTGTAATGCTGTGATGCACAAAACTACAAAATAAGCCTAATCCTATTTAATAGATATACAAAATTTGATTTATACAGTAAAGTACTATTCATTATGTTTGAAAGGTAACTTTGTAGTCAAGAATAAATATTGGGTTTTTTTTGGTTTTTTTTTTTTAAAAAACAGCCTGTTTAAAAGACTTTAAAAAAGTCTAGCTGGGCAAAAGCTAATATATTAAACAAACACTTGATGCATTAACTTCTTAAACTGCATTAAACAATCTCTAACCAAAATGAAAGTTGAGTTGAACAGCCAAATCTCCTTTTCCATTTTTCTGAAGAGAATTTGTAAGTGCTCTTGGGAAATGTCTTCAGGAAGACGAGATAAATCAAACTGTATGGCTTGCATGTTAATGGCAATCTGGCTTTAAATAGACTGGATGCAAATTACAATATTCCAAATCATAGAACAATTCAGGAATGTTTATGAACATGTACTTGATCTGCAAGACCAATTTCGATCCTAGTACTAAATTATTAGTATAAATAGGAGTTGTAGCGAAACAGATATTAGATTCGCTACAAAAATATTTACCAAGTAAAAATCAAACTAGTACAAGTAAGCTAAAAACATCCAGCAGAGCATTAACAATTTTACTTACAGGGCTACATTTGAAAAAGAGCAGTTAAATTGTGAAAATTGGCTAGTTACTGTAGCTTGTAATAGATCTGTCATCATCATGAAACTTTAAATTATCTTTCACAGAAATAACAGCAATAAAGACATTCAGGCCTGAAGTGGCCTAAATGTCTGCTTAGCCAATTTTATTTAAAGCTGTTGATACTCATTACTACCAACAGACAGCAGCACAAGCCCATACTTTTCACTGCTGTACATTAGAGGTACTGAATTATATTGAGAGTCTGTTATATTAAGTGCCTTTAACATCAGTAAATGTTTCTTGCTGGTTTTCATTTGCCTTGAAACATTAAGCTTAAAAATTCTTGTTTTTCCTTAACATTGTCCAAATGTAATTACCTTTGTCTTCAAATTGTAACATTTGTGGTTATGTATTCACGTTTGAGAGGGTCTTTATTGGCTGGTCACTAGCCGCTCCTTAGACTTTGAGGAATTTCTTTAATGGCCGGTTAAAAAAAAAAAAATTCTATAGAAAAAAAAAAAGACAGTATAATATATAAAGTGAGATTTGCCATTGTAATAGAACATACAAGGCAGGAATTAGTATTTCAGCCATTTCTGCTATTTGAGCAGCCCAAACTAAAACTCCATAGTTCATGCCAGACATTTCTCCCCCACGGAACCCATGGTGTAATTTTGGCAGCATGCTTATCTTTCGCCAAAATGTGAATATACCTGGAGGAGCTTGTAAGCTACCAGCCAGGTTTTAAGATCCAGAAAAGGTTCCATGGATAAAAGATCCATATTTAGTCTCCCATCTCAAATTTTACTTTTTGCTCAAAAATGGTAATTATTAAATCAAGCATGTTTTTGGAGAAACTGTAACAGCACAAGTTTAGTATTTTGGGTCATTTAGTCTTGATTATGGCAGATAAAATCTAATGGTTTGTGTTTTACATTTGTCTTCTTTTTCTACTGCATTATGGACAGAGTTAGAGAACTGAGAGAAAGAACCATGACTGAAATACCTGCTAGTCGAAACATATGTATCTGAATTACTTGTCCAAATACAAGCATACTATGTCCACAGCTTAAATTAACCTAGTTTTTAATTTGGAAGCTTGGCAACTAAATTTTAAGTAGCACTAATTAAACTTTGACAGCTTGGCTTTTTATAAAAATGGAAGTATTACTCAATGAGCAGAGAAAATCCTTGCACTGCTGCATCGCCCTGTAAAGTGTAAACGGTTTATTCGAAAAAGGTCAGTTGACAGGTTGGATCTGGGAAGAGTTACATAACATTCTTAGGCACAAAAGACGGTCATGCTTGAGTCCCAAATATTATCACGGTCTAATGACAGCATAGCAGGTAACACTACTCCCCCAAAAACCGAAGACTGAAGACTCCCCGTCCAGGCAGTAATGCCGCAACCACACCAATAGGAGTCTTTGGGCTGGACTCCTATGGCTACTGTAAGTCACTTGAACATGAAGGAAACTTTAAAACGGCAGTTCCAGTCTCCCATATAAGGAACTTAGGGAGTTTTTCCTTGCCACTGTCGCCGTCACCCTTGGCTGCTCATCAGAAGCATTTCATTCACACACATTCATACACACAATTTATTTCATTTTGTGAAGCTGCTTTGTGACAATGACCATTGTTAAAAGCGCTATATAAATAGAATGGAATTGAATATAAGCCCATTCATGGGAGAAGTGTTCTTCTATAAGTTGCTTGTAATTACTTTATCTCTGTAAAATAAGGTTCCACCATCCACCCACCCACTCCCCACAGTGTTTATTTTTCAGCATTAGACTGAAAGGTTGAGAGGTCCATGCCATTAAGGCAGTGTGCATAGCTTGGGTTACCTTTCTTTATTTGTCTCTGGAGGTTTCTTCGCCGTTGCCAGGACTTTCACCCTCATGTCGAAATGTTCAAGTCTTGCCAGTTCATGAGCTGTATTCAACTTTGAAATCAGTTGACAAAAATCAAGTAATGAAAATAATGCACTTAAATACGAATGAACCTGGGTGTGTAGCTTACTTTTATTCCCACAATTACAATAAATCTGAGACTGGTGTTCATTAGTGCTGGGCAATACAGTGTATCATGCCAAATAGCTATTGGTTTATAAGGTATGCTCATTTCAGTGATATTTAAGGCACAATAGACCCATGATAAAAAGCATTTGTATTAATTAGGGCCTGACAGACAACTGTAATGGAATTTGCTGGGTGCTTCCTCACAGGAAGTCTTAACATTTACGGCTCTGAGTAAACTTGTGTAATTTTGTGAGCCAAAAAAGACTTGGTATTTCAGTATTTCTTGAATAGCAATCACACAACCAAATCTATGTTGTCTCTTATTTCTTTAAAATAAGAGTGGGTATGATTTGAACAATAAATGAATGATACTGGAAGTGGATATATGTGCAGAAAACAACTGCATAATGTAATGTAGCTTACAGAACTTAGCAAGTCAATTAAAATTAAATGTTGACAAAAGCAGCTGACTGGTTCACGGACGTAGATAGGATTGACCTCAAATCCTGGAATTAAATGAAAATGTTGCTACTGGTAGCACTTCGCTCATTCAATAAATACTTTTAGCATGAATACATCACCAAGGGACAGGAATCCAAATAGTTTTGGACTGAAAAAGGACGGAAAAATCCCAAACTGTCATTGAATCCGCAATGTGCGCTGTAATGAATGTTAAATACAATGTTAAATTTACATTTCTCTTTAACAGGGACAAACATTTAACAGGCATGTTCAAAATGATTCATATCTAGGTTACTATCTATAAAAAACATCTTTAATATGTAGTAAAGGTTTCCACGCTTCATCTAAAAACTTTTCCCAGCCAGTTAAACTCCCATTTACTCAAAAGTGAAGCAAGAGAGTAAGCAACAAGATACTGAAGCAAATTTAAAGAACAAAATATAAGTTCAACTGTTTGCCTCCAGTTTGGCCAGTATGGCTGAGAAGCCAAGAATAAAAGAGGAGCATACAGTCTAGCTAACTGGTTAAACAGATTCATTCTGGAAATGAAGCGCTTATGTGGATCGGCACAAATTTGTATCAAACAAATAACTTACCAAATCAATATTGCATGAGATTTGTTTCATCTACCAAAGTTTTTTCCTCTTAGATCACATGAATTGATTTTTATAGTACCTGTCAATTAAAAGTCTGACTCTCTGGTTAAGAGCACATCAGAACTCTCTGCCTGCATTGAGTCAAACTTCAATGCTAGAAACTCCCCTATGTGGACAATCACTAAGCCAGTTCTTCACGAAGGCAAAACATTTTTGGTTAAATCAAGTGTCCGTGACATCCTCAGTTGTGATGACTGGGAAATGTGGTACTGAATTTTTCATTGATACCACCCAGCACTAGAGTTAAAAAAAGAACTGCCGTTGGCAAACCAACTTGCTTTTTCTGTGTACATTGCTGCTGTTCTAAGGAACAAGAAACTGCTCAAAAATACTTACAAAATAAAAAACAAACAAATTTTAACAAAGGCAAGGTACAGGAGAACTGCAGAGGACGCAATTAACACCTGTATTTACATAAAGATTAAAATATTTATAAAATAATGGTGGTCACTACTTATATAAAACTTTTTTTAAATTTAGAGATCGTTATATGTAATGGGCTCACAAAAACAATCTTTCTTCAAAGAGAGTACAGACAGAAAAAACTTGCTGGTACTACTCTCACTGAATGTCCACAACTTTTTTTTGTAGATTTGTTTAAAGCCAAAAATCCTTTTATTTAAGAATGAATTTACAGTTAACTTGTCTGATTCTACACTCTAGACTGTCCCTGCCCTGGACATTTCAGTGTTTTCTCTGATTTAACACATCCAATCCAACTAATAAGTGAATGAAACATATCAATGTGGCCACAGGTACAGAATACATCAAAAAGGTGCAGGGCATGGGGTTTTCCAGTTGCGTGATTGGAAATGTGTAGATTAGTAAAAGCATGTAAATATATACTTTTGAAATGTATGTATTACTTACCACCTTGACTTAATGGTGAGAACAAAAAGCTACAATTAATGTTCTTGGTCCAGAGAATGAAAAAAAATTGTAATCCAATTTTTAAAAATTCTAAATTAACCTGTCGAAACTGTTGCATGAGAAACTCCCATTTCTCTTTTACTGGTTGTACTAAAAAAATGGCAGATCAAGGGCACATGGGTAAATCCCCAAAATGTTGATGCTGAAGTACTTGGAAACAGTTACCTGTTGGGGAAGAAAAATACAAAGGACCAACACAACAGTGATATTTCTTCATTACGATTTTAAACTCGAACCCCAAAAGGGAACAACTACACATAAGAATGCTGGACAAAGGCCAACACTACAGTTTGAACTGTCCAGCAAAAACAATTCTTTTAGGTTTGACCTACAAAAATAAAGTACTCTACACTTATTGGACAAACGGATGAGCCGGTGGTAACATGACTGACAGCTTTGCAGTTCTAGTTGGCTTTGATTCAAGCAGGTCTGAGCAGCACAGAAACTGGATGCTGCTGTTGAGTGAAGATCAATAGACTTCAACTACAATACGTTTAGGCTTAAAAATAGCCATTTACAAAGTGCTTGGGTGTTCTTACACCCATCTAGATTCAGGCAAACAAACGATAGAGGGGGATTATTGTTTAAAAAAAAAAAAAAAAAAAAAAAAACAAAACATTACGACATTCCTGTCCTTTTGAAAGTTGTTTTTTTTTTTTTTTAAGGAAACTTACCTACTGCAACACAGGATCCAATTAAGCTCACAGGGTAAACGGCACCCCAAGCATCTACTCTCATATAATGAAGCCAAATATTAAGATTTGACTTCTATATACAATTACATATATTAGATAAATTCCATTTGGACCTGCTGTGTAAATCACTTGATTTTTGATTTAAAAAAATAAACTAGTGAACATTGCCTTATTGTTTTAACTATTACTACTAGGGGTATAACAATAGGCAAGATTCAGTTTGATTAGTGATTCTGTGCTCACGATTAACAATATATTCGACAAATTAAGACACCCCCCCCCCCCAAAAGAAACCCGAATTAAGAAACAATTTATGTATGTGCATTGTTTTAGCAAAAAACAATGTACACACATCAAATACCACCATCATTATTCTACATATCTACAATGTATTTACATTTTTTGCATTATCGTGAAATTTTAATGCATTGTTACATCCCTAATTGCTAGTCATTTTACCACAATTCATGAAAAAAGGAATTAAAACAAACTAATCATGGTCCTCCATCATATTGATTTGATGTCTCTTGGTAGGACTTTCATTATTCCACTAAGGGTAGCCTGAACAGCATTCACTTTTGTACTTCTGTGTAATGAGTAATCAAACAGTCATTCTTATAAGTTAATTTATGCTTAATAATTAACTAGTTATTTTTCACTACTGAAATTCCACCTGTATTTAGTAGTGGAAAGCAATGTACTCACTTAATATTTGATGCTATGAAAACCACAAATGTAGCCTCATTCAAATACAACTTTCACAATTCAATGAGGGGGGTAAGGTTAATTATTGTATCAAAGGGGTTCTGTTAAGTGATGGCAGAAACTGAGAGCCTCCAACACACTCCTCATCCACTGCCAAAACTAACCCAACAGGCAAACTTGGGGGTATAAGCTTCAGGTGTTAGCACCTTCACCTAAAACCAGCAGTAAACTACATACAGCTTTTATTGTAAATGATGCATTGAGCGTTTTATTGCATCATAACTTATATGCTCTCACATGCCAGGCATCTCTCTTAAGTTTCAACTGCCATGTGAAAAGCAGTGCGTTGTTTTAGAGGTAAGGTGATGGATGGCTGAAACGAATAAGCTCTAATTTAATTTTAATTAATTTGTTCGAATGTGATGAGGAAAAAGATGAATCTTCCTGTGTGTGTGTGTGTGTATATATATGGGCTGCAACTATCGAATGTTTTTCATCGATTAATTGGATAAATCATACTTGTTTTTAACCAACTATATCACGAGTGGGTTATGCAACATGAAAGGCCTCTTAAAATGAGCAGCAACTGGCTGTTATTCCTCACAAAAAAAAGGTTTTTATTCAAACAACATTTATTGGATCAAAACTTAAAACCTTTGGCTTATTGGCTCCAGAACGAAGCCCATTTAATCAACCTTTCTGGGAAACATGATTACATTGTCTCCTTATTAACAGTAAAGAAAACAAAAACGTCCTGTTTAGTTATTTTGTCATTTTCTTTGTAAAGATTTGTTTGTAAAATATATAATGATATTTAAATATTTTATTATTGTGCTCCTGAGTTTAAATGTTGATCAATTTGAATTAAGTATTATTTATTGATTATATACCTTTTTTTTAGCATGAAATGGTCAAAACTTATTTACAGTTTAAATACGGATTAAATTTTTATTTTAATTTTTAAGCAAATTGATGCACTAAGACTTTTCTGCTACAAACTAAAAAACAATATTGCCGCCCTTTTTTTCTTGTTGGCAATATTCCATCCACTACACAAATGATGACACCGAGCTGGTCTCGAGGTGCTTTTTGCGGCTCTCTTCGTTTTTCACAACCAGTGACCGGGAGAGCGGGCGGGAATCGTCAGAAATTTTTTTTTTAAAAATTGTCCCGCGCAGGGCTTTACTTCATATCTCCTGCTCTGAGCTGTGTGCTCTTCTTCGGTGCAAAAAACCTCTACTCCCTGCGGCAAAAACAGCATGTTCCCCGGGTCACACGGGCCCCCTGCAGGTGGACTTTGATGACGAATTAAACGAAGCCTCGAGGCAAATTGTTTTTGTAATCGAATCATTCGAGTTACTCGAGTAATCGTTGAAGCCCATATATATATGCAACAGATTCTATTATTTAATCACATTTAAACACTAACTTCTTATAGTAAATTCAATGTCACGCAGTGTTTTCCTACTGAGTTCAATAACACTAAATGTAAAATACAACTACAATCTAAAAATGGCATCTTCAACCTTTCAATAAAAGGCAGTGTTCTATAACACATTTAGATTGGATCATACTGGAGACTGAATTCAATGTGATCCCCTTCCATCTTTAAGCCTCAAAAGCAAGTTTTCTCTCAGATCTTTTTTGCGGATGTGAGTCAAACATTGTTTCGACAACGCTTACGTGGGGTTTGAAGAACCAACGATACGCTTTATTGTAAATTTACATTACTTCAAAATGTTGAATGGCACAGAACATGGCCATATAAAGATCAGAACAACTTACAAGAATAACCAGCATAACAAGTAACATTGCATGATAAGTAAGAAAGATTACATGGGACATGCTAAGCAAGAGGTTACTCCTGCTGAGCAGTTCACTACTTTAATCTAATTTTAACACACAGATTACGAAAAAAAGATACTTGCCACAAAAAGGAAAGGTCTTCAAGCTAAAACTGCAAAGAAATATTTTAAACTTAAATACAATTAAGACCCCAGAAGCTCTGGGCATCCAAACACAAGCTCCATCATATAAAAGTGCCAGATCAGAAGCGTGGCTTCTTGGCAGGTCCATCGAATTCCTCACGGACCCTGCCAAATCCTGAATTGCCAGGACCCATGCCCCTCGGACCTCCAGGGCCACCTTGAGGGAAACGCTCATTGCGCTACAGTGACCGGTTTTCGTGCGGTGTAGGGAATTTGGCAGAGGAATTGATTTTCGTGTCCATGTGCAGAAATAAAGTGAAATATAGCCACAAGTTCCACAAGTTCATATTTTGAGCCAAGTGTATTAAAGTGGTGATCCAAGGGAAACATTCGATGAAACAGTTCCAATACGCAGATCCACAGGTGCCACAGGTAACATAGGAAAAGGAAGAGAGGGTAATGTATTCGTTAGCAATATCCTACCATAAAAAAAATAGACAAGGGCGGAACTACAGTAACCATAAGGCAGAAAGGCAGCTAAAAGTTACAGCCAGCACTGTTCATCTACCGGTTTAGTTACAGCTCTGTTCTTAACGAATATTTTAACATGATTTTAAGCCTGCTAATGGCCTGTTGTTAAAGAGCAGCTGCCAGTACATCATGTCTGGTCATAGAAATAAAACCTATTTTAATTATATTAGAGTAACACAGTAGTGCTTCTAAGGCTGTTGGAAAGCTGAAACTTGGGTTAAGGTTTTCTTGTTAATTGTTGCATATATTCATACTAAAAAGGTATAAATTATACTATTGTATTTTTCCAAGGGTTTTGTGTGTTTATATTGCCTCAAGCTGCAATGTACTTCCCCTGCTGCTCATTCAGACAGACCATATTTAACCAACCTCTTAATTCCTAACCAAACTGAACTTATTCAAACCCGTTCCAACACGGGTTATGAATAGTGTACAAGTAAACAGGCCAGTTGAGTGTTAAAGAAAAGTCAGACAGATAGTACAGACACTGTTTTCCCACGATAAATGTTTCACATTATGGTATCAATACACAGCTTTACTTTACATATTAATCTAAACTTTGAAAAATCATGGAGAAGAACTACCATGAGAAGTTGCAGCACAACATAATATAGAACTGCACTGAATTAAATGTTCATCAGTTATAGTAAAATTACACTTAAGTAGTAAAGCCAAACAGACTGGAATGCTATGTTACACAGCTTAACAGCTTCACTAGAACTGTAACTTCTGGGAAGACTCAGCAGGGTTTAATCAGGGTTTAATCAGGTACATCATTAATGTGAATGAAAGCCTTAGTGGCGATGCAAGATAGAAAATTACTCCACAATGTGTGGTGTTTATAGGCTTTTAGAACCAAGTTAAATTGGCTGGAGAGTGCTTTTGGCTTGAACAGACTTTTTAGGTGAACTGCTCTACTAGTTAACTAGATATAAGACAATCTTAACACTTTAAAACTGTCAACCAGCCATTACGTTTAAAGCTCAGTGCTCTTCATTACTCATCTACATTACAACAGTCAACATGTCAAGACGTTTGTGTGTGAAAATGGTTACAGAAGTGTTTTCACATTATACATGAAACCCTGAAGAATTTTATGCACATGCGAGTACAATAAATCAA
Organism: Brachypetersius gabonensis; assembly: GCA_037577145.1. Taxonomy (NCBI): domain Eukaryota; kingdom Metazoa; phylum Chordata; class Actinopteri; order Characiformes; family Alestidae; genus Brachypetersius; species Brachypetersius gabonensis. The sequence continues at coordinate 17,499,728 of JBBJLR010000145.1, forward strand.
GACTTTTGGTATTAAAGTGGAGCTGAAGTACAGCTTCAGACAACTTTGAAAATAGTATTGGTGAATCATTTTATAAGTCAGTTAAAACAATGTTAAAGCCAAAATTACTGTTAATGGCACTAAAAGGCCAGCAATGTTTTAAGGGTTATCGGTTAATTCAAATGGTCCCGTGTCCTACACTGTTCTTGCATTTTTAAAAACAGAATTGTGGAGTGAAATGTCTTAGCAATGCAAAACCTCCACCATCATTTTTAAATGATGTTTAATAAGAAAAGGAACTTTATATTTTGGCAGCAAAAAATCTAGATTTTCAGTTTAAAGCAATGCATTTTAATTTTCTCTTAAAACTTGCACACACATGCTCAATATTTAAAATGTGATATTTACTTTTGATTAACATTTAACTATTAACTTTGGCCTTTGCTTAATTTACAATGAACACACAAAAGGAGCTCTTCAGATAATTATGCACAAAAGGTATTCACAATTAAAAATGACACTAATTCAGATCTGAATTGGTGTTCGATTACAAATGAGTAATATAAACTTGCTCACTAATGTCTTGCCATATGTGCACGTAAAATACTGGTGAGGAATTCTGTATAGTACTTACTCACTGTCATTTTTTCTAACAGAACCTGCATTGAAGTGTAGCTGTCGAGACACTAATGCAACATGTCCCAGTAATTCCAATAGGTAACTTGTGCAAGACAAAATACCATTTCAAATTTTAATTCAAAGGCCACTGGTTATTTAAGCAATCACAGGATTATATACTGTAAAAGCTAAATGCCCAGGTCTGTTATGAGCCATTATGAATTTAGATGCAGTTTGACACTGTCCATGAGTAGCAAAATCTCACATAGGACTGCCATAGACCATCAGCTCATCCAAAAGCTCAGTATTTATTCACAAAATATTACTGTCAAGCGACATGTACTTGCTTTGAAGTCAATCTGCACTAAAATCCCCACAGCACCTCAGAACTACAAAGTGCCACTGGACAGTTGGCCCACTCTATATGGGAGGCAACAAACATGAGTCATTAGAAGCTTGCAGTCAAGTTTGCCCCAAACGCAAAAATACATTTCAAGAGAGCTGTTCCAAACAGAGAGTAGTCCAGGTCTATTGCTGCAAAGAATAGAAGTTGCAAAAATTCAAAGACTACAGTTCTACCCATTCATGCCTGCCTTTATTCACCACATCAGACAGGACTTACACGTGAATGCAGTGAGTAGTTACAAGTTCATTGCTTGGGCTTTAGTACAGACCGACTTTGAGCAAATTTGGCAGGAAAAAAGATTAACAAGCTGAGCATGGCGGCTGAGGAAACGTTTTTGGCAAACACGGCTCCGAGGATATCGAACAAAAATGTCCGCCAAGAGGTTTGACCAAGCCCCAAACTGATCACTCTGCAATCATTCAACCCATAAATGGCCTCGTGTCGAGCAACCAGCTCCATTTCATTTTAAGCGCCACAAACTCCAAATACTCCACCATCACACAACACTCTGCCATTCACTCTTTGCCACCACTGGATACATTACCATTTCGTTGGGGACCATGCCCCCTGCTGCTGGTCCGCCCATTCCCTGATGACTGTCGAAGTTCATTCCGGTCAACTGAAACTTCTGGTTGGGAGTACCAAAGGGCAAATCTAGGGAAACATTTGAAAAAGTATGCAATGAATGGGCTTTGCAGGACTTCAGAGCTTGGCTGTATTACGGTCACAGGTCTTAAACACTGTTGGAAACATACTGGTGTGATTTTTTTTGCTCTCTGATTACAGTAGATACATTAAATAAGAAACTATATCAGGGGAAATAAACAGAAAACTTCCTTGGGAGCAGGTGCTCAGAATCATTACAAATTGGAATTCTTAAAAATAAAATCACAGGATGTGATTCAAGACTGTTCAGGACCAAATCATTGACTGACTGCTTAAAAGTAATTTACTCTCAGCACAGATATGAATATTACTACCTCCACAAATTACAACTCCTCAAATGCCAAAAAAATGTAACTCACCTGCCAAGCCAAGACCACCGGGATTCATTCGCATCTCCCTCTCCCTCTGCACACAACAAAAAAAAAAATATCAAAAGAAAATCAACTAATGTCGTCTGTGTAAGACCAGGGCTCGAAATTGCGACCATTTTGGTCGCATATGCTCCCCAAATTTCATCTATGCGACCTTAAAATATATTTGGGAGCGTCGGTGCGAGTGCATGTAATTGTTGTCGTGTGACCTTTTTTAAAATTTCTCTAAAAAATGTTAACAGTATGTGTGTGTGTTCTGTGTGTGTGTGTGTGTGTGTGTTCTGTGTGCTGAATGCTGGTACGGTGACCGTTCTGCCGTTGAGATTTTAGATTGGTTAATAATAGCTGTCAATCACTCAGTCAGGTGACGGCGCTA
>JBBJLR010000145.1:17507375-17534223 GCA_037577145.1 Brachypetersius gabonensis
TCTCTCTCTCTCTCTCTCTCTCTCTCTCTCTCTCTCTCTCTCTCTCTCTCTCTCTCTCTCTCTCGCTGTCTCTGTCTCTCTCTCTCTTACTCCCTTTTACTCTCGCTCGCTCATACTCTCTTTTTTTTACTCTCTCTCTCTGTGTGTCTTTCTCTCTCTCGTCCTTGACTTTTCTGTATTTAACTTTACATTTTCACACTGTATTTAACTTTACATTTTCACACTGTATTTAACTTTACAAGGTATTAAAGTGAGTTTAAAATGAAATTAAGGTGTTCTGGGAGCACATTTGGGGGCATATTTAGAGTTTACACTATAAAACTAAGCATTTTAAGGCATTTCTTAAAAAACAAAACACAACAACACAGCTTTTCATTATACACGGGTGCTCGTGTAACGCAACCCCCGCAAATAACAGGGGATTACTGTATTTTAAAATTTAAAGAGGTCCCATTAGAGACAAGTTCCAGAACTAAAGCAAAGGTCCAGAAGATCATAATGTTTTAGATATAACACTATTTAGGATATATATCCCTTTCTCTGTCTCAGTCGTCTGTATCTCTCCCTTTCTCTCATTCAGTCATCTGTATCTCTCCCTTTCTCTGTCTCAGTCATCTGTATCTCTCCCTTTCTCTCATTCAGACGCCTGCATCTCTCCCTTTCTCTCATTCAGTCATCTGTATCTCTCTCTTTCTCTCAATCAGTCATCTGTATCTCTCCCTTTCTCTCATTCAGTCATCTGTATCTCTCCCTTTCTCTCATTCAGTCATCTGTATCTCTCCCTTTCTTTCACTCAGTCGCCTGCATCTCTCCCTTTCTCTCATTCAGTCGCCTGCATCTCTCCCTTTCTCTCATTCAGTCATCTGTATCTCTCCCTTTCTCTCATTCAGTCGCCTGCATCTCTCCCTTTCTCCCATTCAGTCGCCTGCATCTCTCCCTTTCTCTCATTCAGTCACCTGCATCTCTCCCTTTCTTTCACTCAGTCGCCTGCATCGCTCCCTTTCTCTCATTCAGTCACCTGCATCTCTCCCTTTCTCTCAATCAGTCACCTGCATCTCACCCTTTTTCTTGCTCAGTCGTCTGTCTCTCTCCATCTCTCTTGCTTAGTCGCCTGTATCTCTCCCTTATGAAAGTCACTTTACAGTGATTAGACAAAATCGCTTTGTTCTCTCCACATATACGTTACAGCACGAATCAACCTCTGTCATATGACAAATATTGCTTTTCCAACTGAGCAAAACCAGGTAAAAGTATCCTCTGTTCTACTTTTGAACTGAATAGACTTTGTTGACTCATAACACAACAGTTTAGCCTCTCTAGAGCCCATCTTTTGACCTAACCATAGCTGATGATTGCCTGATTAGCTGAAAGCTGCAGATTGCAAAAAAGGGCACTGGCATTGCTTGACATGAATGTTTTCTTCCTTAGCCCATCACCCAAGATTAGGACCTCCAGTTTTGCACTGGATCTACAAAGTTCCTGTGTCACTTACGTAATTTATTAAATCTATGATAGACATGAAGCTTTCCTGCAGAACTGCAGAACCAAACATGCATTTGTGATTTTCCCTCTGTGTGAGGAAATATGTATGTTCTGCAGAAGAAAGTGTCTCATGTAAAAATTAGGTGGTTACTCATTTGTGGAAAAAGGGGTACCCGCCAATTTTCTGATAAAATGTGCTTGGAATGAGTCCTCACCAATCTGCCCTACAAAGGCAGAGTGTGAAACTGAGAAAAATGACTTTAAAGTTTTTTTGTTGTCCAGCCAACTGTATGATCGGCAGGACACTGAAAATTTGCCAGGTAGTTTTCATAATGAATACATTTATCTACATAAAAAATTAAGCTCAAACTTGATTTTTGACCCTTATTCGGAATTTACTGTATTCTGCTTTTGCATTTTCTGTGTCATACAAAGGCAAAATACCTTAACTTATAATTTACTGAGCGTTTGGACTTTAAATTTGGACGTTATTTTAAAGCCGGCACATTTATATTGCGAATGGGCTGAAAACTCGTGATGGATTTAAACAATGGATTGTCTTCTCAGTGAATGTTGTTGTCCATGGATTCAAGAGAAGGTAAGGAGCGATCTAGGTTGTATCTGCTGGGTTTGTTTATATTTATGGTGTAAACATTTCTCCTCGTCGCGTTGTTTTCTGTCAGCGAGTGGAGAGTCAGATTGGCAGCAGCTAGCCACCCTGTATGACTCGAGAAAACATGTACTACTAGTTGATAGTATCCAGGCTTTAATTTATGGTGTCTTGCAGCTCACACACCATCTATCATGTGTAGGCTATGGTTTGTGGGTCAGGAACGGTTGCATTTTCATATCAAGTAACCGACGTCAGCCTATCGGGATCAAGGCTATCGGGATCCTAGCTGAATGTTACAAAATCACCACTGTGACACTTTACTTAAGTTAATGTGTGTGGAAAAAGCGCTTCAGTTACATACAATACACAGGCATAGCACCGTAACAGTCTCTTTGCTTTGCTGCTTGGTAAAACAAAGGCAGAACGCCTGAACTTCTCCGTAACTTAACTCCAGTGTTCTAGAGAGCAGCGGGACAAAGCTAAAACACCGCAACTGGGATCTTAAGGGATTCTGTGTTGGTTTTCCGTCTGTTTTCGGAAGTTACGGCAAAACCAACATCTCATTTTTACCATAAAATAACAACATTTACTCTAGATCTTTGTATACATGATAAAACTGATGTCCATTACTCCAAAAATGGTAATAACTAATTTTCGCCCAAAACTGATGTTACGGTCTTTTGCCTTTGCACGGCAGCAATGTCTCAGATATTTTCGCCCATGGCTTCTGTACTTGCACACCTGGAATGCGAATCTTCTGTGAGGGTCTTGCATGGATGGTGTCTTGCTCCAACCCCAACAAAAGCATGTGTAAACTGCTCATTTTCAAAACATTTTCATCCAGAGGTGCTAATCATCTGAAGTCTGGAACAATGAGAGAAACACAGCCAGGGTGATTAAAGGCCTTTTTCATGGATTTTACATGAAAGTCTCCACTCATTCAGCCTAGCAGTTCAGCACTACCTCTTCAAGATTTCATTTGAAATGCTTAATACAAGAAACCACCAGTCAAATAAAACTTCTTATCCTCTAACAGAGAACAAACTCTGGCACATTTAACGCATTTACTGTTTAATTCCTGATTTTAACACATCAGTAAACATATAATGTGAAAAATATATTGAAATGTGGCCTGTGCAAAAGGTATAAACACACAAACACTACATGTTACACGTTAAACAAAAATAAAAATAAATCAAATCATAGTACATGGAAATTGTGCTCTATAAAAATAGAAAATGCCTTATCTGAGTTTGTTTCATGTAACAGGGATCTTAACTTACTTTCACTGCAACACACCATTTATTATGACATAAATAGTCATAAAATATGACATAAACAGATATCTCAAAAATAGTCACGTAAATAGTCATAAAATATGATGTATATAGTCACTTTTGCGACAGACCATGGGCACGAGAAGCATTTTAATGTGAGGTGGACGCAGGGCTCTGTTGTTTGTATATCAGTTTAAACGTGCACTAGCAAAAACTGCCTGTTTAATACAGTAGGATATGGGGGAGTTTGAAAAATGTAATGTACAAATTAATTATCGCTGCTTTGGCTACATACACAGACAAGAGTCAAAAGTTGGAATAAAGATGAATATGCCCAAATTTAAAACCACTCAAAACTACACAAACTCAAAAGAAGGGAAAAATGTACTTCAAGGAAAGAGGCTTTTACAATAGAAAGCTTTTTGGGTTTACGGAGATGGCGATAGCGTAGTGTTAAGGTCAAAGCTGAGGTAAATGTCTGGGTAAACTCAACTACTCACATCCCTGTAGTGTCAATAAACAGATTATGTTTGTTCAGGAACATGTAACTCAAAGTATAGAACGTAGAAACATGTTGTTTAAAAAATAAGACAGTTTTCTCTAACCTCTATAACCACTGACCCACATTACAGACCAACTTTAAACTCCATAACTAGGTAGTGTACATCATTTATTACATAACGATTCAAAGCTTTCCAAATCTGTACAGTCTTTAGCTGAAGTTATGTAATATCTGTGTCAGGAACTCTTGCTTGTTTGGAATGGATACTTCAGTCTAGCAGCTCAAACACTGAGGGTGGCACCAAGGCACCAAGGAAAAACATGCTAATAGCCCATTATCAGGACTTCCAACTACAAAGCAGGTGCTAACCTTCAGCAGTTTGAAACTGTGAAGTGGTTTTTATATTTTTCCGTAATACAGAGAGACATTTAGACTGATGTTGCTTTTCCAACAATGGAAAAACAAAATCTTAGCAAGTAGAATGACTTGATTTCCCAGTGACAAATCTTATTTTTTTCTCTGATAAGATTAAGTATCTTTTTTTAAAAACAAAAAAAAACAACGATCATAAGAATACTTTTATCGATATATGTTACCATATTTGATGGCATGTACAAAAAGCCATTGATCCTTATGATTATTCTGTCAATAGTTATGGTTTTAAATCAGGGATTTTCCTTTGTTTCAGAATGTCCCCTCCTTGGATTAAGTGTAAGGTTGTCTCTTTTCAAGGACTTTAAGACACCCAGCAAAAAAGTCATACAAGTTGCACTAGTTGGAAAAATGTGTAAATACTGTATAGAATTTTAAACATGAAAGGATTCTTCCTTCTTGATTGTGACAGAGGGCATAAATAAGGAAAAAGATCAAATAGGCACTCTTAGATGTCCCTCACGAAATTCAACAAACACTATATCTTTAACAGAAGCATTTTTATTAATGTACCACATGAGATGGTGGAGTTAATAATAACAATCGGTCCTTGCCAACTGAAAATTATTATAGCTGTTTTAATAGCCTGAGCTGATGTTTCTTTTCTTGAAAGTGGAAGATCATGTGAACCTGAACGTGTGAAAGTTGCAAATAACATTCAATATATAACAATTGAAGGTTGTACCAGATATTAACATGTTTTACCCTCCACCATGGTGCCAAGACTCTTTCAGTAAAGAGCCCCACCATAGAGCTGCCTGTTCTATAACCTAGTGAGTCAATGGCATAACTCCAGAACATCTAGAGTGATGTTTCCCCACAAGGTTGGTTCCTCCCATTGTAAATCAAAACGTGACTGATTGACTCCATTGTCACACTCTATTTATAAAAAGTCCAGTTTCTGAAAGCCACTGGAAATGCTCACTTCAGAGAAGAAAATCTTCACTGGATTGTGTTTAAGATTGTACCGTGAAATTAGATCAGTACTAACGAAGAGTTTAACTATAACAAGCATGATGGTGCTATCAAGTAAAAATGTATTTAAATATACAAAAAAATGTTCTTTAAATTCTCAGAAAAAATCTCTGAAGGTCTAAAGAGCCTAGAAGGCCCTGAGTGTTCCCCACTGCACATGGGGTGTGCTGGAAACTGACATTAGTAGCTAAACTAAATGGCTGGTAAGTCAGTTTGCACAACTGAGAAACACTTAATGCACTTAAGGAACTTCCTGCTGATCATTCCAGCAGAAATTGTGCTTAAATTTTTGGCTCTTAAATTTTAAGCATCACAGAACCAGGGATGTTTTTAATACCTTGCTAATAATAAATAAGAAGTGGTCTTGGTAGTGGATTTTTGCATGACCACACATTTCTTTTCATTAGGAAGCATGTGGTTGTTAGTGGACTGGCATTTAGTTCGTCTTGAAAAGTGGACGTCCGCTGCAGTGGTCTAGACTCCAGCAAGCTAATATTAAAATGAAACATAACATTAATATTTTACATCCTATTAGAAATTAAATGTATTGTGACTCACACTTATCAGTGCAGCGATGATTTGTGTGAGCTATGAAAGCTTTTTAACAAAATGCCAGATATGCTAGTTTCTCAGACTCAGTGTCTGGCCTAGCTCTCTTCAGGTAATGTGAATGCACACAAAGGCTGCTGTCTAGTGCTAGCATTTATAGGTCATGTATAATTGCAGTGGACAGTTCATGTTTTAATTAAGGCACTGTGCTTGCACATTTTAGTCAACCTGCTGTTTTCAAGTTGCGCTCAGGCAGTGTTTCAGTCTGCTACATTTATGGAAATAAAAGATGAATGCACACAATAGCCTGAAAGTCATACAATGCTAAAAGACATTGTCCACTTCTGAGTCACTGCAAAACGTTTATGAATCAAATTGGACAATTATGCTAATTTATCAGTTCAGACACCACCAAAGAACTAATGTTTTTACAAGACATTTTCTAAACAAGTGAAACCATCCAGAAATAAGTTGGGTAACCGTATAATATTCCTACAGCAATCTTATAATGAGAATGATCAGGCAAAGTTTAAGTAGATTTCACTTGCTCAGTTGTCCTTTTTTGCAGAGTAACTATTCATGGAGGGCAAGAAGACACAGCACTGAATAAGCTACAGCTCATCATGCAAAATGCATGTAGCCCTACAAACTAAATGCACACTCAAAGTACAGAGTTTAAAAGGTGCAGCAAAAAATACAGTTATCAAGAAGCTCAGTACAAAAACACAACATGGAAGTTCAGTGATGAAGACAGAGTGGTATTCTAGAAAGAAATTTCCTCCCACAGAAACATACTAGTTTGTAATTCGACTCCACCTAAAGAAGCTTGCAGAGAAAAAACATGGATTGTGTGCATTTGAACATGTTCACCTGATCCTGTGAGTTAAAACTGTGTTTTTCTGATGGTAAACATACCTATAAGATGTGTTTAGAACCTTAAAGCCACTCTGTCTGCTTCTGCTGTTAAAGCAACAACATCTCCTTTGAGACGCTCACAAATATGTGCCTCATCCACACATACAGTATCGCCATGCACTTTAAATTCTCTCATTTTGCTTGGACCCCATTTGCGTGCATAAGGTCCATGAACTGTTTCATAATTAAGACAAGGTTTTAATGAATTTGATCTGTGTCTGACACAGACACGAAAAGTAGATCTAGATCACAGAGTCTCTATAAAAGCACTGGTAAGTAACAATAACTAAATTACCATCAGGGGTCATGGGACAGACTTGTACCTCAGTGGTCCAAGCTCAATAATAGGAAATCATGCAGGCTGAAGTTAAACATAAGGTAGCATGTCAACAGGCAGTGATTTCTTGAAAGTATCCACACAGAAGTGGAGCATTACGTGCATTTTACATTTTCATTCACAATAATACAGTAGTCCCTGAAGTCTTATGCTGTTTTTTCAGGATTTGATTTCTTCATTGCCTTGTGTTGACAAATTTAGCAGGTTCTTATCTAAGTGCTGCACACCTGATACATAACCAGCTGGATGCACCACTGATTCAAAACAGCCATCTCACCAATTAAAAATACTACAGCTGGAAATAATCACGCCCTGTCTATGCCAGCATCAGTTTTGTGTCTCCTGCACTTCTGAAACCTGAAGCCTGGTCACCTTTTAAGATGTATTTTGACATCCATTGTTTCTTATTCTGACCAAAGAAAAATCTATATTTAAAAAAAATGTATGATCTTAGAGCTCTTGCTGAAGAGTTACAAAAGAAGAGTTTCTTTAAATATATGTTGCACTGTGGAGAAACCCTGGCACTGTGGAGAAATAGAGCATTTATATATTTATAGATAGATATTCTAGGAACAGAGGTGGATTGCTTGGCCTCAGCAGTTGCTGCAGACATTTACTGCTCCAAACTGTAGTATCACCTGAGGAAATACATGACAAGAGACATCTTATCCTGCAGAGTTACTGCTCCTCTGAGAGCACACAAGACTTGATTTGGTCAAAAGAACCACTTTCAAAATTAAACTGGCAAATGACAGATTTGGGTGTCCCTTAACAACCTCCCCCTCTCGCCCTCTCTCTCTCTCTTTCTTTCTCTGTCTCTCTCTCACTTTCTCTCTGTCTGTCTGTCTCTCTCTCTGTGTCTCTCTCTCCCTCTGTCTCCCTCTCTCTCTCTCTCCCTCTCTCTCTCTCTCTCTTTCTCTGTCTGTCTCTCTCTCTGTGTGTCTCTCTCTCTCTCTCTCCCTCACACACACACACACTTACACACACACACTTTCACATGCAGTTCACTTAAAGGGCTTAAACCTGGATTTTCCTCTCCTAAGCACCAAAACACTGTGAAAGTTTCAAAACTATATGGCCATGTAGGAATATATTAATTAAGCAGCAAAACCAGCTATTTTGGACTTCACCATTTTCACGACACCAACGTATTCCCATACATCTGTCAGGCCCCCAGTAGTTTAGCCTGCAGGAGTTAAGCCCACCCATTCAGGCTGAAGTTAGAACCAGTGGAAGATTTTGTTGCTAACAACAGTCTTTATTTGTCTCATCCGAAATAAATCATTTTCTTATTTGTAGATAATTGAATTCTGACTTATTTCTCCTAAACCACCCCCAAGGAGAAATAAGCAGCAGAAAAAATCAGCTTAGGGCAGAATTTATTTTGCTGTACTTTTTGCTGTTTTAAGCAATTTCATCTGGGATCAATAAAGTTTTCTGATTCTGATTCTAATCGGCTTCTCAGTTTTCTTCTCTTTAATAAGCTTATAAATCTCAAAACTGTCTAACTGTTGAGACTTGACTTTGATCAGTAAGACAAATTTCAGAAATTGTACAGGCTCATTTATACCCTTAGCCAAAAGTAGTGTTCTTGAAGTTCATTTTCTGAAGTATTGAGTATAAGTATAGCAAGTATACGGACCATGTACTTGTAATATACTAGAAAGTGTACTAATTCAATACTTCTTCAGACTAAATTGTAACATTTTTAAGTTTACAAAAGTATACTTTCTTTATACGCATCAGTATAAGTCAAGTAAACTTCACTGTACTAGTCTTAAGCATATAAATATAGTATATAAAAAGTATAAAAGGTATACTGCCTGTGTACTGTTTTGTATAAAATAAGTACACTTGAATAAACTACTATTTGCTAATGGTAAGCCAACCAAGTAGATCTGATTATTAAGGCAAAAAAAAGATTGGTGCAGTGAGAGAAAAGATTGACTGTTTTCAGATCTTGAACTGGGAGTCAGCTGAGATTAGAGGAAGGCTTTTTCTCAGGGACTGAATTTAAGAAGGGGGAGAAAATGGTCAAAATCCCATATTCATGTTGTACTGAACTCAATCAAGTCTGGAAGAAATAGGCTGGACAAAGAGATTTTATCTTTACATTTTTCAGTCTTGATTGTTTTCTGAATGTGGCACAATACGTCACAACCATGCAGAACCTAGGGCTGAGTTCCATTTACCTCAGAGGAGGGAAGTTAAACCTGAGTTGACTGTGTGACAAGAAGTTGGAAAGGCAATATCTTACCAGATCTAACCAGATTAGACAGAGTTAGTAATACCAGTTGATAACAATGTATTATATGGCATTTTATGCATTTTGAGCAACATGTCCACTGATAGAAGTTGGACAGTACTGAGTGTATGACTGGTTTCATGACAGAAGTGCTTACAAACAGTATACTATATTACAGCTTACAGAGTAACTGTCTTGGATTTTGAGGCAGAAAACCAACTTCAGGGAGATTTCCAGGTAGAAGTTCCTGCAAGTTCCTGTGGGAATTCTGACTTTTAGTTCAAATGGAATGCTCCAATACATTCTCTTTAAAGGCACAGCAACAAAAACAGCCTGATTCATTCCAAAATTGCTGGTTATGTAAAAAAGGACCTCAAATGTAGGATAGGAGCCCTCAACATGTCTTTTATTTTTGTACACTAGGAGTCAGTATTAGACTGATTTAAGAGGTTGTCATTTTTTCAGCTTTTCTGTGGTGATGGAAGGAAGTACTGAATTGGACCAGTGGCTTAGACTTTGGTGCATTGATGAAACTTAGCTTCATTACATATCCACTGTTAGTTTATTGTTCAATACAGTTTCAGTGCCATGTACTGAATGGTTTTCCACATCCAGTGACTGTTATATGACATTCTCTGTTTTGCTAGGGCTTTACTAGAAGAGCAAAGGCCTTAACGCATCAGTATATTGGTGATCTATACACCCTCACTCTATATGTGGTTCAGTACATCACAGAAAATGTTGTCTCCACATATGAGCCTGATTAACCAATGTCCCACTGAGAGGTCAAAAGGGCCTCTCGATCAGCATTTCTTATTATAAACCAGTGATACAGAAACAGCCATTCCAGTCATTACATTCTGCGGCACTATCCAAGCTAGGCAATAAAATGCATTTGAAGGCAGCGGTTATTGTGAATTGTGCCCTTTAAAAATGCATGGGGTGCTCTCGGCTGTGTGCTGCTAATGAGGTATGCCTGTAATGTTTGATAGTCTCTGTTTCGTTTGAGAAAATCAAACAAATAAATTAAACGTCATCAATAATTGATGTGGAAAAATATATGTAAACCGCATACATTAATTATCCTGTTTTGATCAATTGTTTCTGCCTAATGCTCCCTGAATTTTCACTTGAACTCCCGGGGTGATGAGAGAGCGTTCATTTGTTAGTGCTTCAGAGCAAAACCATTTAATTTTCAAAGTGTGATTTAGCATTTTTAAAGACATTATGCAGAGAAAATTAAATGATCAAATTTCTCATTAATTACATACTGAGTGTAAATATTAATAGGCTGCAGTGTTCAGAACTAATTTTCCTCGTCTTTGTTAGCAAGTGTTGCATCATGGATCATACCAGTTCCATTTTCCCTCCACTAATGAAAACAACTGTTTTTCCCCGACTGAAGTAGTTTTAGAGATCTCTGTTTTATAAATAGATTGCTTTATATACTTTATACTGCTGTCTTTTTCTGTGCTCAGGGCTTGTCTGGAATGCCTTGCATTGCAAGGATCAATGCGGTCTAAAATAAATCATTTTGAGTGAGAGTGGATGAATTAGAATAACATGCAGGAAAACTATGAGGCCTGTTTGTTAAAAAATGCATGTTTGAGTTTGACCTAAAGTTAGTATTACAGTAAGCTCCATAACTATTGGCACCTTTGGTAAAGATGGGGGAAAATGGTGGGGAAAAGGGATTGATTATCTTCTCAGTCTCACTCTGAATATTTGAGAGACATCTACCATTCAATCAAACGCATTCCAAAAAGACATCAAAAATATCCTGTAACAAAACTGAAATTTCTTTGACATTCTGAAATTTACTGAAACATGTTCCTGTTTATGCTTCATTGATTTACATTTACATTTACGGCATTTATCAGACGCTTTTATCCAAAGCGACTTCCATTCCTTAACTACAGGGGACAGTCTCCCTGGAGCAACTTGGGGTTAAGGGTCTTGCTCAGGGACCCCGTGGTGGTGCTGGAGGTAGGATTCGAACCCATGACCTCTTGCACCAGAGGCAAGTATCCTACCACTAGGCCACCACCTAGTTGACCTGAGTGTTCAGGAGCTTCTAAGTGGTTCTCCGTCATTTCTTTTTATGCTAGAGAATAAATATGAGTTCAAGCTCCTTTAGACATTCATCCACATGAAGAAGATAAAAGAAGACCCAGATGAAAAGAGGCCAAAATCTGTTGCTCTTGAGAACCAGACAGCGGCTGTAAAAAATAGCAACTACAGTAATATTTTTGTAAAGCGGTGATTGCTTCAGTTTGTTTAGAAACTAGGTGTGAAAAGCAACAGGTGTGAGGCATACTTCCTCTTGACTGTTTTGTTATTAGTAAAGGAGTAAACATTTTGTTGGTCATTTTTATTGGAGATAAACTCAATTTAATATTCACCGGCACAAGCCAATTAAATTCACAGCCATACACCACCGTTACGATTTACTGGCTACATGCCTGACAAGCCCATGTCGCTGCTTGGGGAAAAAATAAGATGTTTCTAATAAAAATGAAGATGCACGTTTCTAATGAATTTCAGTTGGTTCAACTGTTCATGCTGTGGATAGCCAAGGATGTCATGGTGCCATACAGGGAAAACAGCAGAGGAGCAGCCATTTGAAGTCAGCACAATATTCTACCACATGATGGCTCCATTGTTTCATAGTAATGGACAGGAACACAGACTGTAATGTTTTTAGACAGTGTGAGGACTGGTCAGGTGAGAGAAGTATGAAGGGAAAATTTTTGTGTTATTAACATATTTAATGCATATACTGTATGTTCATGCCAGCTAAAACTTGACGGTTGTATATTTAGGAGAAGTGGTTTAGTTGTTCTCAACAGTGAAACGGCATGAAATTGAGGCCTGGTGTGCACATGGTTAAATACTAGTGGTGGGCATAGATTATTTTTTTTAATCTAGATTAATCTCACTGTAATCTTGGAATTAAAATGGCTCATTTGAATTCTGCCAATGGCTTTCAGAATATGTGTGCTACCCAAATAATGACTAAAACTAAGTCTTTGAGAACGTGTTTCTCAACTCCTACAGTAAACAGATTCAACCTTAGTCTTGTCGAGGTTTCCACTGGGAAGCTTCTTAAAAAGAAATTTTCCCTGAAGCAAACCTGGCGGCTTCATAGCTGCATCCATGTTAGCACGTCACGTTTGATGTGGTAATTTCACAGCATGGGCATCGTTATGTCTATTTTGGGGAGTCTGAAGCCCCCCCCCCCAAAAAAAAAAAGAAAGATCCCAAGCCACCCTAAATATATAGTCATTATTCACTATTTTTAAATTATATATCCATACATTTCTTACAAGATGTCACTGAGCACAGATACACACTTTACAAATTGAAACAAGACTATGAATTGAAATAAAAAATAAGTCGAGCTATCATTATTGAATTAAAATGATGTACTGGCTGTTGAAGCTGCTGTAGCAGGCGGGCATTAGGACCCAGGCGAAGCTACACGGCGCTGCTTGTTAGCGAGTAGCAACCTGGAGCCTGTTAGTAATATTTCTCTGGTAGCGCCGTTTGTACTCAGTTCAACAGAACAATACTATGAGTGTCCACAACTGTTCACAGGTTCAAAGACTCGTTCTCGCCCCCTATAGTACAATTCGGCTAGGTATACATCCGCGCTAAAATATCATGGTGAAAGTCATCATAGCTTGCGTAGACCCAGCTCCCACCCCAACTTTGTGAATAGATTAACAACAATATATTTTTTTATCGCCCGATAAGAGTCTCACGTTAATGCAGCACGTTAACGCCGATAACGGCCCACCACAATTAAATACACACGTGAGTAAACAATAGGGTATATACACGCACAAGTCCTAATGAACCAGACGTAGATGAAACTAAAAAGGCAGTTAAAGAGGGGAGCTGAGGGCTATTAGGTTAATGAGGCAGAAAAGGGTGTGACAGAACCCCCACTTCCCCACCTCACATTTGAGATGACCAGGGTGATACCATTGGAAATCACTCCTCGGGTCCTGAATGCAGCTCCTAAAGCACTTGGAATTCAACAGAGTAAAAAGAGGATATGCAGAGAAAACACTGCCATCCAGGGGAGAAAGAGGGGCATCGCTGTGTACTCCATCAGCCAGGAATCTGCCAAAGAATATCACAGTGTAATACAAGTGAGGCATGTGAAATACGAGGATAAGATGATTTATAAAATGCTCGTTTCATCCTCCAGAGGACCTTGAGGACCCCATCAACCATGAGCTGAGTTAAGACAGGGCAGGAGGGTTTTTTTTGTCTTTATTGGAAAGTCAGATGCTGTTCGCACAGCTCTCTGAAGCTGGACATGAGCTGCCTCCCAGATGCTCTCAGTGTGACGCAACCAGTCACGCACTATGGTAAAAATAGTCTGGCATGAGTTTCATGTCAAAAAAGGAGGCTGATCCCGTAATGGAAAATAAAGTGTGCCCTACTGGTGGCCCTTACAACGGCTATATAAAAAACATCCAAGCTTCGGATTGATCTTCTCTACCTGTCCATTAGGCAAAGAATAAGATATTATAGTATCTCTAGAGGGTTTTCCATATATGGGATTATATGTTAACGACAACAAAATTATGTGATAGCCTCTGGAAGGTTAAAGTGCAACAAAACTTAATGGAATGGGTTCCCACCATCCATGTATACAGTGAGGAGCAAGAGTGAAAGGTGCAATTTATAATATTGATCTATAAACCACAGAAATACTGGCTATAAAGAGAGGTAACTTTGAAGAAAATCGCAAGGAAAATAAACAAGGCCCACTGAGATGTTTAGGTAAGCAAAAACATTTCAGAATTCTGAGGTGCTCCCTCTAACCAAAGAAGAAACACTCTCAAGCAAGCAAGGCTAAGAGTCACTGCCACAGTTTGAGGATTTAATTGATTATTTGGAAGTGTGATAGCTGTGAGAAGGTCTGTCAGTGGGTTACGGAGGAGGGATATAGATGGCATTGGCCTTGCTGAAATCTTCAGAGGATCTTTGTGAGAATATCAGTCCAAAGGGAGGCTTATAGGCTCTCAGTGGCGTTTGATGCAGCTTAAGGCAGGTTTTGCGGCACTTGGGGGCCCAAGATCTCCAACTAATGTCTAGAGTATGGATCTCCAAGGATCTCTGAATATATTTAGTAACCAGTGAAAGCTTCATTGGCAATAACACAAACGAAACACTTCCTGTAGCAGTTGTTTCCACCATAGTTACTTACCATGAACATGTTATACAGAATGGCAAAAATGGAATTGCTGAAGCTTCTGCCTTACCACACACACACAGTGCTAACAAACCACAAACCAAGAAGCAACAAATCATTGGGAATTTTAGATTTTTGGATATTATTTTGCATTTCTGCAATAAAGTGAAGAGGGTTTTTGCTCATTGTCTGCCATACTTAAGCCCACAGACAAGTTTATCAGACTACTGTTTGTAAATGTTGGTTTCAGGGAGCAAAGTAGTGCATTTGTTATGCTCAAAGAAAGATATTAACCAGATTTGAAAGCTTACTGCACCCTGATAATGCATTAACCAGGGGGTCATTTGATGTTTTATATAAACTAATTGACTGTCCTCAAACAGATGAGTGGGTGTTTTAGAGGAGGACAAGAGATGTCTTGACTGAATAAGGGGTGCATTATCACTGGGTCCATGGGTTCAGTGGGATCAAAATATTATTTATTTGCATTGATGAATAAAGCACCTCGGCCCTTAAGCGAATCAATTATGGAATAAAGAGAGTAGGCTGAGGATGATGATGAGAGATCAAAAGGCTCAAAGAGCCACCTAACCTTGGCTATTTAGAATATTAAAAGGCACATCACAGTGATGACGCTGTATGGATTACAAGATGTTTTGGTTAATAGTTGCAAAAGACAAATCCCCCAACTCATTTCTTCCCCAGCTATTCTCATTTTCATACTCATACTGATAATGTATTACCTTCGGTAGGTTTTCACAAATGATTTTTATGGTCATATGACTCACTGTGCAGCATATCTGTAATCTACAAAGCAGTGAATGACAGTGAAAGAGTGCAATCAGAGCTAAGCTTGACACCGCAGTAGGTCTTCACCATGAAGAGACCACCAATAGGCAAAAAAAGGCTCCTCAATCTGATTTCCCTTCTCACATGTGTCCCATGACCCTGGAGATAATGTGGTCCCGGTCTGTTTTCAAAGCCGTATGTAGACTGTGGATTGGTTTCGGTACGTTGGGGACAGGTTGGCATTGACCATCAGGTAGACGATGCAGTCACAAATTTATGCTGTTTTCCCAAGAGTCTGACCTTGTCTGCATGGCAGCTAGCACAGAAAGATAATGATGTCAGAAGCAATTTTTATACTGAAGTGACAGAAAAGAGAAATTAATGTGTGACAGGATGCAAACAGTAGGATACCCAAGTGGGAGGATGTATGTTTGTCTGACAGACTGTATTTTCTCTTTAGCAGTATACGTCTTTTAGCTCCTCAGTTTCATGTTGAGTTACCATATTGATTTTCATCCTGTTTGGAACATTTGAAAAAAATTCCTTGGTTTTGAAACCATGTTTTCGTCATCTCACCTCTTTGGGTAGAAAAATAAGAAAACATCCATACCTTCTCTGAGCTGCTTATACCAGCGATCATTGGGCGGAAGGTGGAGAAATACCCTGGACAGGTAGCCAGTCCATGGCGAAAAGCAAACACATCTACGTTCATACCTAGAGACAATTTAACATCACAAGTTCACATAACATGCATTCTTTAGACTGTAGCAGAAAAACCACACAGACACTGGAAGAACATACAAACTCCACATAGAAAGGAATGGTGGTTGCAAATCAAAACCAGGACCTTCTTGCTTTACCCGCCAACACATGGCTATACGACTATGAGGCTATGAGGCTTTATTTTATTAGGAACAGTGTTGTCTTTATATGAAAGATATCTTGGCTGGAAGATTTTTATGTCAATGTAACACTGTGACACTGTGAGTTTTATGTATTCTGAATGCATAACTAAAAGGACTCTCTTCCCTGTCATTGCTTCTACTGTAACGAATGACTTAGCAGAAGTAACTAAGGTAAAATCTAGTAACTGAAGCAAGGGGCCCTCTTGCCTGGAATATATTTTGAGGTGAAAAAAATGTGGAGAGACAAAGACATCTGTTAAGGTAGCTGCTGACACTGGGCTCCTAACCATATTGATTCTTCTGGACTTAAGTTCAGCTTTTGATACTGTCGATCATTATATTCTTCTGGAGAGACTGGCTTCTATGGCAATTACTGGCACCCCTCATAAATGGTTCAAACAGTATTTTACTGGTCGAACTCAATTTGCTACTGGTCGAAGCAATTCAGTTCACATTCTTGTTCAATTACTAGAGGTGTTCCGCAGGGCTCTGTTTTAGGCCCCCTTCTATTTATTATCCACCTTCTGGGTCATATTTTAGGAAATTTTGTGTCCAATTTCACTGTTATGCTGATGACACTCAACTCTACCGCTCTACTAAACCTGATTCCACCCTTCCACCCCCTGAAATTAAGGACTGGTTTTCTTCTAACTTTATCAAACTTAATCATGATCAATCAAAGATTCATTTGGTTGAAACAAATCACACAACTTTTTTCTAACTGTTGACAACTCTGTGGTCTCAACTGTCCATGACATTAAGAGTCTGGGGGCTATTCTTGAAACTCACATCAATAATGTCACTCACTCTGCTTATTTTCATCTGTGTAATATTAATTGACTACGTCTTACTTTTGCTAGTGCAGCCATCTTGGTACATGCTTTAGTCATGTGTCGCATTGACAACTGTAATGCTGTTCTCTCAGGTCTGCTACAAAAAATCAGATGCAAGCTACAGTTGGTTCAAAATTCAGCAGCCCATATAATTACCAGAACATCTTTCATTGTACATATTACCCCTGTCTTCCAGCAGCTCCACTGGCTTTCTATCAAATATCATATTGATATTAAGATTTTACTGCTTACTTTTAAGACACTCCATAATTTGGCACCTTATTCGTGATCTTCTGCAGATCCACATACCTGTCTGTTCTCTTAGATCTTCTGCCTCTTTCAGCTTCTTCTTTTACCTTCTGCCCACTTGACTACCATGAGCTTTAGAGCCTTCAGCCGGGCTGCTCTCTTCCTCATGATATCCGCAACAGCAATTCGCTTTCTGCCTTTAAATCAAGTCTTAAAACACTCCTTTTAAAACTTGCATACTCTGTTTGACCCCTGTTCTAATTAATGCACCATATTAAGTAATTATTGTTATATTTTATTATTTTACATATTGCTATTGTATTTGTTTATTGTTTCCTGTTCTTGTAAGGCATTCTTGAGTGCCTTAAAAGGCGCCTATAAATAAAAATATATAAATAAATGAAATGCATTATTAGTGCAGTTCTAGCAGTACAGCAGAGATTAATGTTTAAGATATGCCACATTGATAGGAGAGATAATTCATGTTTCACCAGACGATGGAAGAATCAGGCATGGACTGTAAAGTTTGGTGATGCTTTTCATGGTTTGGGCCTTTACCATCAGTAAATGGAGCTAAACCATCAGTCTTTAGAGCAATTAATGGTATGATTTTAACATTCAACACCGGATTAATAAAGGAAAATTCCTGTTTCAGCATCAAGTGAAGCCCCCAGGACCAGAGTTGTGCCTTCCTTAGCCCCTTTTTTAAAACCTCTGCACAAATGAATTTGCTGCTAGTTATTAAACTAATTTAGTCGTTTCTATTTCACCCAATGCTGGATAGAATCTTGGCTCAGAATCCATCATAATGGTGAAAATGGACAGGCTTGGCTTAGCTGTGGTGGTAACAGATAAAAATCAGGTGAACACATACTAATTTTAATACTAATTTTATATTTAAGTGATTACTGCTGAATGCTTTGAGAGTGAAAGTCAACGACACTCAAGCATTGTCCAGTCACTGAATCTCTTATTACAGAAAGAAATGGGCAAACATACGGAATTAGGAAAGTCAAATTCGGGCCATTATCATGCACATAAGACCAGAGGTTACAGGGCTAAGTACTTGTCTTATGATTTTGTAGCTTTTTTATCAAACAGAATAACTTATTTAAAGCAAGCTAAACCAAAATGTAATGCTAATACTTTTATTGAAATGATCTTATTGAAATGTTTTGTTAATGGAAATGTGTTATCTAAATCTGGTTTCCAATGCATTGGGAATTTCAATTGTTTTAAAGTGGATTAATTTGATTAAATATCTACAGCATTTGTTTTTAGGATTTTCAGTACAGTACAGTAATAATGTACACCAGAAGTATAAAGATGAACAATGAAACTGCCTATCTCTGTTTTGCTATGGGCGACCTCTCAAACATCTTTTTAAGTGATAAATAAGGCCAACATATACAATGACCTCCATATACAATGACCTATACAATTTTCACAGTCTTTTTTTAACTGTGAAAAACTGCATTTTATAACTGTGACCCTCCATAATCTATTCAAACAGCTTGGGCTTTCTGGCTGCTCATATCTTCTTAATGAATTTTGAATAGTGCCTACAGTCAGTATTTAAGAAAAAAAAATCAGTTTTCATCACTTACATAAGACTGAAATATTTGCTACAGATTGTGATCAATAGTTTTATTTTACTGTCGTTCAATAGTCAGACATAACAAAGTTTCCAATTAAACTGGTTCTGAATGTAGCATGGATGACCACACAGAAAAATAGTGTGCAGATCTTCACACACTGAAGCCTGAAAAATGAGCTCAACTCAAAATTAGCTGCTTGGTCCAGAAAGAAAAAAGAGTCATACATATACAGTGTGACTCTATTTTCTTTCTGGACCAAGCAGCTAATTTTGAGTTGAGCTCATTTTTTGTAATATATGTGTATATACGAGGCGGCTGGTAGACCAGTAGTTAGGGTGTTTGCCCTGTGATCAGTTGTGGGTTTGATTCCCAAGACTAAGCACCTCTGAGGTACCTTGAGCAAGATACTGCTGCTTCGCTTGGTGAGTGGGTTAAATACAGAGGAAGAATTTGGTGCTGTTCACACTGTGTGCTGTGGTGTGTTTTTGTATAAAATACAACTGCAAACGTGTCGCGTCAGTATTGTGCGGAACTTTTCTTTACTTATCAAGGCAAATCATGACGTTTTTAAGTTTGCATTGAATAAGTGCAGTGTAACTTCTTAGAAAGTCCCACAACCCCACATTTCCACTGAGTGTGGAGCTCATTTACCTGAGCGGGAGTGGAATATTACCTTTGTGATCTTTTCATAGGAAAAACTCATTTTGATTGTGATACTGAGCCCTAAATCTACTCATTGCACAGAATCTATTCTACAGCCAAATTCATGCAAAGTATATGATAATGATTGCCAAGTACCCAATATCCAATTATACCTTTAGAAATTATTCAGTAATTTTAGCCTAATGCATGACTAATAGCAGCTTCCCTCCTCTCTATCACCAAGGCTCTTGTTTTTAATAGGCCGCTATTGTGCATATTTCCAGTTTGTTACAAGTTATGGCAAAGAGGGGAAAAAAGGGAATAAAAAAAAAAACGAAGCGGGAAGATGGAATTCAAGCTGCCGTTCAGCCAAAGGAAATTTTAATTGGTGCCCTGGGGAGAGGCACTCTTTACATTTGCAAATTTCTGCCTTTGTAGCAAAGACGAGGAGCTGAGCACCCACAGGGGACAAGGAGTGGTTATGTTGACAAAAAGTTAAAAGGGCTTTGCTGAAGCTCACTGAACATGTTTGTTTGCAAGTTCATTATGATATAGAGATTTTCCTCTGAAGGTTAAAGGATGAAATGTATACAGTATGCTGTCTTTTTGGTTCACACTTTTATGTAAAACAGATGTAGCCTACTTTTTTCTCTCTAGCAGCTTTAGTCAGTCTTTACCTGCATGCCTCATGAAGTCAGTGCCAGTGTGACTACGTTAACACTCTGACGGTATTGAGTTTCTGTTATGACCACTGGACAAGCTGAAATGGGATAAAAAAAAAAAAAAGACTAAGAGAGGTCAGGTGGGACAGAGAGCCATCAATGACTGTAATTACTTGTCACTTCTCGGCCCCTTATTCAAGCTTTTATTCGTTTAACCTGGACAAGTACAAGGTCAATATGGCCATTTTGCAAGTATACAGTAATGAACTGAAAGGAATGGCTACGGCATTTCCAGCTCTGACATGACCATTTGATGGATATTTATACAATTATCAAGTAAAAAGTTCCACTCATATACTTTGGTTTATTTTTTTTGCAAACTAATCTATATTTTCACAATAAGTTATAATTGAGCTCTTGAGTACTGGAATCTGGTGCCTGTTGGGCCCTGATAGGAGAAGCCAGGAGGAGATGCCATTAATGAGGCTCACAAACAAGTGCAAAGAATATCAAGGAACTTATTTTTATTGATAAGACATTCCAAACATCACATCCTGTCAAGTTGGTTTGACCCCTTTTATGCATTCTAAGATGAATACTGAAATTCACAGAAGCCACCAACATTTCTAACAGTGTTACATTTACTATGTTAACAAGGCTGTACTGATTTTCACCCCTATGAGCTTTTATATTCCAGCACTGGGCCACATACACTCATACTGTGCACCCATTTCTAATGAGAGCCACAAATCTGTAAGGTTTGCTTTCACATGGCAACATTATATATTCTTTTCTGGGTTCCATGGTGCCTTGTCCATTCTCCAATAAAGCTAACATTTCCACTCATCCAAGTATTCCTCACCAAGGTAGGTGTGTATGAACAATGATATTAATAGCAGATAGTCTTGATTTTCCAACTGACACACTTTTCTAAATGTGCATTTCCCAGCAGAACAGAGAGGGATAATATATCTGAAAACTGAAAGGTTTGATTTGACTGAAAAAGGTCTAGTTTTGTTAGCTGTTGCTCTTAGAGGAAAGTTCAGTATGTTCAAAGAAGTTTACCAGCAACAGAAAGTGGAACACACAAACTTCTTTCTGTTGGTACTTTTGTGTTCGATTTTAGAGTGCTTTAGTCTCTCCAGCTTTCCTCACACCATTAATGTGAAGTGTCGTTGTTTATAATTTATTTTATTTACGGGCATATGGGCATGCATGCATGTGCTTTCTTGCTTTGTTCTGTCTGCTCTTAGCACCCTGCACCCTCAGTCATAATAAAATCTCCATAATCCTTCTCTGCAACTGTCGGCTCTGATTACAGTGAAATCTCTTCTTGTAGCCAGCGCCATGTCCTTTTTGTATAAGTCGCAAATGTTTACTCTTTCTTTCTTGCTTTGTCCCTCATTACGTTGCAAATAGTGAGAACAGCACAACGAATGGGACACTTTCTCTCTCTCTCTCTAGCGCTCCCTATCTCTCTTTCCCTCCCTCACACTCTCTCTTTCTCTTTTTTCTTGACCAAGATTTAACATAAAACTCGTCAGCCTTGTCATCTCTGAATGTGTTTGTCCTCTGCTTTTAATAGCAAAAATTTTGATATTACTAGATCACCTTTCACTTCTCAGTGCTTTGGTTGGTGCAAATGATTCCCAATCAATTTAGCATGAACTCATATAACCCTAGAGTCAACTTTTCCTTGGTTATGTTTGGAGGATAGGCCCCATCATGGTTCTGTAGTGCTGGTTTTGCATTCAACTTAGTCATCCAGTTCTTGTGTGGTGTGTGTATGTTTGTATGCGTGGGGGGGTGTTGGTCATAATCGAATAGCCTCAGGCTCCACAGTTTTAACGTGTTCTTTATCGTCCCGCTGTACCACAGAGCTTCTATAAAGCTGATACGTTTTGATGTGAAATAAAAGTTTTTCTACGCTAAACTAAAAGAAAAAAAATATTATTTGAAAAATATTTCTGTCCCCTTATATTATTCTTAATAGATTGTGTACAGATGCTTTAATTGTTACCAGTTTAGTGAAACCTGATTGCTTATCAACAGCATTAAGATTGGGTTTCAGATTTAAAGTTTTGCACTTAGATTTTAAGGGATTAAGGATTAGATTTACAGTTTGATTAAGCAGAATCTTTATTTGGATAGTTTACTGTAGAAGCGTAGTTAGCCTTTAAATAATGTTTGACTATATATATTCAATATAACTGATCCTTCAGCTGAAATAATTTGATCAAATCTTTTAAACCTAACCTTAACCTCAGCCTGGAATTTATCCAATCTGGGTGTAGCCGGCCTATGTCCGGGTACTATAAGGGGTTTAGCTCCGCGCTTTCGGGATGAGTTGCTATTTTCCTTGAATAAGCTGATCCAGCTGGCGATGAGGACTGACCTTTGAATGGCAACTCGGCCCAAACCATCACCAGGAAATCAATCAGCTCCTCCTTGTCTTTCTTCATTTCTCCAGATTTCAGCTCCACTTCTCCTGCAGCTGCAGGTTCCGTCTTTGTGAATAAGAAACATGAAGCGCTTCGTTCTTGTATTGACTATTGGAGGGAAGGTGACGAATGAAGGACGGCCTTCAGCATCTACATTTGGATTGAGCAATCTGTCCATTTTCAGCAATTTTTCAATGACATTATGTGTGACATACTGGGCCGGCAGGTATATACTGTAAATTAAATCCTGGATTTGCATTGGAGGGATCGGGGGACTCGTATTTGGTCCATTGGGAAGGCTACGGTCCTGAGGAACTGAGGTCTTGGATTCCGGCCCAGTTCATCCTGGAACCCCCCTCATTTATAACTATTGTCGATGGGCTCCCTCTGTCCCAGGCCCATCTGATGCTAGCCCTGGAGGGGGGTACTGTCATGCGAATGAATCAGGTGACCCAAACTACATCATAAGCATGGGTCAGGTGACTCGTACTAGGTCCAGGAAGTCATCTTTAGAGAGTATTTAATTGAATTCCCATGTATCGCTGCCAGCTTGTCCGCAACCATCTCCGGCACTGTGTGTACTCTGGTTGTTATCATGTGCTGATTCTCCAATCTGTGTGTATTTTAGAACATAGTAAACTTTTTTTGTTTGTTTTCTTATTACTATTACACCTTAGAACAACTAGTGAGAAGCATCTACCCACTCGTCATGCTCCACTTTTGAGTTTACACTTCTTATGACATGTTTAGTCCGTTCTTGTAGCCTGTTATGTTGATTCTGTCCTGAAGGCCTAACAATACTTAAAGATAATTAAATAATTGAAACAGAATTACATAATAAACAATTTAACCGTCTTACCTCTCTTTTTTGACCAGGGCTCTCCTTTGAAGAGAGACATTTATCCCTGTGACATTTTGCTAAATTTTTATTTACTTCCTACCACAAATTTGAACAAATTTAAAATTTGAACAAATGCTAAAATAACACAAGCAACTCGTGGGCCAAGCAGCAAAGCTGTCCAGGCACTTCTGTCTTTTACAGTTATAATTTTAAACCGAGAACACTGCAAGGTCAGCTACATAACTAGGTATCACTTTATGCTAATGAAGCTCTGCCATTTAAACTGTTTAAGGCTGTTTGTAAGTTTTCTTAGTTCGTTAGATGGAATACCACCAAAGCAACCAAAGCAGCCAGGAAGCATGAAGAGAGCATGATTGAAGCAGCTGGATGCAGGATGCAAGAGGAGTTGGTAGTTGTAGTTCTCTATTAATGTTCTCACCTTTCTTGCACCTTTCCTGAAGAAGGCTATAAGTATACTTAACAAGTGGCAATGACAAGGTCAACTGGGGAAAGCAACAGAAAAAAGCCCCAATCTTCTAAACTCTAATTTAATAACCTCTAGAGTGCTTGCTGTGCCCAGAAGACTTCAAACGTGTATTACAAAGGTAGCATACAAACCAGATATAAGGACAACGATAGACCTGTAGAAATATTCTTTTAGATCTATATCTCATAATGTTTGCACACTTACGCAAATCATTAAAGATACTAAAGATCACCGCAATGACAGCTGTTGCACTCAAACATTTTTTTCTGAGATTGTAAGGAAATTCAAATTGAAAAATGCATGTAGATCTGTCCGGAGAGGTCATGCCACATACAACTCTTCAAAGAAATGATACATTCAGGAAAGACTCTACAGAAGGGCCAATATGCAGCATATTAAACTCTACCCATTTTGTTACATTCAAGCCAGAGGCCGGTGGACCCAGACTCCACTCAGTCATGGTGACGGCAGCAAGGGCACCTGTTAGCCAGTTATCCAAATGACCTTAAGAAAATGGTCAGTGGAGAGGGGGAGAAGAAAAACTGGTTTACCATAATTTTCCCAATATTTCTGTTCATGTCACATCTGTCAGGTTGCTGGAAAGCCTAGTCAGGCTACTCCCCCTGTAGTCTTTAGACCCAATTCAGTTGTGGATGAGCCTTTTGAGCCTTTTTGTGTAGGTACACTCTTTTGAACAATGTCCGGTCATACTTACTTCCTCACTCTAATGTTTGCAGCCAAAGAATACCCTGAAGCCTTTCCACTTTGTTCTTATAGAACTCCAGCTATAAAGGCTGCTTTAAATGTTGTACCGCAGATGGTACAAAATTTAAAGAAGGTTTTATAGCTGGAGCCAAAACACAAATACAAACATTCCATGTTTTGGCTTGTGAACAGTCTCTAGCATCCTCCTAGTCCCATATGAAGTCTTTGATAGGAAGTCAGGGCAACATTCTTTTCAGTCCAGAGATCCTAGCTTTGTTGCCTGGTTCACCTTTACAAGCCTTGAGTTGAGTGATGCAGATTTTTGTTATGGTCTGCCATGTACCAATGCTAAAAGATATGCTTCCCACTCTGAGTGTCACCTATTCCTGTTGCTGCTGTTCCTGTGAATGTATTCCTATTGGAAAGTATCCCAGAGATCAATATACTTTAGTCAGAGGGGTGTATTCTCCCATGTGCTCATTTCCCTAATTCTGAAACTCTCCTAGTTCTCCCTTTTCAGAATCTTAACAGACTCTGCTCATGATGATATTTTACAGTTTATTGAAAAGCACTCAACACTTTTCCTTCCTCAAACATATATAATTAAAAAGCGAGAAGTATGATATCTTGTTGAAAATGGCCTTGCTGTTCCCCTTGATTACATGTTTCCTCTTGTTCCCTTTGATTACTTGATCCCAAACCTGATGGAACTGTCCATATTTGTATGGATTAGACAAAGGTTAAAGCTCTCACTCAGCCTGATTCCTTTCCCCTACCCAGGATAGAAGACTGTGCGGGTAGAAGTTTTAAGTTTAAAGTTTAACTTGCTAGGCAGGTCTGGCTTATGCCTTCTACAGATGTGTGACTTGGTGTGTATGAAGGTGTGCAGATGTATGATGGTGTTAGTATAGAAGTTGAGCAAAATGTCATCAGCCTGGTGTTTCATTAACAGAACAAGATGACTTGCATTCTGATAATCATGCTTTTAATGTATGCAGAGAAAAATCCAGAGACAAAGTGGTGTACCGGTGTCCCACATATCAGTATTCTGTTGTTTTGCCTCCATGCTGTTTGGATTTTGTCATGCTGGTGAATAAGCAATTTCATGTTGCATTTTTCTTGACTGGTCAGTAGATCTAGGTTGTAGTAGAGATGGTTTTCCTAAAATTCAATCAGGACCACGGAGTGAAACAAAGAACAAAATAACATAAACAACACAAAGACTGAATAAGTGCAGACAGGACAGCAACACACAGAGTGCAAAGAGAATGAGAGAGAAAGAGTGAAAGAAAAACAAAAGAGCAACGGTATGATTTTACAGGACACAAAAACATATAGTGCAATACAAAGGTATTGCTGTGGTATTCATTTGAATGAATGCAGTATGATGACAGATTATGTAGTATAGCAGCAGAGTCATTAAATGTGCAAAAATGCAATTACTGAGGTAGATATAATGAACAAAAGCATCAGCAGGATATTTAATGTGCAGACAGAACAGTGATTAATGAATAAGTGCTTGCTAATGTTTCTGATTGTCAAGCTTATTTTGATGATACAGTGGTTTTATTCTGGCACAAGAGAAAGAACCAGAATCAGAAACCTTTACTGATCCTTCACAGACACACAGAGACACAAAGACAAAAACAATATAAGTCAAAATAAATGTCAAAATAAAACTGCACAAAAACTCATGATACTAAATGCGTGACACTAAATGCACCATGCTATTTACAGAAAATGCCATGGTCAGTGAGAGAGGGTGATATAAATAGTGTGGATAAATAAATACAATTACTACTGAGGTATTTTACAAGCTTAAACAGTGGTTTGAAGTCTATTATTGCACGTAATTGTGAAATAAGTTGTAACATAACACATGATCGTACTTTTGCATAAGTAGTGACATACGTAGTGATACTGCACATTAATTATTACACATAAGTAGGGACATACCAGGGCTCCAGATGATGACTAAATGGTTGCCGATGCGACTAGATGATTTATTTAGCATCATTTCAGACGCCAATGATGAACGTCCCTCACAACAAAGAGGAATTAAAATAACAAAGTTCAAGAAAAGTGATTGGGGGGGGGGGGGGGGGTGTTGTTAGGCGGCACTGCTGACGGACCAGGCCCCCCTTGTTGTTTTTCTTTAAG
>JBBJLR010000145.1:17534323-17546110 GCA_037577145.1 Brachypetersius gabonensis
ATTTTATAGTTGTATTAAATTAGATTTTTTTTAAGTAACGCAATAGTTACTTTGCCTGGTAATTAGTTACTTTTATAGTGATGTAACTCAGTTACTAACTTTTTGTGAGAAGTAACTAATAACTATAACTAATTACTATAACTATAACTATAACTAATTTTTATAGGTACGTGCCCAACACTGGTTGGAAGCAGAAAAATTTGAAAAGCATAAGTGACTTTCACAAACGAAAATGTTTATCTGAGCCACTTCTACTGAATCACTTCCATAGTACAAACTGCCAGGAAGTTCATGAGCATGGAGCAAAGATCTAAGCAATGTTCTGCTGGGAAACAATTCACATGGACATGGAAGCATATGCCACCTACCTAAACATTGCAGCAGATCAAATACGCCCCTTGTAGTGTTCAAAGTGTTAGATCCTACAGTAACCACGTCTATCATGTTATCAACCGTTTAGGTTTATAATTCACAAACCATGGTCTTGGAAGTCAGTGAGGTACCGAAATGCACCGATGAGGAACATCTACAATATAGTCTTTTTTGTCTAGGCTATGATTTTGAATGTATGTTACACCACCAGCTCAGGTTCTTGTATATCTGTTATGATATTATTTTGGTAAATCAGTCGTTCTGAAGTAGAACCGTTGGTTGATTAAACACTTGTAGTCCACTTGTGGACATTCTGCCAGCAGAATGGAAATTAAGTTGTACACTTGTGAATGTGGACAATGAGTATATGTTGTGTACTATAATGTTTATTTAAACTATAAATACTTTATATCCAAGACTGGAAAAGGGCACCTTTGTATATTCTTGGTGAGGTCATCATGGGTCCTTACCATATAAACTAGTTGAGATGGTACTTGCTAGGCATCACAAGTTGAAAAACATCTCATAGTGAATAATACAACTTTTTTTGTGATACTATATGTACAGCGCAATACTATTATTAATTCTGGACGGTTTACATCCCTTTCCCACTTTACTGTTACACTACAGTATTGTCTACATGCTGTTTTGTCTCAGCCGTACATCCTAGTCACACTGTCACATTGCTGTGTTTATTTAGTGTATCGTTTCTGTCACCCCCATCATTTTGCTCAATGCTGCTAACTGCCTTCTGTGCAATAATCAAACTTATGGTGCAATACTAGTCAGTCTGGAAGGTTTCCATAGTGTTCTCATTATACTGTCACATACACTGTTATTACATTCTTTTTGTGTCTATTCATTGGGTAGGTGGTATTGTCTGCATTCTGTCTGTCACATGTTGAATGTTGTTATATGTTGCACTGTGGTCCATGGAGAAATGTCTCACCACACTATCTGCATGTGCACTGCTGCTGAAGACAATAAAGTAACCTTGTATGCATTAATGTAACTATCATTACATGTAGAAAAAGGCTTTTTTTTGTTGTTGCTGTAAACCCAAGTGCATTACATGTATCCACCTTTGCTTTAGTATTCCAAATCGTGTTTATAAGCCGTGTTGTACTCAAATTCTTCTCTCACAGAAGAGGTATGTTTGAATATATAAAGAACTCCATCTGGCACTTTTATTTTTTAGGAGTGTAGCTTTATAAATGAATGTTTATCATATTGATCCTTTTAATTTTCGACCAAACTGCACTCTGTTATTTGTATTTAATTTATGCATTGCATACATTGCACAGTGAAATAAAAAATTGCGACTGAAAATGGCACCAGCCTGTTTTTTCTTTTTTGGTAAAGCTCCATTTTTGCCAGGGTTGTTTGAGCTTGCTCAGTGTTTGTCAAAGGAATGGCGGATCATGCAGGGCAAACATTGCCTTCCCCACTGCCAAGGACACAATGGGACCATTACTGTGTGATCTGTTTGCTTTTCTCTTCTGTTCCTGCTCTCTTCTCTTTAGATTAAGCAATATACTGGATAGAGGTATGTCACATTACACAGACACAAATGTTCTGCCATCACTGTCGAATGGAGAAGCATAATGGAGTTGTGGAGTAGGACAGACCAGGGTGCTACTTCAGATTTTGATAACAGGCAACACTCAGTGACCTGGCACTAAAGCATCATCCAGTGAGGTTCACCAAAAATACAGTCCTCTGCTGTGAATGGACAATACAACCATCTTAAAGGAGATGCATCTGTTGATACCAAATGCTTCAATTGATACCAAATTGATTAATAAGCTTCTGCCCCCCTTATACTTCAGATCAACTCTACATATATGCACACTCAGTTGCTAACTTTTTAGTTGCTATCTCGTAAACACACATGCTGTCAATTTGACACTGTGTAGGTTTGCAATCTCTGATTGTTACCCATCTGTTACTGCACAATGTGTCTGCCTCTCTTTACACATCCATCAGTGGAAAGGGCATTCAGACTCCTGACCATGTATTATTTGGGTGGTGGACCAATACTGTGGTGGCACTAACATGATAATTGTGTGGGAGTGCTCATGGCGCTGGAGTGTATCAGACACTGTGGTGTTGCTGGGTTTTTTACACATCACTATCAGAGCTAGACAGAGAGCTGTGTACCATCCAAAAAAAACCCAAAACAAAATCAAACAAAAAAACCCCCAAATCACTCAACAAAAAAAATAAATCACTGAACAATGGTCTGGTAGTGAAAAAAAAACACTTTATGGTCTGGTAGTAAAAAAAACACTACTGAAGGGCTAAAGAATGATTAATGCAGATTGTACCTGACACCAGATGGCCTATAGTGTCTCTATCAACAAGGCAGGTGTGTTTCACAGAGTGGTCTGTAAGTGTACATAATGTTTAAAAATCCATCAACGCTGCTGTGTCTGGTAAGTGTACTAAATAAATTGGTAACGCAGTGCATTATTATTCTTCTAGCATTTAGGGGGCCTCAGAGGAAGGTCATATTCTAAATATCTTTACATAATCTTATTGGTGTATCCTAGATATAGTAAAGTTTTAAATCAGTGTGAGGCTCTCCTATTTCTGAAACTCAACTGCAATGAAACTACCATTGGATTTGTTTTCTCTTTGTTTCACAGATTAACTGATTTGTGTCTGAGTTTAGGGGGTTTAGGAGAATGAATTCAGAAATAAGTGCTTCATTAATACAATATTGGGATGTGCAAAATCAGTTGATGTTGGGACAGACATTAATTCCTTTGGGACAGGCTTTGCTCTTGGGTGTGCACACATGCTAGAGGGCATGCTTAAAGATTGATGGATGGGATAGAAAAGGATAGTTTTAAAAAGAACATATTAAACCAAAAACAATGCCAAGACTGAGTTGTTTCAGTACCATGGACAGCTTTCATTATCAGCATAGATTGATTTCCATTTTTTTCCTTGCAATGAAGATTTACAGCTCTTTTTACTGTATTCTATGGATTACTGCTCAAAGAGCAAAATTGGGGGAGTTTTTAGACAAGATAGAGATTTGTTTGTCTCATTAAACGGAAAATATTTTGTCTCACTAATTACACCAACTAACGTTGCCTCTATTTTTTTTCATGGAATGTTTGTTCTTTCTCTGATCTCTAATGACTTTATCACATACCATTAGCTGCGATGATTTAGACAGAATTGTTAATTATACAGTGCAGAGTATACTAACCAGCCTCCAGTTTGCTAAAACTGGTAAATTACCAGCTAAATCAATATAATGTTCTGTCTGATGACAGTAGAAGCAACAAGAAGATTCTGGCTATAAAACAGAAACAGACATCTGGAAGATTTGGGACGAAAATCAATCAACTACTTTCCTCTCCCTTAGGGAAAGAAAGATCTAAGGTTGCTGGTTCATTGACTATAACATGGAAAGTTACTTTCTGAATACTATATTCTGTTATGATGGATTTCTGCAGCCAAAGATTCACTAAAGAGTCAAAAGTGTCTCTAAATTGGAATTAATTGAATTAAATGTACTTTTTAATCTGTTATTTGAAAATGCTTTCAAATAAACACTTCAAATTTGCTTTCTTCCACACGACCATGATGCATACACATATCACGTGTACTCAGATCTAGATACACCATAACTGCCTAAACTCTAGTTATTGATTAAGAAAGTAGTAATGAGTAGACTGATCATTAACAGCTACTGGTTTCATTAGAGCACTATAATACCTCCTACCCTGAAATCTTCCTGATGATATTGAACCACTTCTCTGCCTGAGAGTAAAAGATTCCTGCCATTGTCTTTAAAAACCATGAACTTATGTCCTTCCATAGCGAATAGTGACCTGCATATTATGTCTGAAATTGAAATGTGGAATGTCTGAGGGTAAAGGGGACTCCATCAGCTATAGAACCCACAATAGCTGCTCTGCTAAAGAGATATTGTATTTTGACCTTGCTTCGAGTCATTTTGTGGCAAACAATTAGCATGTGAACTAGAAAAATGTAATGTTTGCGATTTCTGATTCTATTTGAAGCTATAAAATATATTGATGTCTTATTTCCTGATCCTTGTTTTATTTTGCATTCATTCTCCTGCAGTCCTGCAAATGACAGGCTTTCTTCATAGCGAGTTCTACGTGGTAATCTTCTCAAATCTGGGCTCTCAAATCTCCAGTGTGATGCATAGGAATGTCTGAATCAAAGATGCTGCTTTCTGTTCAAATGCAATCTCAAAAATGTACACCAACACATCACACTAAAACCCTGTGTTTGTATTTGTGTGCGTGTGAGAGAGAGAGAGACAGAGAGAGACAGAGACAGAGAGGGGGGGGGGTGAGGGAGAGAGAGAGAGAGAGAGAGACAGACAGAGAGACAGAGAGACAGAGAGACACAGAGAGAGGGGGGGTGAGAGAGAGAGAGAGAAAGAGAAGGAGGGAAAAATAGCAGGAGATAGAAAAACAGAGAGAGAAGAGAGAGAGGGAAAGAGATAGAGAAAAAGAGAAGAGAGAGGGAGAGAAAGAGAACAAAAGAGGGATGGAGAGAGGGAGAGAGAGTTGGCTGTGAATGTATGACAGCAAATATGAGTCACTGGATATATGCACCCCCCACATACACCTGGATGTTTGGAGGACGTGTGTCATATGCTGTCGAATGTGTCCTCTCCATGACACCTCCTCTTTATGACCTTCCAGAAATGATGATGGCCTGGAATACTTGTTTATTGTAAAATATGTTTCCAAAGCACTATAAACTATCAAGAGATGCTTTTACTCACAATACATCATGGCTTGGCATTGGCAAGCACAATAAGGATGTGAAGTCATTCTCTGAATCGTAAAAGCAAATCATTTCTTGCCGATGTTTGCACAGACTTGATAGGATCTGACTAATGTTTCAATTAGCCCATCTCTAGATAAGATACTTGCTTTCAGTGCAAAACAGAATCACTGAATAACGAATAAATTGCCCAGAAAACATTACATCATATAAAAGCCCATATACATCTTTAAACTATTAAAAAAAGCCTTATTTATTACATTATTTGAAACTGTCTTTTACAATGTATGAAGAAAAACCGTGTATTAAACGTTCTTGTTTACTTTAAAGTGTATTACAATACTAGCTTTTACAATGCAGTGTTTGTGCTGTTTATGTTTATATTTACATTTACATTTATGGTATTTATCTCTTATTAGTATATCAGAGCTCAAGTAGTCTACATCTTTTCCTTCAACTTGTAAAGCGATACTTTACAAACTCAACGTCCACTATTCAACCAAGTTGCTGCAGTACACCTAAACAACACCTGTCAAAGAAAAGTTAGACGTTAAGGCAAAGGTAAGGAAGTAAGATGTTTTTTTTGTGGGGGGCTGGGGTGGGAAAGAAGAAATAAATAAGCAGAAACTAGAGCCATAGTTAGTCACCAAAGTGCTTCTTGAAGAGGTGGATCTTCAGACCACGCTTGAAAACAGCAAGGGACTTGTGACGGCTCGTACTGATATAGGCTCTGGTTCCCGGTCACGTGCCGGTTTTTTCTATTTTGTGTTCGTCACGTGCCCATGGTTTTCTGTTTCCTTTAGTTTCCTTTCTGTTTCTTTCTAGAATTTTTTGGGTTTGATTATGTTTGTTCCTCTGTTGACTCAGTTTAGAGAATGATTCCGCCACTATGGCGATGAGGCCTTAGAGGCCGAGCTTATGTTCTGTTTTCCCTTGTATGTTCTGCTTGTCTGTCATGTTCTTGTGTCGGTTTGGTGTATCATGTTTTGGTTATGTGTTCTGTTTTCCCCATGTTCCTGTGTTCTGGTGATCTGTCTTGTTCTTGTGTTCTGTTCCCCATTGTGTCCACCAGATGTCCCCATTGTCCCCTATACACTTTTGTCTCGTTCACGTCCTCTGTTTCATTCATGTCCTCTGTCTCATGTCTAGGTCTCATGTCACGTCCACCTTTACTGTCCGTGTTCCCTCCTAGTGTCCCCTTGGTCCATCCATGTCCCTCCTAATGTCTCCTGTCATGTTAATGGTTCCTCTGTTTCTCTTCTGTTCCCTCCTGATGTCTCCTCGGTCCTTCCTGATGTCCCCTCGGTCCCTCTGCTCCTCTCCTGTTCCCTCCTTGGTCCTCTGTTCCCTCCTGACTTCCCTCCTTGGTCCTCTGTTCCCTCCTGACTTCCCTTCTTGGCTCTCTGATCCCCTCCTGACTTCCCTCCTTGGCTCTCTGGTCCCCTCCTGACTTCCCTCCTGGCTCTCTGTCCCCTCCTGCCTCTCGGTCCCCTCCTGGCTCTCAGTCCCTCCTGCCCTGAATTCCCTCCTGCTCTGTTTCTTCTATCATGTTTAGTCATGTTTATAACTGTTGTTCCCTTGTAGACCCACTAGGGGTCCCCTGTGTTCCCGTCTGTCCCGTCTGTGTGTTTAGTCACGTGTTCCTGTCGTGTGTTCATTGTCTAATTATCCCCGTCACCTGTTTCCTGTTTGCGTTATCCTGTTCAGTGTTCTGATTGGTTTGGTCTCTGTCTCCCCCCTGTATTTAGTGTCTGTTTAGACACGGCGACATTGAAGCTCACAACCCCATGTATGCTCCTGCCTGGTTTGTCCTGTTTCCCTGGTAAAGTGTATTTCTGTTTTCCCCGTTTCCAGCCATCGTGCTGTGTTTTGTTTTCTCCTTTTGTTAATAAACCCTGTTTCCCTTAAACATGTCCTTGTGTTCCGGTTCCCTGTCCCTCCACGCCACGGTCCCCATGCATACCGTGACAGGACTCCACAGATCTAAATGGAAGAGGGAGTTCGTTCCACCACTGGGTGGTCAAGACAGAGAAGACTGTCTTCCTCTTTTTTTGAGCAGAAAAGGCTCAAGACGAGCCGCGTTTGAAACCCTGAGAGGACGAGAAGTGACACACTGCTTGATCAGTACAGGCCTTGAAAGGAAATGTTTGATGCTCTCTGAGTTTGATGCTCACTGAGTCATGTTAATGCAGTAGGAATTATTAACATAGGATAATTGAACCATCACTCCACATAATCATTTGTGTGACCATAATCAGAATGCTGTGATTCCTGTAAACAAACAAGGCTGAGCCCATTTTAGAAAATACCATATATTTGTCGGTTCCAGTGAATAAAAAATTGGAAGTCTTGAAGGGTCACCACTTTATTAAAACGTGTGAAAAAAGCTAATAAAACATTTACCTTGCAATTTTCAAAATGACAGTCTCATTTACCTTGCTCTTGTGTAGCCGATGCTGCATAATAATCATATCAACTGTGGCTACAGACCGTTAGAGTGCAAAAAGAATGGGTTAATATGTAATAGTTTTGGCCAACAATTTAACCTGAAAGACAAAAACGCAAGTGACACTGAAAGAAAAACATGTAAAATTAGTGAAACTGTTAATTATACATGGGTTGTCACACGGCTTCCCCCATTGCTATGTGTGATTCGTGATTGGACAGACACCAGTTTGCAGCATCTTCCCTCGCTCTATGTGTCACAGAGAGGATATGGTGGAGAGGAGACATGCGATCAGGGAACAGTGTAACCCTGCGCCTGCATTACAGAGTCTCCCGGAGCCGGCAGGTAGTTGCATCAGATTTGCATAATCGCTCTTGCACTTGCTGATGAGGGGAACCGCTCTGCAGAGCTTGGGGAGAAGGCAGAGAGAAGGGAAGAAGAGAACGGACAGGGCCAGCCACCAAACAAATGTTCAGAGCCGGTTCTAATCCTGAGGCCAAACTTTTCAAACAAAGTGAATAGGCTTAAGGGACTGGGTGCATATTCTTTATCTTAGACATTCTATCGTTTTTTTATTCAGGTTTAAAGCAATATATTATGCATCCTGATTTCTCCAGCCACAAATCTGTATGTGTGTGAAAGGTTATTTTAACACTCATGTGATAGACTGAATACATGATTGGGACCATTTTACATTAAAATAGAATGTAATTCTGAAATAGATAATGCCATTATGACATCAGTTAATTAATGTATGTTTACATTGATTGGTACAGCACAGTTTTGATGTCATTGTCACCACTGATGTGTCTTGTTTCGATTACCATTTTACATTAAAATAGAAAGCAATTATTAAATAATTAAATTATTACAACAGTTAATTAATGTATGTTAACATTTATGGGTACAGGATGGTGGCGAAGTCATTGTCATTACTGAAGTGCCTTGGATTGATCACCTACTGCAAAGTCCTACTTGGTTTTATTTTTAATTCTAAATTCTAAATGGGAGAGGGGGTCATTTCTCATCAGGGTGATGGGCAGTAGACTCTGCATGTCCAGAAGTAATCATTCTACCATCGAAATGGAAACCGACGTAGATATTTTGAATAAATATAGTGAAATATTTTCAGTAACTGCTGAGGACACTGTATGCTCTCTGCATGTGAAATGTTCTGACTCTGTGTTGAGCTGCTAGCAAGTAACGAGGAGTGAACGACAATGAAGGGTTTTCATCTTAAGGGGCCTTCAAAACAGGTGAAAATACTATATAATATTTATAGCTTCTGTGAATAGGTTTACTGGGTACCTTAAAAGCACACCCAACCTGGTAACTATTGCCAAAGAAGAATGCATCTGTTTTGGAGCATGGACACTTAAGAATCTAATTCAATTACAGACAGTAAACTATTCTGTAACCTTTTCAGTTTCAAACAAGTTCTGCATGCTTTTGCTCTTTTTGCTTTTTTTTTCTTTTTGGAGAAGTTTTGATGCACTGCACTGGATAATTCTTATTTACACATGATGTGGTGGAGAGTTGGCATAATTCCCTTTTAACTGTTTGTTGCTTGTTCCCTCAGTAAAGCAAACACTCTCTCCTCTCCAGTGCAGTGTCTGAGGCTCGAGCCCAGCCACGACCCAGTGGTCCAGCACATGTCCAGACTTTTATTATCTCAGGAGTTTTCTCGCTCTCACCAAGCTCTACTGAATAAACCATGAACTTGCCTGACCTTCTGAAGAAACAAAAAAGTTTCCATTTTTCTTTTTTGCCCTTTTTTTAAAATCATATTCTTTCTTTAATGTGTGCTCGGTAATGTTTGGGGCACATAGTTACTTTCTTGCCTTTTGCTGGTGCAAGCCCCCAGTCATGGAAAAACAAGCAGTGGTGGGTTGCTGGTTTATTTTTTTTTTTTAATATATATTTGTAGCATCTCTTCTGCCTCCACAGCTCAGCTAAAGCAGAGATTTAATCTGAGCTGCTTCTCTGAGTATGAACATGGCCTTCAGCAAAATGCAGGGGAAATAAAAGGAAAGCTGGGAGCGCGAGGGGGAAAGAAATCTCTTGGGTCTAAGTGGATGATAAGACTGATAAATAGCAGAGAAGGTTTTTTTTAATTTTATTTCTATGCATTTCTTACCATCACTTCATCGCTCTATGACCAGTACTCTCAATTTGAAAAAACAAAAACATACAGTGTGATTAAACTGGAAGCAGTAGTAATAATAGTAATAGTAATAAACATACACTGCCGTGCCACATCATACCGTTGTGAGCTGAATGCAGCCTCTGGGTTCGCTGCACCACACTCTTCAAATATTTTAGATAATTGAACAAATTATGCTCTGGTTGTTGTTCTGCATGGGGTCAGAGTGGCTGTTGGTATTAAGTGTGTGTCCCTGTGCCTTGCATTAATGGTAAAAGTAGCTGTTTCTGCACCTCCTTGCCTGTTCAGGGCTATTAGTCACTCGACAGGCCTGCCATAGGCTCTCAGAAAGAGGGGACAGAAAGAAAGAGATAAAATGAGAGAGAAAAGAGAAGAAAAAGGAGAGAACGAACAAAGAGCTAGCAAGTAAATAAAGAGGAAAAGTAAGTACAGAAAGGAGAAAAGATAATGCGAGAGAAAAGAGAGGGGGAGAGAATAAAAGAAGAGAAAAGAGATTAGAGAAGAGAAAAAGCTTGAGAGAGATAGAATGAGGGAGTAAGAAGGAGAGAGAATGAAAGAGAATGAGGGAGAGAAAGAAAGAGAAAACAAATGGAGAAAAAGGGGACAGAAAGGACGACAGAAAGAGAGAGAGAGAGAGAGAGAAAGAGAGGTCAAGAGAGAGACAGAGAGAGGGAGAGAGAGAGAGAAAGAATACAATTGTGTGTGAGAAAAAGATAAGAAAAAAAGACAAAAAGGAAGGACACAAAAATAAAGAGAAAAAAACGGGTGGTAATGAGAAAGACAGAGAGAGAGGGGGGGGGAGCAGAAATGAGTTTATGCTAAATTATAGCTAGATCCAGAAAGAGCATAATCAACTAAAAACCAAAGATGTTAAGTAGATGCATAAACAACAGATTGAGAGATTTGTTAGCCTAATTACAAACACATTACAGCTTAAATCTGTGGCTCCTCTAAATGACCCATTTAATTCTCGAAACTTATTCTAGTACTTTGTCTGAATACAAACTTTGAAGATGATTTATGCAGAACACACATTAGCACATATTACATGTGTAAACTAATGCTTTGAAACAGAGAATGCAGCGAAGTGGCTGGGTGCGCTGAATACTGGCTCGCTCTTGCGCCTCATACATTACAATTACTGCTCATGTTTGACTGTGATAGTGTTTCAGGGCTGCCGTTCGGTTCACAAACCCTGTTGTTGTGAGGCTGACGTGGAGCATGCCACCCCGTATCCAGACACACACGACCCCATTCTGTCACACAGTTACTGCACCTGGCCTGCCGCATAGTGACACACACTGAGCTGTGTGCCCTTCCACACATGTCTGAGTTAAACACACCTGCATTCCTCCTTGAATGTCTGTCTGTTCATGTTCCGTTATACGATCTTAGATCTGTGGGGACCGGCCTTCTGCCAACACCTGGAGGAGCTTCTTTCTCAAAACTTTGGAACACATTTACACCTTTGGTTAGGCAGACAAGCACGCTACATACTGTTATTACACTTTATTAAATTATTATTACTACTTAACTTCATCACCTGTCTGTAAAGCACTTTGAACAGCTACCTGTAGTAAAAGTGATTTACCACCACTACTGTAATTATTAGAATGATAAAATTATGAAATGATCAAGCACTGTACATAACTGTACATTCTGTGAAAATATATATATAAATAAATATTTATTGTTTATTATGAATGGAACAAAAAATGGTCAAACTAACATTCATTTCTATTAGTTCATGTTTTCTTCTCTTTAAAAGCGAATGAGTTGTAAATATGAGCTTTTGTTCCAACAGCTTCTCTCACTGCTTGTGTTGCCAGTGAGTTTACAGCTGTGTGAATAAATGAATTTGATCTACTCGGTTTAATATAGTAATTGACACATTGGTGGAATAATGGAACAGTCTTTAACCATCTAAAGTTTTATAGGGTTTTGTGTAAAATAGGACATTTACTCATCACTCACTTCCCATTTAGCTAATATGAACACATTTGTTAGTGTCTGAACTAAAGGA
>JBBJLR010000145.1:17596815-17620710 GCA_037577145.1 Brachypetersius gabonensis
TCTCTCTCTCTCTCTCTCTCTCTCTCTCTCTCTCTCTCTCTCTCTCTCTCTCTCTCTCTCTCTCTCTCTCACTAATACAACACACACTTGCACACACACACACACGTACAGGTCTCAGTCAGCTTCTATTTCTGAGCTTCATCTGTTTTAGTAAGGTGAGCGGTCCTTCCTTTTATCTAAATAATAATTTTTTAAATTTGTTTTTAAATAATTTATTTAGATGTTTAAAACCTTTTTTAAGTAACTAGCA
Organism: Brachypetersius gabonensis; assembly: GCA_037577145.1. Taxonomy (NCBI): domain Eukaryota; kingdom Metazoa; phylum Chordata; class Actinopteri; order Characiformes; family Alestidae; genus Brachypetersius; species Brachypetersius gabonensis. Next base: position 17,597,066 of record JBBJLR010000145.1, read on the forward strand.
TCAGGGTCTCGTGCCTGAAATGTCCAGCACCATTTGATGATTTGTATTTTTGATGGTTTTGATTTGATGGTTAGTAGATTCTTGTTTATCTACTAACTGCCAGGTCTGACTGAACAAGAAAACCTGGCCCTTAAGAAACCTCCTTTTTACAGTAGCCATAAATGCACTTAGAGTTCAGCCTTGATTTTTCAGTCAGTTTTAAAATCATAATTTAAATAACAATCTCTGATTAGATTATATTGATAAAAATATCTGAAGAGTCAGTTTCCAATTCCACCAGCAGAGTGTCCACTAGGAGGGATATAGAACACGGACTTGTGTGTTAGTTGAGGGCAGACATTTACATACACCTGGTCAAATTACACATATTGTTGATTTGTTAAAGATAAGTACACATCCTCTACAGAGAACACACATCTGCACAATTACAGATAATTTTCTCAATTTAACAAAAAATAAATGAAAACAAACCGTGGAATGTAAAAAAAAAATATATTATAGTATATTTTTGTATAGTGTACAGTTTTTATATAATACTGTTATATTGTTTTTATTCTATTGGTTATACTGCTTCTACAGCAAATAAGTCTTTCCTACAGCAAGTAAGCTGAAGCTGTGCAGCAAAACATTGATTGATTGATTGATTGATTGATTGATTGATTGATTGATTGATTGATTGATTGATGACCTATACAACAAGCTCATGCACTCTGTAGGCTGTCAGCCCAATCCACTGCTCTATTGTGTTCCCCTTTTTCTCAAACCCTTCTTTCCTCAAGGTTGCTGTGCTTTGTGAAGAGAAGAAAGGAGGTGGGAGTGGTCGAGTGTGTGCTGTGATCTTGGCTGCGTTTTGGATCATTGGCTTTAGAGAGTGCTGGCTAAGAGTTTAGAGGTGTGTGCCAGCTCAACAATGCTGAGGGTAGAGGTGGGGACAGAGAGCAGCGCAGTAATGAAGTCGTTCAGCCACCCACCCGGGTCACACACACCATTCAACACCCACACACACAACATTTCATCTCTGACTAACACCTCAACCTCCTCTCGCCCTCCTCGTGTAGCCAACCAGGCAGCACAGGGCTCGACCCTGGCGTCCACGCGTGGTATTTTTAATTTGGCTTAAGTGCTTTTTGTTGCACTTTTTTGGTGAACTAATATACCCTGTACCTCTGATGGAATTTTATGCAAAGATAGTTCACTGAATAACCAAAGAAGGCATGCGCCGCACGTCCAAGCACGCATTATTCAAATTCTTGAATTAACATCATAAATGATTCATGAATAGAATATGATTTGTGTTGTTCTCTGTTCCGACAGAGCAAGCAATTAGCAAACAGTTGTAGTATCAAAACACAAACACATGCGGTGTGTAGAGGTACTCTGCTCTCAGAGAATAATAATCACCGAGTAGGGCAGCAGCAGTAAAGAGCAGTGGTACGGTTCTGTAAGAAATGGAAAGTTACTCTCATAATATACTTGATGAGGCTTGATATCCAGTAATCAGGTTTTCCTGCACCTGCTTCTCCAAATAAAAGAAAGGAAAAGAAACCATACTAAAGTTTGAAAAAGAACTTTTGAATTGGTCATGTGATCAACCAAGTGCCTACATTTCATCTTAGTGTGGATGTTGTTGAGTGCTTCATTCCTCAGCCTGGATAATAACAAAAATGCCGTCCCTGAGCTGAATAAATTAATTGAAATTCATGAATGACTCATTTTAACTCCAAGCTAGTCATCTTGTCTAGTGTTCACATGACAAATTATTAGTGAATTTTCTATGTTCAGGAAAAACATTTTTCCCACCAATTATGCCACTGAATTATTCATTTTCAATCACTTTGACAGAAACTTTTAGGCGGATTTCTTTTTTTGGGTTTTATTTCTTTATTTCTTTATTTCTTACTGGACATTAGAGGACAGGAATTATGATTGGATTTATATATTGTCTTTTTTATTATAAACAGCCTACATGTGATAAACATATATGGTATTTATTCTATTCCAGAGTACCGTTTTATATGTAGAGAGTGTTATATTCTACATAGACGGTATTACAGTACATATCAAAGATATAATACTCCATTCCATTAGAACAACTGACAGATGAAGTGAATAACACTGATTATCTCATTACAGTGAGGGGTGTGGGGTACATTAGTCAGCATAGAAACAGTCGGTTCTTAAAGTTGTTGTTTTGGAAGAACCCAGTGAGAGGATCATGGGTGCCCAAAGCTCACTGATATGATTAGGCAATAAAAACTAGCCTGTCTGGTCTGATCCATAAGAAGAGCCACTGTAGCACAAACTACTGAGAGTGTCAGCGCTGGTTGTGATAGAAAAATGTCAGAACCCACAGTGCATTGCTGTTTGTGGGCTGTCCTTGATAAACTAGTCCAATCCATGGAGGCCTCACCTTGCAACAACAGAATCTGCTGCTGGCCAGTTGGTTGCCTGGCAGTTAGGGAGTTGCCTCTGTGGTCAGAAGGTTGCAGGTTTGAATCCCAGGACTGCTAGAGGCACCACTGAGGTACCCTTGAGCAAGGTACTGTCCCCACACACTGCTGTGTTCCTGGCTGTCCACACCATGCAATTTCACACTGTGTTCTGTGTTGTAGTGTGTTCATGTGTGACAAAAATGGGCACTTTACTGTACACTTAATGTCTCGCTTTAGAGGTTTCATGGAGTTCATGTTTCCGCACACCTTTAAAGGTTTCATGGAGTTCATGCTTCAATGAGTGAGAGCTGTTGGCGCTACAAGAGTGACCTACAAAATATTAGGCAGGTGGTTTCGATACTGTGGCAGATTGGTGTATTTTAGTATTTGGAATTTTTGGTGTACATTAGGAAATTGGTATATATTTGCTGAGTTCTTGAACCTATATAAAGAGTTTCCAATTCTATTGAGATTTCTAAAATCTGTATAATGTTTTATATATAGAGAGTTCTATCCAGAGCTCAGTAGTGCCGTGGCTGGAGGTGGGAGATGGCCATTAATCCCATAGTCACCCGGCCACCCACTCAGGTCAGACAGCACTCAGCACCTTGTTCAGCTTTCTGACTGAAGCTTTCTGAGCACCAAAAGAAAGTGAAATATTTGATACCAAAAAGAAAGCATGGAGTTATAACACAGTAACCCCAAGGAGAGGTTCTTAAGTTGGTCTTCAGATGGTCGACATTTTTATTCCAACCTTACCTTAAACATACAAGGAAACAGGAATGTGGAGTATTTGGACCACCAACAGAAAAAATAAAAATTTTTGAGCAGAAACTCCACTAAAGAAAAAGTGTCTGATAAAAATACATACATATACGTGTCCTTTAGAGATGTGACCCTAGTAAGAAACTTCTGCAAAAAAAGTTAGCAGCTCCAAACATATTCAATGATGGTGCTGTAATGAAAGCTTCAGAAACATTCTGGTGTGCTCATTTACAAAAGATACATTAGAATTCTGTTCTAAGAGTTCTTTGTCACATTTAAATAATGGTTTTTAATAACAAAAATGTATTTTTTTTTAATCTCTACTTACATGTTATAATGACCTATAATTAAGGTCTTTCCCAAATTAAGATTACTTTTATCTGAAACAACGGTCACAGCTGTATTGATTAATGGATCCCTGTCTGAAAATTAAAATATGTGCAATATGTCTTATTTATGGGTGACCCTCTCCTAAACATGGATTAGCTGAATCACAACAATACACTCTTGACATTGCAGTTCAGAATTTCTACCTCCCATCTGCAACATTTAGCAGGATAGTTGCAACTGCATCATGTACACCGTGCCCATAATGTAGACTCATTGTGTTCTTGTTCCTTCTGTGTAATCAATCCATATAATTACACTGCCAAAGTCTCTATTAAAGCCTTAATCAAGCTGTGCAATGTCCTGGATCACATCACACTCATCATACAGAGCAAAAGAGTGGGTCAGGAACCTGTTTGCGCAGTGAAGTTGTGTAAATGGTAGGATGTGACATGAGTTAAAGATTTATATAATGACTGTGAGGACTATAATGATATGATATCGTGACAGACCAAATAATAATATTAATGACAGCAACACCATTAACAACGAATAATAATAATAATGATAATAATAATAATAATAATAATATCAAAAACAGTAAGACAGCTGCAACTGGAATATCCATACTCCACCCTCAAATTAATTTGATAGCATCTGTTGCTGAGGCAGACAAGCTTTTTTTTTAAAAAAAAAATCACACTAAACCTCATGCAAAATTGTTGCAATCTCTGTTCAGCATCCCATCGTGCCGAGTTTCCAGTTTTAAATGCTGCAGCACTGAGCAACACTTTGTTGTTTTAGTGAATAAATGCTATTTGAGCTCCAGAGTGATTCACTTTCACAGTGCTGGTGGCATTGTGCGATGTGGAAACCAAGGGAATGGGTTAAACTGGCAATAACTAAAACTGTGGAGAACACTAACAATGTACCCTGAATGTAGATGTTTCTTAAAACCTCTCTTGTGTGCTCCAAATTCTCAGCAGGTTAATGGGATTTTTGCTTGTGTAACCTCACAACCTTGGCTGTGAAGAAAACACATTTGTGAGTATAATGGGAATGGGCAAATTGTACAACTTTCTTTTTTATTGTGTAAATGCTAATTGTTGTATGCAGTAGCTATAGCTTCTTCATATTTCTGGACATAACGGGCACACAGGTGGTAGAAGAAGATAGCTGGTGTTCCCTCTTTTAGCAAATGCAGTGTTATAGTATAACGTATCCACAATATGGTAATATTTATATCATGGAACAACATAATTTAATTTTATTCATGCACCCCCAGATCCTTGGATTGGTGAAAAAGACAACATGAGACTTTACTGGGTGTAGCAGATTTTTCTATGTGTGCACACAGTGAGTGAGTGACTGAGTTGCAGGATGAGAAAAGATCAGAGGCTGTGAACATGCTGACTCAGTCATGAGCTGAAATAAATCTTCAGGCAGAACAGAGAGGAAGCTCTAAGCAAAGTTTTGTGCCTGCTCAAAAAAGGAGAAAGAGGTGAGTCAGCTGTGGGCTGATGTTGTTCATTACTATCAGTGAGGGACCTCTTGCTTGATTAGCCCAAAACTCAAAAAATGTGTCCGTGCCTCCCTGGGGCTATGTGGGTGCATGGCCCTCAGCCACTTCACACTTGCTTTTTTCAGAGAGTGAGGTTTTCTGACATTTTTACTCTGAAATGCCATAAGGGTGGAGGCTCTGGCCAAAGGGAGGTGGAGTGCAGTTGTCATCTGTTCCCTTATTCTTTTGTTCCCTCTAAGAAATTAAATTAGCCATTAAATTAAGCGTTTTTCACAAAAAAATAAAAATCCTTATTTATATGTGGGGTGTATTAGTGACCTCTTTCAGCATGGTTATGTGCCCTGCCACACTGCAAAAATGTTTTAGATATGATTTGAGAAACATGACAAAGAGTTCAGGGTGTTGATTCAAATCTTAATCTTATTGAACATCTGTGGGATATGCCACAAATTACAGGATATAAAGGATCTCCTGCTAATGTCTTGGTGCCAGAAACCAAGAATGCCTTGCAGTTTGAGACGTCATACAGGTGCAATAAAATAATTGTATCTGATATATATCGATAAATATATCAGGTTTCACCATTCCCTCTCCAGTATAAACTGCCCTGGTGGTGGTATTTATGTCAAAGTCCTCCCAGACAAGGCCCTCTAGGGTATTGCCCCAAATATATTGTTTACTTATATATTCATCATAATGACATAGCGGGGTTCTTTAAAGTTTCCCTTACAAGATAGCATTTGTGTTACACAGTAGCAAATACTGTACACGCACACATATACATACATATGCATTGCATAATACTGCATATAAAGTAACACAAATGATTAAGATCAGTTATGAAAGGCTGGGTGCATATTTATAAATGAGACATTTTTCATTCAAAAGAATCTTTCAGACTTGTTGACCAAATAGACACTGCGTTGAGTGTTGTTTCCTGGCTTTGCAAAATTAGGATTTCATTAGAAGGCTATTCTGACAAAAGCTAAATGATCTGGTCAGAAAGTGGAATGGCTATGTTTTCATCAAGTTGTATTGACCATTTGTCTTCACAATGATTTGAATATCAGAAAATCTGCAGAAGTAAGGACATTTAGCTTTTTCTCTAGGGCTGGGCAAGTTAATGGGTTATTATTGCATTAATGCATTATTTACTTCACACCCACAATGATTTAATCGCATGTTAATGCAGTTTTTTATTACTTCTGAAGTATTTTGAAAGTGCTTGTGTGTATGCGCAGCATGCAGCTCTACGTCTTGACTATTTTGCGCGTGTGTGTGTGCGTGAGTGCGTTCTAAGTCTCGTCTGTTGTTAAAAAAAAATCTGCGAATTGTAAAAAACTTGTGATGTGGTAAAAATGCCTAGAAATGCCTATTTTTTCGTTGTAAACCCTAAACATGCCCCCAAATATGCTCCCAAAACAGCTTACTTTCATTTTAAACACAGCTTAATATATTACCCTTAAAATTGTAAACCACTGTATATTTATACTTATATCACATGGAAAAACGTAAAGCCATTGCAAATGTTACTTGTACAAACAGCAGTACTTTAAAAATAAAAGTTTGCAATACACTACTTTATTATTAATTATTTAATTTTATATATCAATCGTGATTTAAACAGTTTCAATGGAATGTCACAAATACAGTAATGCCAAACATGTATACATTTGTGTATGTGCGTGTGATTTCAATCCAGACTAAGTGCCCTTCCATCACTGTTTCATAAGCCATTTTGTCAATGTATTAGAGAATGTGTGTGCACATGTTTGTTTGTGTGTGTGTGTGTGTGTGTCTGTTTGTGTGTGTGTGTGTGTGTGTGTGTGTGTGTGTGTGTGTGTGTGTCTGTTTGTGTGTGTGCCTGTTAGCTGCCTGCAAGAATGCCTGCACTACTAAAAAGTTTCTCTCAGAGGGTTGGAAGGCATCTGTTTTCTTAATAAACACCCATACATATGCACCCCCTCCCACCTTCCCCCAAATACACACATTTACACATGCACATGACTTCCTTTATAAGAGCTCATGTTCTCACCATCACTGCACATAACTTTTCCATCCATCACCACTATCAGTGCACAGACAGAGCAGAAAGAGGTTGCAGTTGCTCATAGTGAAACAGTGGGCTGCAGAAGAAGGTTTCTTCAAGCTGATGGATGGCTGCCCCAGCACACTGCCACAGCATGCCTGGACCACCTGCAAACTTCCAACAGGCTCTGTCCTGTCTGAAACTTATACACTCTCCTCTTCCCCCTGCAGGGCCCAAGCACTCGCCGACCTAACCACCAGACTGCCAATATCCAAAAGCACAGGTGGGCTATTGGCTTCTCTGCAAGGTGCAAGATGCCAACATTAAAAGGGAACTCAGTCATGGACACACACACACACACACACACACACACACACACACACACACACACACACACACACACACACACACACACACACATAACGTGTAAACCAGTCACTGTCAGCAATAATTACATTAAACAGTTTTTAACAAAACTGACTTCTATTGATATATAAAACATCTTTACTCCTGTAATGTGTTCAGTTTACTGAAGAATATCTTGTATCTTGTTGTTTTGCTGTAGTTTTTCTGAAAATAACGGTATGACGTCCCCAAATGACCAGTCTAAGCTCTTATTTTTTTTTCACCTTTCAATTTGATAAAAAAAGATGTTTTCCATATTGTAAGAGATCTAGGAAGACTCCTTAAGTCTTCAGCCTAGAATCCGTACACAAAAAGGTTCTGTAAATTAAAAGGATTTTTCCCACTCACATATCTCTTTTTAAACATGATTCTTAAAGTCAAAGAACTCTTAGTAGCACAGTAGCATATTTTAGAAGTGCATTCAAGATTCTTTATTTGTCACATATGTGGTACGGCATATAGTATAATGTGCCCCGGAAACGTCTATGTACAATATAGTTATATAAACACAGATGTCAGGTAAGATATAGGTAAGGTACAGTCAGGCAGAGAGCTCGGTGTTGCAGTTAAAGCTATGGTGTCATATCCTGTGGCCACACACTCATGGGTGTAGAGAGAACAGGGCTGAGTACATTCTCTCAAATACCTTTATGACTACCAACATTAGTGCAACAGACTGATAATCAGTCAAGGACGAGGGCTTATTTTTCTTTGGTACCTGGACAATAGTGGAACTTTTAAAGAACGTCGGGATCACAGACTGAGCCAGAGACTCATTGAAGATGGAGGTGAAGACTCCAGTCAGTTGGTTGTTGCAGCAGCGGCAGCAGCAGCAGCAGCAACAGCAGTAGCCGAAAAGGCGTTCAGAGATGCAGTTTAGCTCTGTAGCTTTTCTGATATCGACGTGAGTAAGTCATGCTTTGCAATGTCGATGATATCACTGCGCTCCGTTAGCAGGTTATTGCTTTTTTCTTTTTGCCAGCGTTTGTTAAGGTGTGAAATGTACGTAACAGTACCTTGGTTGAAAGCAGATGTTGACTTAAGTCTAGCTCTACAGGTATGAAGAACAGGTGTGGACTACCTAAGCACTGATGTACATCCCTCTGGATACGAGTATCTGCCAAATGCTATAAATGTAAACGTAGCTGTCACTAGCTGTGTTCCTAGAGTTAGTATGATTGGCTTCAAAATGGGCACAGCGAATTTGTTGGCAATCAGTCAGTCCTCAGTCTAGCCTCATGCCACTTTTGTACACACATTAGATGCAGCTAATGTGTGTACAAAACACCGTACCCATTAGATGCAGCTTTGTGAGCACATATCACTGTTGGAGCATCCTGCATTAAACACAGTGGTACAGTTATTTGTTGCCTGATCGATGGTTCCATCAACAGTTTCTAGTTAGCAAAAGTCCTTACTGTTGGGGGGGTGGTGATGTTGATAGTGCATGCTAACAAAGCTAATGTCTACATCCACAAAACTCATTGATTGTAAAGCTTTTTAGTGCTAACACACCCTGTGTAACTCAACTACTTCAACTAAAATGTTGTAAATTAGCTGATTCATTGGATTAGGAGTGCAGAGCAGGGGGTCTGCGACACCAGGGTCAGGAAATTTATGGCATTGTGCAAAGAACAATTTCTGGCACCTCCTTGTTAACACTTCGAGTGTAAGCTTCCTCCATCAAATAATATATAGAACAAACTTCCAATTTTTTTTCTGTAGTTGTAACATCAAGTCTGCTAGCAGATGCATTAGCTGCAATATTTTTCTATGTGGCAGAAGCTTTGGAACATATGTGACTTCACAGAATATATTATGCACACTGATACATCTTTGGTACATCTTATGTCCATAAATAATATATATAGCTAAATATAAAAAATATATAAAATATAAAGCTTTTCTGTATAGCTGCTTGGTATTTGAAACCTAGCTTTCCTAGTTATGACCATGGTGCACACAGAATGAAAAATGAGACTAGGGTCACCAGATAGAATGGTTAAGGCAGGCAGGTACACACACATACACACACACACACACACACACACACACACACACACATAAACACACGCACAGGTATAAATACACACACACACACAAACACACAAACACACGCTCAGCATGTAGCAGATGCAGAGGTTTTTCTCTGAGCAGCATTCAGTAATTAAAGAACTGTGAAAAATGAGCTGATGGTCCGCTATGTAGACACTAAGGGCAGCCTCCTCACTCCACTATCCTTGACCCCCATTTACAAGATGAGTGTGGGTAACTATAAGACTCCCTGATTTGCTGAATCTTGCTCTCTGAGCTGTAAAGCTACCTGCATCAGCGTTCCACTGATGTCAGAGGGGATTTTTGTACTCCGCTCTAATTTAATCAGATTCATGTAATATCTTATCTAATCTAACTCCCTCCTGGCCACTTGTCAGTGCAGCATATGCCCGTCCAGCCTTGCGCTGCATGTGTAAACAGTCTTTCAACCCATGTTTGATTAAGCATCTGTCCTTGATTACACATCCCTGTGGCTGACCCGTCAGTGGGCTGCAGCAATACATTTAGACAGGGTTAACCTAATTCTGAGCCAAAAGTCAAACGTGATTTTTCCGTTCAAGTACCACACTGTCTGACCAAGTCCTGCTGCCAGTGCATTACTACTTAGAGTCTGTTCCCTCAAGTCTCCTTCTGAAAGTCCCTGAGCACAACCTGTACTTGCCTTCTATATTCCAGGAGAAATATTTTATCAACATGAATACATTCGAGCTGTAAACAATTGGTGGTGGAGGTCAGAGTGGAAAATTGATTGCTCTTTATGACAAGCTGCATCCAACCTCAGACGCCATGCATTTCTTCAGCCTGGGAGCCGAGGGAAGGTCCCGACCAAACTGACATGTGGACTGAGTGACAGCTTGTCAGTTAATCAACATCTTACTGCCTCAGAAGCACTTGTCAGTCTTGTTTGGAAGTGTTTTTCAGCAGTTAAGGCCTAAGCACTTCAAGTCAGCCCATTTTAATTCCACACAACATTCTGACCTTGGTTTTGTGAGAAATCCTGCATTGGCGAGTGTTGCTCAATTCCGAAAACATACTATAATGTATAAACACATGTTGACCAAAAAAAAAGCTAACCAGAATACAGTAAATTATTATGAAAACAATAATATATCACCCATTCTTCTGGCTGGCTTCTGTTATACATGATCAGTGAAAAACATCCACCAACACACACATGCTATTAAAATACACAAAGGTCAGTGGATCTAGCTGGACAGGCATAATCAATGAATAATTGATGTCGATGAATGATTGTGAATAATTAATGCTTAGCAGAAAAGAAATTCTACATACTAATAGAAAAACCCTGGGAAAACCTACACAGATGAGGACATAGTTGGGTATAAAAAAAGAAAAGTGTCCTGAATAATCTGACCTTTCTTTTATATTCTTTCTTTTTCTTTAAGCAAAATTGATTTAGTCCATTTCCTTACAGTTTAACCATTTTCAGCAAGAGTTTGACATTTAATCCTAAGCAATAATTTCTAGTTTTAGACCCAAAAGTTTGTTCAGGAAAGTAAAGTTCTTGGCTGATGACATCTGCATCTTTAACTACATTCAGGCCCTTTTTTTTAAATAAAATGATTAAAGGCAGAAAAAGTTTTTGAACTGGAGCTTTAGCATAACAAACACTTCCAATAAGTTTGATGTACTCATCATAAGAGGCTGTGGGAAATCAAGCAGCAAGCTGTCATATCCATGAAGTTAAGTCTTCTTTCTATCTTTTCAAGAAAAAAGAAGCATGTGAAACTCAGAGAAAAGCCCCATATACTCTTTTTAGAAATAATGATTCTTCTAAACCATTGTTAAGTTTGAATATTATGAACTTTGCATATAGTTTTAAATGAACTTCAAAATAATTTAAATTAAGTGTAAAGTATGGGTTTATTTAATGCAGTTGCTTAGTCAAGAAAAAGTTCAGTTGCACAATAAACTGTTGGCAGAATTAACATTTCTGGCAGTGAGCCTTTGCTTAACCTTGTTAGTAAGATTTCACCAAAAGTGAATTCTTTTAAAGGACACATTTCTAACTCCTCTGGCAAGTTCTTATATACTGTTTCATAGAAATGCTGAGAAGAGACAAAATGAATCCATTTGCTTGTTGTATACGCAGGACAATCCTTCTCAGTCTCTGAGGAGTTCTCAGAGTTGCTTTACTTTTGACAAAAGAGCTATTGCTGACTATTCAAAGTGGACCACATGTCAAAAGCTTTTCCCCTTTCTGAAATAGTACAACTTGCAAGAATCTCGCAGGAATATAATTGGTACTAAAAATTGTTCATTTAGGAAGGATGCAGTGTAGCTTCTCACAATGCAAGGTAGCTACTTGACAGTAATTCGCAGAACTACAGAACTACCAACACAGAGAGCATGGCATAAAAATACCAGAAAATATCCATAAATCAAACCCTTTAATAAACCTATAATGTCAGTATTCTTCACTTGGAAAATGACCCATTAATTAGTTTTATGTGGCATGTAATCCAGTTATTTAGCCTCATAATAGTAAGACTGTAGAAATGCAATCTAAAATGAATATTTCATTCTTGGCTCATTTTACCGTTTGTTAACCTCCTTTCATACTTGACTCATTTCACCATCGGTTCAAGAAATCTGCACCTCCTGTATGGTGTAATTGATGGTAATTTTAGAGGTTTTCTAATGCATGTGAAGATCTTTGACAGTGCACCTGCAATAAGCAATAAGGACTGGACTGTACAGAAGCAGGGCAAATGCAGTCTTTTCAGTGTGTCTGAGAGTTTTCCCCAATGAGTTGGCACTAAGGTGCTGGGACGCCTCTGCAAATGTTAATTGAAATGACCTGGCAAATTTACGACAGGAGGAGATGTAGTAAATGCCGACGTGGACTGGTGCTGTGCTGGATTAGAGATAAGTCCCCCAGACAATCTAGCAGGTCTTAAGAGGGATGGAAGCGCTGGTGGAGAACGGGTAATGAAATTGTTCACAATGAAAGCCACATTAGGCAGTGGCGGTAGCAGCCTGTTATTAAAAATGATAAAAGGCTGCTGAAATAAATATATAAGATTAAGGCCGGCAGGATCCTGTAGCAGGCGCTGGGAGTGCCAGTGCTTCGTAAAAGACGCTTTCACAAAAAGCCCCAATAATCTTGCACAGTCAAGACGCATGATTTTTTTTTTCTTTTTCTTGCATAGCAAGAGCACATTTGACATTCTCTGAAATTAATGTTGATGGAGCTCTTTGATCAGTTAGCCCCAGTTCTTAATCCTCTTTTTATGTTCCTCTAATTGAAATCAGTCACGATTACTAGCCTCAGTGAGTCTAGTCCAGTTATACAGTAAAGTAAATGCTTCTACTGATCGAAATGCTTGAATGTTCAATAGTCTTTTACTTATGTAAGAATCAGAAGAAGCATTGGTATTTGCTTAAGCAGTTCCTACAAATGTATTATTTTTACAGCCAATTTCACACTGTAATTGTGGTGACTGACTTGGAGTAGGTCATGTTCTTCAGTTTTTTGCTTTTATGCACTTGATTGTGCCCTATTTCTGCAGCTATATTTATAACAGCAGAGCTGGAAAAGGGCAAGAATAGGCATATTCAATTTATACAACTCAAATGTCACAGAACATTACTTAATACTCACTTTCTTCTGATGCGTTTTGATCCATCAAACTGGGACAGAAACATTTCAGAAAGGATCATTCTGTGGCTGTGCATGTTTCCGGTATGCGTTTGGGTGGGGTTTGGGGTCTATTCCTCAAAGTTGACTTAATTAACTGGGAAGAAGCACATTCTGTGTTTCAATAAAAAAGCTGACAAACCAGGCAAGAAGAATTGATGGTTAATAATTCTGCAGGGATGTGCCTGCTGAGAAGTAATGTAGTCATGAAATGCCATGAGAAATTACACCGGGCTTGTAATCACAGCTGCACTCAACACCGGGAAGGGGGATAAGAAACTGGGGGGTTGGGGTGTTATAGACTGACTAAAGGCTGCACAGAGCTGAGCATTAATCTTCACAGTTAACACCTTAAACTAGACTCAACATTACCATAGTTTATGGTTTCACAATAATTTGAGGGTCAATTACACCAAACTACATATTTTGTGGAATGAAACCAGTACAGTGTCTGTAAGACCCTGATTAGACCTGTATTGGTAACTAACAGCTTAAGCATGACAGTTATACTACATACATTATTAAATAAATTCATTTGTTTCCTTATCCTTCTCCCATACTGTTTTCTGCACAAATATGATTGACTTTGAGTCTGTGCTGGAAGGCCTCTGTTTGTTCAAACAGAGAAACAACCCAACTGGTGTCCTTTGGTCAAAATCATGGATATTCATGACCCCTCCTTGTGTTTATGCTAATTGTTGTTCAAAATAAAACATAGAATTCAGGATAATAATTGTAGAGAGTTATTTTGGATAGCATCCCAAAAAAAAAGCTAACCGGCTTCAACCCGTAGCCTCAGAGGGTACAAAGTTGTTGTTGTTTTTGGCAAAATGTATGGTATCACCACACCCACTTTTGATGATCTGTAGCAACTTGTTGGTCCTCCTCAGGACTTCACTAATGAGAGCCCTTTTCACCCCCAGTCCAGTGAGTTTGTACATGTAAAAATAGCTATTACTTAAAATACAAATATGTGTTTTAACACAAGATTTTTAAAGTAGCTGTTCATATCATTTTCAGGGCATAAATATATTCATGCAATCTTATGACTTATGAAAAGTCCATAGTTCTTCAGGTTAAACGGAATGCAGGGAAGTGGTGAAATGCCTCCCTCTGTCCTGTGGTAATAACCAGAACAGACTCGTTCAGAAAGAATGGTCAAAGGTGAGATCTTTTAGCATCACAGTTACAGCTAACCTGAGACTAATTTGTTCAGTTTTAATTAAGCCCTGGCGAGTCCAGCTTTGCAGATGCAGTAGAGCTGCATGCAGGTACGTTGCTAGGAGACAATTCTCATCTCATGCCTCTTCAAAGTCCAAAACTCATTGCAATTCATTATCATTCCATTCCTTTTATTTTTCATAAATTGTTGTTTGCGTCGCTTTCTCCCTTCTTTTACTCAATCTGACCTTTTTTATTACACACTCCTCCAGAGAATGAGCTTTCCAGCCATGCCTAATGGGCTCATTGATGGGAATGGACTGTATTACAGCAGGAGATGATCTCACTTTTTTATCAAATGATTCAGGTTGGTGGCTTGAAATATTTGTAGCCTGGACCATGCTGGTCTCCTGCTAATGTACACGGCTGCAGTCTTATTGCTACACTATTAGAAGAGCATACATGTTGCTTCTCCAGGTTTGTGAAAGTGACATGCTTATTTTCTTCTTTTCTGAAGAAAATGGGCTCTAGTATGAACACTAAGACCCTGTGTTTAGCAGGTCACACTGTGTGGTCAGAGAGGCTACTTTACGTTTAAATCTATTTGCTGAAACCACTTCAGAAGGTGGTTTCTGAAACATTTTAGCCCAATATTATACCAGCGTTATTCCATGTTATTCAAGCAGTACTGAGCAACCAGGGAGGGCTGAGTGCTGTGATAACACAAACATTGAAGTCAGTGGTCACTCCAATTGTTCCACCTTTATGAAAAGGATGCAATTTTGGCCGGTCCAGAGGAGTTTTGGTCATTTATTTTTAATGTGTAACATTTTGCCTTTGCTTTGTCTCTATTTTTGTTTATATGTGCCATGTGCTCACCACACGCCCTTTGTTTTGGTCTTGGTCTGCACTACCAGCCCTGGGGGGTATTCCATGAAACAGGATTAAAGGAAAGTCTGACTTACTTTCCCTTACTTTTCTTTGACATACACCAGACTTTCCCTTATTCCTGTTTCATGGAATACCCAAACCCTCGTGTTAACATGTACAGCTGTGTCTTGTCCTAGTCCCCTCCCCTGTCCAGGTGTACCCATCATCTCACCATTATATAAAAGACTGTCGCTGCGTCCGAAATCGCATACTTCCCTACTATATAGTATGCGAAAAACAGTATGCGAGGCAAGTAGTATGTCTGAATTCATAGTATTCGAAAAACAGTAGACGAGAAGTACCCGGATGACCTACTGCTTCCGGTCGAATTCTGTAATAGGCATTCGATGGGGGAAAAAAAAAAAAAAAAAAAATTATTAAAAAAAAAATTTGCATTTGATGGGCACTATCCCATAAGGCAGCGGGAGAGGCGGCGTCATATTCGAAAACTGACGGAAAACAGAGACGTGGCTCTTTTCAAGTGTAAGTACCTTAAGGAAAACGTTACATTACAAGTTCATTGTGGTTAAATAACACTTGTGAGAAAATGCCCTCTGTAAAGGTAAAAAATAAAGCGCTGTTGTGACGACATACGACACGTGACAACATCAACACAGCGGATGTAGTACGTCCGAATTCCATTCACACTGCCCTCATTCACACTGTATAGAACGTACTGTTTTAACGGTAGAGCAGTACGTCTGTACGTTCTAATTCAAATGTAGTACCTACTCAAGTAGTATGCGATTTCGGATGCAGCATGTGTTTGTGTTGGCTCTCTGTTAGTCCTGTGTGTGGTTTGTCTTGTTTTTAGGATTTTTGTGTATTCAGTTGTTTAGTTTATTGTTACTGCCTCCAATGCCCAACATTACACATGAAAAGATTTAGGCATCTATTGGCTTCTCCTTTTTGTTAGAAACATTAATCTTGTAGCTCCAGTGCTAAACTAAAGAAGCAAGATGTGGATTATTCCTTTAGGTTGTGCACTGGTTTGGGTGATTTTAACTTTTAGACAGAAAAGAATGCATGGAACTGATTCATGAGGTGGCTGGGCCTGTGGTGCTAAGCAGTCTTACATGGGGTAGTATTGCTTAGCCCATTTTCACAGGAAAAAAGTAATCGAAGTGTACCTACAAACAGTGCCACCAGCAGGACATATGGAAAAATAAAGATGGGAGCTCATATAAGCTGATTCATGTGTCAATGCACACAGCATTTCTGTGATTTGGTGACAAATGTGCCATGATGTATTGCATATTGTGAAACACCCCTTAGGTTTGTCTGCTATTTGAGCAGTTTTTTTACTACATACAGATACACCTCTTTCCAATCTCAGTACTACTAAGGAAGGGTTGATTTGGCTGTTTGAAGCCATTGTGAAGTATTGCGTATACACACTAATCTGAACGTTTCAATTGTATTTGCACTGAGAGTTTTTTTTACTGCATTAATTAAATAATGAAATATTCACTATATTAGTTAGTGCCAAGCTAACATTGGTGAAATGGCAGCTGCACAGAAACATTTGATGTTCATAACCACCTAAAAAAGGCAATCAGTTAAGAGATTGATTAGCCATGTTGTGGTTGATTTAAAAGGTCAGTTAAAACATTTAAGTGCGTCTAGTTGTTGCTTGACAGCTCATTTTATTGTTTCATTGTTGTAGTCTCAGATGTAGTGTTGCTGTGTGTGAGCTATTGAGAGGTGTTTGAGTTATTTAGCCCTTAGATATTGATGAGTTAGCCATCCCATCCAATGTTATGACCAGCTGTCACTGAGCTAATAACCACCCAGCCATCTTCTTGCATTGACTGCAGGGGTGAGAAAATGAACACCATGCAAAAGTGGGATATTTAAGGTGCCATCCATCATTTGAATAGGACATTAAAAAGTGGAAAACAGAGGCAATAGGCTCTTGTGCAAAAGCTGATTTGCATGTATAATTAGATTTCAGTCTAACCTAAGATGCATTTGACTACTAAGTGTACCAGCAGGTTGCAATCGGGATAATATAGGATTTAAATGGTCTGGTATAAGCAGAGTTGATGCTACAATCTCTCATCCACAGGACGGTACATTTTAATGACAGGAATTCTGTCATGTGATCATTTCTTTAGTCATGAAATGATCACACATTGTAATGATGAGCTTCTAATACTGGAGGTTCAAATTTGGAGATGGATATGTTTCTTTAGCAATAAGTGTAATTTTAACACACATGGAAGAAACACACAAGGGTGACAATAAACATTATTATATCTGCTTTGGACACCAGTAATCTCTTGATAAGAAATTTATTTAGGATAATTGTAGAAGCTCATTCTGATGATACAAGTTCATTATGTTTTCCGAATGAGTGCATTTACACACTCTCATGACTCTTCACACTAGTAATCCATATTACATGTCCGCATCAACCAGAAAGAACAAAACAAACAAAAAACACTTCTGTATCTGCACTACTGTTCTTTCGCATTTTACAACATGCTTTGATGTTACTGCGCTAGTCTCACTCATCTGCTTTAATGCTTTAGATGTCAAGAAATGCTAATGTACGTCAACAGTAACGGATGCTATTTCTTTATCCATTTTTATTACGTACTGTACTGTACATGCAGGTTATCAGGGAAGAAAGCCTATGATTTTTCCCATGTTGAGAAATCTGCTATCATTCTTTTTCAATCGATAGGGAAATGGCATTGCCCTCCCAGATAATGGCATTACCACTGCTGAAGGTACATTTTGGTCGTTGAGAGACACTTTAAATTTTACTCTGCTGTCTTTTTCGAGCACCAGCGGTTGCAGTTTAGGGATGGTTTCTGCAGTGAGGTGACTGTGCTCAGAGTGTATGCCACTCTTTCAAACTGTGTGTGTGCGCATATATTTCATGTCACATTCTAAAAACAGATATTATTGATAAATTCTTCTAACAATTTGATCAGTCTACACACACAGGGCTGTTGTTTCAGATAACTTTAACTGTAAGCTCTGTGTTGAGCACATTTACCTCTTTTGGAACACCTGAATATTTCAAAGAAAGGACAAATGCCAGTGAAGCGGGTACTCAACCCCATTACAGGAGATCTATCGCTCTGCCGAGTTTATTTCCAGCACACCTGGCGGTAATATTCAGATGCTAGTGAAGGCCTTGATTAACTGTAACAGGTGTTGGTAAATGTGGGTTGGAAGTAAACTTGCAAAGCAGTAGATCTTAAGAAACAAGGCTGATCAACTATGACCTAAAATTCATCCTCCAGTTCTAACAGTCAAGAATATTCTGTACATTTCACTGTTATGAATGCCTGTTTGTAACTGGTGATTTTAGTTAACACTTTGATGATACACCTGAAAGCAAGACTATGGGCTTTACTCATTCCTGGACTCTCTTGACTTCATACTTAATTAGTTCATGGAGTTTCACCACTAATACAAGCCATACTGTTAAAGTTTCTGTTTTAGGTCAGTTTCACATTTCTTCCCTCACAGTTTGTAAATGCACTAAATGCAATTATTCATGTTTTCAAATTTATGTCTTTCATAAATTCCTATCAATCTAAACAAATGTCTCATAATCATCTGACTACAGAATTAAATAACTTTGATGACTGGTTTGACCAATTAGGTTATAATACTAGAAGGACATGATGTTTGCCAGATGACTTGATGTATCATTAGCTGTTATAGCTGCTGACTACATGCTAAATTATGGTGTGAACCAGTCCTGGAAACCATCCTTTCGGTGGGCCGATGGTAAATTTGGGCCGATACGGAATCCCGTCTGCATCCCCCCCAAAAGAATGATATCGAGAGGGACACAGAAAAGCAATGTAATGTACTGTAGTAGTGATTTGACCCTATGGACCAAACTGACATTTATTCATTTTTTTTTCTTTTTTTAGTGTGACTCATGTTATTTACTGCTTTTATACATCGGTCCTGTGATCTTTAATATCTTTTTACACAAGTACAGTGTTCACCCACAAAGTTGCAGTACAGAGTTTGTCTGAACACAGCACAGCACGAAATTCAGCCTCTGCATTTCACCCACTCACCAAGTGAGGCAGTCAGGAACACGGCGCCTTGGGAGCAGTGTGTGGGGACGGTACCTTGCTCAGGGTACCTCAGAGGGACATTGCGGTCTTGGGAATTGAACCCACAACTTTCTGATCGCTGGGCTAACCCCTAGGCTACCAGCTGAAATGAATTACGAGAGCGTTATTCATTTGTCTTACTGCTGATTGGCTGTTGCCCTGTGACGCATCTCTGGCAGACGCAGTTCAGCATTTCTGCATCATAACAGTTTCAAGTGTTTTGTTGAGTTTTCTCGTTTTGTACTTCTTTAAGCCCTGTATTTTTATTACTGTAAATTAAATTAATTTAAAGCTGCATTTACCCTGTTTATACCGAATAAGATGTGTGTGCATCAATTACAGCACAGTCTATACAGGGGTAACATCGGTATTCTAGCACTATAGGAGACAGTGGGACAGATACGGGTTTACAGTTGATTTTTTTTTAAGGAAACTGTATTAAGCTTAGTTTAAAATGAAATTAAAGTGTGTTTTAGTGTTTTAGGCATATTTAGGGTTTACACTATAAAAATTGGCTTTTTTTAACTACATGGTAAATTCACTTTTTTTTCACCATTTCCGGGTGCTCCTGGAACGTAATCCCCGTGAATTTTGGTATCAGATGGCTTTTTTCTTTTTCAGAGGGCTTTGTGTAGGCCTGTAAGCTCACAAAAACCTTAAAATGCACTGAGGTGTCTGCAGCTATAATCCACCAAAATGTACTGCTTTTAGAACACACAGAAATGTTATCACTTCACGTTACGCTTCCCTGGAAATCAGATGCAATACAAATCCATCAAGAGTCTCTACTTTCTTTCTGTTCTAAAACACAGTGTACTGAAATAGAATCTCAGCTCAGTCTTTCCCCTTCTGTTTAAAGATCGATTCGCAGCAGCACTCTGCCTTCAGCACAGTGTTCCTATTCCCTACATGGACAGCAGACTGCAGAGATCTATGGAGATGAACTGGGACAGAGAAGGGCTTACAGGCACGCAGTGGAGAGCCCAATCATCGTTACTGCACATGCAGAGAGAAGGAGCAGTAAGCAAATCTGTTTTCTAATGCTGCCTTCATTCAAACAGCTCAATATTTATTTTAGCCTTATGAGACTGAGGCTCGATGCTAAAGTAGCTTTGTTTCTGCATTAAATAAAACCGAAAAGAAAAGAACAGACAGTGAAAGTAATCACTTCCTGGCATTTAAACTTCGCTCTATGTAAAAGAACACAGCATTTTTCCGACTACTCAGTTTTTGATTTCAGACAGAGAGAGGGAAAGTGCATGAGACACAGTATTAGACAGTGTGAGAGAGACAGTATGAGAAAAAGAGACAGTGTAAGAGAACGAGAGAATCACAGAGCAAATGCAAGAGAGACACAGTCTGAGAGAGAGAGAGTGTGAGTGAGAGAGAGAGAGAGCAAGAGAGCGTGAGCGAGTGAGCATGAGCATGTATGAGAGAGACAGTATGAGAGAAAGAACTTAAGGAGGAAAATGAATTTTGCTGTTGCCACATTCACATTCATTATTTTTATCCACCAAGATAACACCTTCCTTTGATCACCTTGAAGATGTTCCTGAGAGAAATTCTATTTTCATAGAATTCATTATTTTTTTCCGCATTCTCTCTGTTCTTCCTGTCATTGACCATGTGCTTATTTTTCCCCCAAGATCAAGTATATTACTGTTAATTATGTTGTTCGTGGAAGAAAATGTCAAAGGATCACCATCTGCAAAGGTAGATGATTGCATTATACAATACAAGATCTTTGGAGGTCTAAAGGTGGCATATAGCTGAATGCCAAAGGAGGCTGAGCTGTGCATCCACTAGACAGCATGATGACTAAATATCTTGGCATAGGTTTACACCTGAGAGATCAGAGAAACACCCGTGAGGACTAGGCCACGAATGGAAGTGTTGTGAATGTACCTTGCATGTGTATTACAGTGCTGATCATGGCATCTTGCTCCTTTCCTCAACATTTAGGGGATGACAAACCATTCTGCTTAATTCTGCTGAAGCCTTGAATTCATGTGGGGTGTTATCATTTGTCTTGTGTATAAGTATAAATATATTTGAGCATGGTAAGGTGGTCCTTAAGCATGTTAATTTATACATTTGTATTAAACTGAAATGCAAATGAGGGAATGTAACCCAGATTCACTACACCCTCTGTTAGCCAGAGTAGTAAAGTACATTTTGTAATATGGATCTATCTATTAAATTGAATTATGAGCATGTGCTGAGGAAGCCATAAAAGCTTCAGTATAACCGTCAGACAACAGAGGTGCTTTACTAGGGCACATGTATCATGCCAAGTAGGTCCTTTATGAATTATAATAAGTTTGGCCTACTGATTGCTCTGAGTTGGCCTGGTATTGACATAATTACAACTTGAACTGGGTTTCTCCCTTAGGCATTCCAAACAAGCGTTAATTAAACGTAATTAAGGGTCCTGTAGTAATTTGTTCTGGTTGTCCACTTAAACTTTAATTTAGCAGGCTTAAGTGGGTTTAATTCAGTGCTCATTAGATCATTACATACAATATAAAAGTAATGCTGAACAACTGCATTTTAAGATGCATAATGAAACTCATGACATTGGAGAAAGAGAATTAAACTGGAATAAAAATGCATTTGGGGAAAAAATCAGTATATGTAATAAGTATTCAGCATTAATAAAATATCACTCCATAGTTAAAAGTGGAGAAAAATTAAAAGAGAACCCATTTTCTTAATCTGTTTTGTTGCCTACCCCAGACTCTCTGCCCCCCAAAATGGAGTGTCTCCCATTTATAATCTTTAAGTTTCTTTGTGTATCTTATAGATGTATGTATAAGATAATCTGTTTCAGATGAAAGTCTGGTTTAAATGTGTTTTTTAAATTGATTAATTTTAAATGGATCCATTATTAGATCACAAAACAATGACAAATTCATCAGATTACACACAGAAGCCATTTTTAAAGTTGTTAGTTTATTACATGAAGATGTAGTTATCCTAAGGGCTCATTGAAGAGCTGCATCTTCAGCCACTGTTTGAAGACAGTGAGAGTCTCAGCAGGTCTGAGGGAAGTTCGTTCCACCATGTAGGGGTTAAACTGGGAAAAGTCTTGATGTATGTCTAAGACCTTTAAGAAGAGGTGGGTCAAGTCGGGCTTCGGTTGATACTCTAAGAGGGTGAGCGGTGACCCGTGGTCTGATCAGTGCTGATGGGTAAGACAGAGCTGGAGCAGTTTTGCCTTGGTAGGTATCTGCTGGGTTTGTTTATGAGCGTGGTGTGAACATTTCTCCTCGCTGCGTTGTTTACTGTCAGCGAGTGGAGAGTCAGATTGGCAGGCAGCTAGCCACCCTGTATGACACGTGAAAACTTGTACTACTAGTTAATAGTATCCAGGCTTTGATTTATGGTGTCTTGCAGCTCGCACACCATCCATCATGTGTAGGCTGTAGTTTGTGGGTCAGGAACGGTTGTATTTTGTGTGTCAAGTAACCGACGTCAACCCAAGATTGCATCGCTAGCCAGCTATCAAGGCTATCAGTATCCTAGCTGAATTTTACAAAATCTGAAGTAGACTGCGTATCTTAATTTTTTTTTTTCATGTATCCATTTAATCCGTACCTTGATCTTGGTGTTTGCGTTTCAATGCCATCTCCACCATAATTTTTCCTTGAGAAAAGACCATTCTTAATGCTAGATGGCAAAATAACCGCTGCAACAATTTTCTTTTCACTTTACTGAAGTTAATGTGTGGGAAAAGTGCTTCAGTTAAATACAATACATGGGCATAACACTGTAACTTCAGCCTGGCAAACAGTATCTTCACTTCGGTGCTTGGTAAAACAAAGGCAGACCACCTTAACTTCACCGTAACTTGATTCCAGTGTTCTAGAGAGCAGCGGAACAAAGCTAAAAGACTGCAACTGCAATCTTAAGAGATCCTGTCTTGGTTTTCCCTCTGTTTTTGGAAGTTACAGCAAAAACAACACAAATTTTTTTTTATTGATTGATGTTATGGTCTTGCCTTTGCACGGCAGGGTAGTGCAGTGGTGTGGGTGAATTTTGGTGTACAGTAAACCCTCGTTATTCGCGGGTAACCCTCGTTATTCATTATTCCTAGTTATAGCACCCGCGTATAATGAAAAACCGCGTTGTTGTGTTTTGGTCAAAGAAATGCCTTAAAATGCCTATTTTACTAGTGTAAACTCTAAATGTGCCCCCAAATGTGCTCCCAGAAGACTTTAATTTCATTAAAACTCAGTTTAATACATTACCCTTAAAGAAAATGTAA
>JBBJLR010000145.1:17632165-17654114 GCA_037577145.1 Brachypetersius gabonensis
CACACACACACACACATACACACACACACACACACACACACACACACACACACACACACACACACACACACACACTTACTCACTCTCACTCCCTTTGTTCAGACACTTTGCATTGCAATACAAAAATGTGAGCATGTCCACATGCTCCTTGCTCAGGCTCACTCTTTTCTTTGAGACTATGTTGCCTGTTGCAGTAAACAGCTGCTCAGATGGTGTTGAGGTGGCAGGGATGCAGAGGTAGGATTTTACTAATCTGGCCAACATGGGATATCTTTCATTGTTAGCCTTCCACCACAATAATGTTTTTTTTTCCTTGGCAAGGGTATTTTCTCCAAAGTTCGTTCCTCACTTGGCTGTAGACATCCTCAGCTTTGCCTGCTCTATCCTCTTCTTCACCATCAGAACCAAGGAGTGAATCAAGTAGAGTGGCTACTAGAGGTGTTGATTTAGTAGCTGTAGTATTGGTGGAGGTAACAACACTGCAACTGCCATGCTGCTGCACATCCATCTTCCTTCTCTCTCCAAGTGACATTGTTTGCAGTTTAGTTTGAACAGGTAAGATTTCATTAGGTGAAAGAAACTTGCTCAGTTTTCTAAACCTTGGGTCAAGGGCCATCGCAAAAATCACTGTGTTTGGTGCTTCATTTGAGAAAGCAGTCTCCCTTTTTCCATCTCTCCTGCAACTGCTGCACAGCAGTGAGTTGGAAAGCCCGCAGCGGGGCTGACTTGTAGACAGCACTCTGGGTGGACTTCAGCAGCCCCTTCACAAGTGGAGGTATTGCACATATTGTTGCATTTTTCTGTCCACTCATGAACACAGTGGCACATTCAAAAGGCTTGAGTAATGTTGAAAGCTCTTCCAGCAGGCTCCACTGGTCTGGTTTCAGGTCCAGGTACCTTTTGCCTCTCTGTGTGTGCCACTTTTGCTCAAGCAGTCGACTTATCATATAGATATGTGCTATTCCACCTTGTGCAAGACTGTGCTCTGGTGTGATCATGTTTTGTTGTTTCTCTCTGAGTTTACTGCTGGCTAGCTCGCTTTTCTTAAAATATTCTACCAGACATCTTGCAGCCACGACAGCTTTTTCAATGCTTGGATGCTTCAATGCAGTATTGATCACAAGTTGCAAAGTATGGCCAGTGGAATGGACCGTGGACCATCCATGCTTCTCCTCCAGGATATTTGCTGCAGCCTTGATATTAGCACCATTGTCATGGACTATGGCAATGATTTTGCTAGGAGGAATTTCAAATCTGGCCACTACCTGCTTCAACCACTCTGCAATGTTAGATGCAGTATGTCTGGCCTGCAGTGGCATGGTTGTGAGGCAGAATGACTGCATGTCCCAGTCATCTGTGATGTAGTGGCATGTAATGCCGAGGTAGGCTTCAGTTGCTACACTTGTCCATGTAGTGATGAGAGCAAGTTTGCTGTTGTTGGTGTTTATTGCAGTTTTCACTTCCTTGAATGTCTCTTCATATTTTCTCTCCATAAGCTTTGTGAAGTGAGTCCTGGAGGGCAGAGTGTAACCAGGGTTCAAGGTGTGGATCATTTTAGTGAAGCCGTCATCTTCAACCATCGACAGCGGCTTGCTGTAGTGTACATGATGCATTTCTCTTCAAGAAGCCTCTCATGGTTGGCTGGGTTTTTTTTGTTTGCTTTTGTTTGCTAGCAGTATTTTTCCATGTATTTTAAATTCTTATAACTTTACTTCTATGTGACACAGAAAGTCCAGACAAGGCTCGGGATGACATCTGAAGCTTTGTAATCCACAAAAAAACGGCACAACTTCCATAAAAGGAGTTGTTTTGCTGTGCTACGACCATTTATGACAGCTGCGTTTCTGGCACGGATCCAAACTAGCAACCAAACTAGCTTTGCAACCTCTGTTTTCTTCAGACAAAGAATAAAAAATCTCGAACGTTTTATCGAACACATTTTTTATTGATATCGATCACGTGTCTATCGCAATACATATCGTTATCGTTTTATCACCCGGCCCTAGTCAGTATCATGCTGGGAAATTAATGCCCCACCCGGCCATGGTCACACATCGCTTTTGACTTTGTCACGGACCTTCTAAAGGGTACATGGTGATTCTTATGGTTGTGGACTGGGTTTTGAAGGAGGGCTGGGTCCAGTGATTTGGTTCCTTACCCATTGCCCTCAAAGTTGCCGAGGCACTCTTCCAAGCGATGTTTCTGCCCTATGGGATCCCGGAGGTCTTCCTGTCCAACAGAGGTCCCCAGTTAATGTTCTGTGTGTGGGCTGCGTTCTTTAAGAAACTGGCGACTACTGTCAGCCTGACCTTGGGTTATCACCAGGAGTCCAATTGTCAGGCTGAGCGGTCCATTCAGGAATTGGGTTTATTCCTCTGGGCTTATTCCCATGGGGGCAGCATGACTGGACAGAGAACCATTTTTGTTCTTCAGGATTGTGTTGTGAATGTCATTAGTTTATTATATTTAACACCCTCATCTATGCAACAAATTTATATTGAACTCCTTTCTGTTTGCCTGATGAGCATATTCCTCCTCTTAATATGTTGCTGCTTTTATACGTGTATAACATTTACATCCATTGGTTTATGTTCAGTACTAAAATGTTGATCTTATTCTGCAAGTTTGCTGTGATTTATACACCCAAAATCTGTTTACTTTCTTCACTCCAGCTTTTTCTCTCTTTATGCTCTATTTCTGTCTCGTAACCAGTAGTTTTTCTGTAATAATTTACCATTCTTGACCATTATTTATGTACTGCTCACTAATTAGGTTATGACCAAGGCTCTCTCTCCTTTTCTCCATCCCCAGACCCCTCTCTGGTCACAGCCTGGCAGCCTGGTTTTTCTGCTCTTATATAAAAAGTTAGTGCTCTATATAAATATCACTTGAGCATATTTGACCAAAAGAAACGCATCATTACTGAATCATTCAGGTTATGTGTGTGTGTGTGTGTGTGTGTGTGTGTGTGTGTGTGTGTGTGTCTGTGTGTGTGAGTGTGAGTGTGCTGGAGGGAGGGAGGGAGGGAGAGAGAGAGAGAGAGAGAGAGAGAGAGAGAGAGAGAGAGAGAGAGAGAGAGAGAGAAACTAACTTCTAACTTTGCACACTTAAGTTAAAGTCATGCCAAAGATGAAGGGTGAGTGGAGAACTCTCCTGACCTGTGCTGGACTTTGATGGCTCATTCATGCGTAAGAAGAGTCCTGCTGACAAAGGATGCTCATCCTTTAAAAGTAAAGGTTCCCAAAAGGGTTATTTGGAATGATTCCACTGAAGAGCCACTTTTGATCCTCCAAGGAACCTTTCATGTATGTGGTTTCAAATAGGTTTTTTTTTAAGGAACCATCTATTAAAAGGTTCTCCCGTCAGGTTTCCCTCACAAGAGCCCTTTTGGGCACCTTTATTTTTGATAGCATGTTATAGAAGATT
Organism: Brachypetersius gabonensis; assembly: GCA_037577145.1. Classification (NCBI taxonomy): domain Eukaryota; kingdom Metazoa; phylum Chordata; class Actinopteri; order Characiformes; family Alestidae; genus Brachypetersius; species Brachypetersius gabonensis. The sequence goes on from JBBJLR010000145.1 coordinate 17,635,592, forward strand.
GGCTTGCTATCCCTTAAATTATCACTTAAAAGCCTCAGTTGACATACTGAATGATTTTTGAACTGAACTGAACAAGCTTTTCCATTCACACACGCAAGGAGAGGAGGTCCCTCATGGGGAAGAAAAGCCATCAGCGGTTTCTGCACATGTATGGCTTGGAACACTTGCCGCTCTGGTCCTGTAGGACCAAAAACTTACTTTGCAGTGCTTTGGCTCAGTTTTCTGTCCTTTTTTTTCTCATAAGCAAACATAGCTGTGGTTTTGAGAGGTGAAAAAACAGCTATGAACTAGAAACTGTCTTTGACTTCAAAGTTATTTTCCAATGACACCCACTTTAATCTAATAACATAAGAAGACCACTTGGCTGCCAGGCTCGCTTCTCATGTGCTTAATGTGTATTGCCTTTTTACCATTTTACGAGGCTTCCTAAGATAGGGAGCAACTATGGCGAGACATAAACAAATGAAATAAACATAAAAAAAGAGAGGGCAGATCAACCTGTCACTCAGCCGAGATGAGTAGGTGAACAAAGACCACTGAATGTACTCTATTCCCTGAGAAAACACATCTACTCACTATTCATTCATAGCCAGATGTGCTCCTACTTTGAAGTCTCAGATACCAATTTCAATGCGATGCAAACTCCCTCTCTTTCTGTCTATCACACGCACACACACACACACACTTAAACCTGTTCGTTTTATATGACCACCTGCTCATATACACTTCAGTACCCTAGAATCCTTGAGTGTCATGGCAATGGAAATCATTTCCCTCAGACCACAAATCCTTAAAGGGCCCATATCCCACATTTCTCTTGTATCTCATCCCTTATTCTTTCTGAGATCACATAATATTGGCCCTGCTCTTGTGGTGACTCTTGTGACGGATGACCACTCAAGAAAAGGATAATAACGTTGAGTTTTCTCCGTTTGTATTTTATCTGCCTGTTGCTAGACTGGTGTTGTCGAAACCGCTCAGAAATATATACTTTTTAAAAAAAATGTCCAGCTTGTTAAACTTGTGCAGTAACGGTTAGAACCTACTGACCTTAATTATCCCTTATGCAATGATTCTAAAGGTCTGTACTTTTGCCAACAAACATTGAGCACTGAATCGATTTATTCAACACATGAAACCAGACAACTTTATTTTGTAAATAAGTTTTTGTTATTGATTTTATTAATAAAATTAAAGGGTTCAAATATCTGGCACTCCTGTCAATTTCAAATTCCTGTCACAGAATCAAATGTGATTATCCACATTTGCCTGAATGTGATGTCTTCTGTCCTTGTCAAAATACATGTTTTGCCTTTATTTTTATCATTTTAAATGCTCCTATTGTAGCAGATTTAACATTCCTTATTTCCCCTTCAAACTCACTTAATTGTGTCTGTGCTGGATTTGCTCATTCATGGATATTTTTAGCGACTGGGTGCCTTTCAGTGTTATATCAATTGACTGCTTCTTGGATGTATGTCTTCTACCACTCCACACTTGTTCCACTTTGAGCATTTGCTTGTGGCAGATTTGCTATCGTTCAAATTGTGGAAGAGTTCTCTTTGCGGTTCACCCTCTTACTGTTTGAGAAAATATGCTATTACTAAACCATAAGCTTTGATTTATGTGTTGCATTATTGACGCTTGGACAGTTATTATATAAAACCAAAAACATTAGACTGATAATTTTCTGTCCGACGGTCCATTCCCTCCATAGATTTTGTCAATGCGTGTGACTACATCCTGGTTATCGACTTTTAACCTTTAGCACTGAATATTCCACAGTCTTGTTGAAATTACGGGCTTAATTAGTTCAAACACCATGCAGCCCCTGATTTTCAAGTTATATTTCTCATTTCATACATGAAATAATTCACAATGATGGTTCAAGGTAGTACTCCTCGATCAAAAGTGCTGCCTGGCTCTCCAAACTTGATAATTTACCCGAGGCTGATAAATTGCAAACAAAGAGTGAGAAAGTGCATTCCTCATGATAACCTACTCATTTAGAAGCCAGTGATTGCAGGTGCTTTGCAAAATAACTCAGTGTGCTCTATCATTTCTGAAGGAGCTGAATGTGTCTTCTCTTATTTTAGACAAATTGCTCCCCAAAACAAACAGTAGTCATTACAGAGTCTGGGTCTTCCATAAGAATGATCACTCGAGTGTCTGATTCAAACTGTGCCATGTTGCGTGGTGTGTAATGCACTAGCTGGGATTAGACACAATTTAATAGAAATAATGAAGCTCTATAGAGATGTAAAATCCATTTTCATTATGCATTACAGATCAATATTCTCTGGCACCCAGGCCAGTCTCAGGTGAGATGTGTAGGCGGAGAGCGAAGCAGAAAAGACAAACAAAATCCCCAAGACATTGATCTCCATACTGGCTATATACAGGGCCAAAACACTCATACGACCAATTGAACTGTCACTTAGAGTAATAGGGGAGACGGACCACCAAAGGGACTTAATCAGTCAGTCAGTAAATCTATCCATCTATTCATCCATTTTTTGTTCTCCTTTTTGTTCGCCAGCAGCAATCTGTCCAAAACATATAATGTTAGTCCTAGAGACAGTTAGAAAGGCAGTTTTGGATTTTGTTTATTTTCTGTTGTTTAGATTTCTTACATTTAAGTGCTTATAAGTGGAAAAAGTACATCATTTGCATGTGTGTGATTCCATGCGCGATATCCTTCCCATTCGCACTGCCTCATGCTCTTCATGCTGCTGTTTTGACACATTGCCTCTTATCTTACGTGAACACTTGTGGCAGCTGCCTGCACTCTGTGCAATATCTCTGGGGAGATGATGTTTATACAGTTCACATAGCTGGCTTTTCTTCCACTCTGACTAGTGTGCACCTGTTCTGTTGTATTAAGTGGAAGGATGCGGCCTGTAGGGAGCGGGCCCCTCTCTCTGCTGGCCTGATTGAATCCTCGGGTAGTGGTACTAGCCTCCCCTGTTCCTCAACCGTGTACCTTCTCCCCTGGTTAGTGTAAAACTGTGGTGACTGTAACATTATTGCGGCGCTCATATTTCCCCTGATAAGCCTGGCAAGCAGTCCCCAAAGAGCAGGGAGAGAAGCAGGATTTATTTAATGTTTCATTGCTCCTTCTGCTGAGTGCAGAGTTCCACCAAGTGTGGTACTGAGCTCCAGGGAGCAATGTGGTGCCACTCCTGATCCAAATCCATTAAGAGAGATTCTCCGCCTCTCCTTCCTCAGCTAAACACACACTGCATCACTGAAGAGCTATGATAAGTGCCCTCTCCTAACACGTCACTACAAGTTGTATATTGTGGCGATGAAATTTGTGTGTGTCTGAGTGAGCGTAGGTTGAATCTATATCATTTCATATACTTTCAGCCATTGAAAATAATTTTTTCTTCACTGAAGTGCAAACAGCTTTTAAAATACTCACTCACTGCATCGCTCGCTTAGGCACAATTGTCTCCTTCCACTCACTCAACGCTTTCAAACTCAGAAACAGCTGTCTGTATATGGATGTGTTTTTAGGTGGCAAACTCTAGCTATCCATTCATACAAAAATAAATCAAATCATGTTTAACCTCATATCACACTGGAAGAGCTAGAAGAGGGATGGCAACAGCTGCAGTGCAACAGGGAAATGCACTGCAGAGTGAATGAAGGCAGATATTGAAAGCAAAAACAAAATTACCTGAGTATATTCTGACTAACTCAGCTTAGCTGAGACAAATATTTTACAATCAAGCGAGCACTCCTTCTAGCAGCTAAAGGAGCCCACCTCAGTTCCTTTTCTCTGTTTCTGTTAACTCTGATCTGGAATCTGATGATAGTTCAGAAGTCAAAACTTTCCAGTCTAGGTTTGATGCTGGTTGATAAAACATAAAAATTCACAAAAGGTTCAGATCTATCAAAATAGAAAAAGACGTCCAAGATTCATCAGTCCAAGCATGTTTCCACAGATGAACAGTCTTCTCCGCAAGTCAAATGAGTCTTGACCCAACATGTGATTCACATGTCTTTTCATTCTATTTCCATTCATCGTAACCATGCAGGTAACTGGACCCAACACTCCACTTAGTGCAAAGTTCCACGCCAACTTGACCTTGGGGAAGGACCTTTCTTTAGAAGTTGTTTGTATTTTGCATTTTGTGGTTTTAACAGTTTGCACCTGACTTCTCAGAAAAACTCATTCTCTGGATCATTCTCTGTGTTATTATGGAGTTTGTTTCTGTAACCAAGCAGAGAATTGTGCACACACTGCTCCAGTGTCATACCACTAATGGCTTGATTCTTCCATACTAACCTTTCATCTAAACCATTAATGATGGGGTGGAATGAAAGGGATTTATTTCGTTTTTCAACCTCAGTGATACGAACTGAGGTTTAGAAACAGTTACTACCTTTTTTGTCGGTCATTTTTTAGTACTTTAATCATTTTACCTGGAGTGAATATGAGTTACCTCTGGCCATCTAGCAAACACATAAATCACTACCAGGAACATCTGCTTGTGGTCTTCAACAAGAAAAGAGTTTTTTTCTCTCCTAAAAACCCATTTCATGTTTGTACTAGAAGGCATAACAAACTGATGTTAAAATACAACACTACTCACTTTATGTTCAGCTCTCTCATCTAATGCAGGGCACTAGAAGAGACGTCTGACCAGTGATTCCATTTGAACTATTTTCCCAGCAATGCCCATGTAATTCTGGTCATTTTTCAGGACTTTCCATTGGCAACGGCCATAATAGACCATCATCCTCAATGGTCAGCACAAATTTGATCAGAAAATAACTCCTCCTGTGCAAGCCTGTCATTACCACCTAAGCCATCAAAATAAGAAACTCTGGACACTGCGTTTGACATAGAATTAACAGATACATGTGTGTGCTACTAAAATCAGAGTGCATCTTTGTATTCTAGGGAAAGTCAGTCTGGGCACACCTGTCTTACGCCCTCGCATCTTCAACAATGACTGTAAGTAGGATTTTCCTACCATATAGGTATTCATGGAACTTCAGAACCCCAAATTGAAGACCTAAACCCTCTTACTCTATTTATGAATAATTCTGCTTTGTTTTTGTCAACATTCTTTGAGGAAATGCTATACGTTGTACTCTTCCCGCTTTCAATTAATGGCAAATCACTGCACCACACCCATATGGTACATTTACATTTATGGCATTTAGCAGATTCTTTTATCCAAAGTGACTTCCATTTCCTAACTACAGGGGTGATATGTTGAAGGTAGGATTCAAACCCATTACCTCTTGGTCCAGAAGCAAGTATCATATCCACTTGGCCACCACCACACCTGGTAATTTGTTGCAAGTCAAAACTGAGGTAGCTCAAGGTCATATTGTTATAGCAGTTGACTAGACTGTTGGGCAGTGGTAACTGAGATCCCATCTGGGAGATCTACTTTTCTGCCTTAGCTCAAATCTACATCTAACATGCTGCTCCACCCCTGACTTAATACTCCAGACAGTCAGGCACTTCTGAAGAAGTTCATTAGCCATGAGTTGCATATTGTGGCTGGAACTAGACTTCTCAGGAATGTAGATCTTCATTACCAAGGTTAGTGACCACTGTTGTAGGGAATTTCTTCATTATATGCCCTCTCACATTTCTTTGACCAGCTCCATATTGCATTTTTATGCAGCAAGGCTGTCAGCAGCTAAATCAAAGTAGATGGATTACTGATAAAATTTCCATAATAATTTAACCGAGCAAAGAATGACCACATTTTGCCACATTTTACAGCATTTTAAATCATGTCTGTCTGTTCTATCGCTGGGTGGATGCTCATAGGATCTATAAAATACCCGAAGTAGGACATACTGCTATGTATTAAGTAACACTTCTCTGGATTTACTCTGAGATTGTGGGTTTCTAGTCTCCTAAGAGCCAATTTGAAGTTTCATAGGTGACTCTTTGTATCTCTCTGAGTTATCAGGATCTCATCTAAACAACTGAGGATACTTCTGCGCCCGGGAGGACCTGACCTGATCTTTTGAAAGATCATGGGGCGGCAGCCACACCATTTTGTAAACAACTGAAAAAAATATAACCCTTTTTGGAAGTTTCTTCTAACTGCACTTACGTATAAGCCCAAGACAAATTTAGTTTAGTAAGTTTCCGAACGGACAACAAATCTTGGGTTTGGTTTAATTATTGCTCCACATTCAACCAATAATTTAAAGTGACTTCATAGTCTCCACATATCCTTACACTGTTATCTTGTTTTTAAGGCACACTATGGAATCAGCCCATTCACTGTAGTTAGTAGGTGAAGTAACACTCTCTTTGTCCAGTTTCATCATCTTTCTCTCTCTCTCTCTCTCGACTGCTTCTATTGATGCTTAAGGCATATTGGTTTGCTCACAAAACTTTCTGCACTAACATGATATTTTCAGTATGTTTCAGCTCCCCTAAATTGTGTTTGAGCATGGAAGCTTGCCATGACACACACATCATCCAATGTTTCTGGAGCTGCTTTATGGATTCTTGACCCATTTGGCTGATCCAGTCCTTACCTATTATTGCAGGGCCATTTCCTTTAAGTCCTAGTACTTCTGTTTTTTAGAGATATCTTTGCATTTCACCCTTGCTGTAAAAATATTTCTTGGCTGTATGTTTTCAGCGCTTAGTTTGGACTAATAACAACCTGAAACTTTTCGATACGACATACATAGTGTCAATGTCCAGGCATTTTTTATTCTGCCATAAAAATAGTACAGTTTTACAATGCTACTTGTACTCGAATGGCAAATAGTTCAGTTCCAACACTGTTTACAGTCTGACCAGTGTTGATGTTGCGTGTACCATCAGCAAAGGTCTATAGAACTTTTATCTGGTTGAATCTAAAAAAAAAAAATAGCATATCAAAAGAGCTCAGGTGCCAAAACAATACAAAAAAATATCAAATGAAGAAATAACAAAAACTAAAAGCTAAACAGACCTGATAAATTCTTTCCTTATGAATGTGAAATCATTATAATCTGAAAAATACAAATGCAAAAAAAAATACAAAACCGTCAAAATATTTGTGGAGTGGGCAAATCGGGTAAATGTAACCTCTCTGTGTGTGTGTGTGTGTATTCATGCAATGAATTCATAGTAGTCATTCTTTAGATTTGTGATTAGAATAGGAATGGTACAGAGGTAAAGGGAAAATCATTGCTAAACTGCAATTCCTGGAAATGCGAGTGTATGTATGCAGAGCGATGTATTTGCTGCCAGCCTGCTCTGTGCAGATGGTTTAAAGTGAAGATGACAGGCGTGGAAAGAATCCTCCTCACGATTGATTTTCTTGTTTACTCGCTCCTTCTTCTCCCCATATTCCTGTACTGTTTTCTCCACAACAAACACATTTACTTGGTTTGTGTAGCTTGACATGAAGCCAAAGTAAAACACAGTGTAAACTCAGCTGAGCACCCTGGTGAGCCAAAACACAGAGCAGAACTAAAAACACAGACGGGGAATGGGGAGGCGTGCAGAAGAGCACTTTGATGAGTTTTAGGAGGACTGCTGCAACAAGCTCTGGAAGAGTCACCTCCACTACAACTGCTCCATATCTTTTAAAATCGTAAGCAAGTTTTTATTTGCTTGCCAACCCTTTCGTATTATGCAAAAACCCCGAGACCCCCCAATGATTCTGTTTCTGTGAGGACTATGTAAGTTAAAAGTGATGTAACATGTTTATGCTATAATACACCCCATTTTTATCCCCCACTAAGTTCAGCATGCACTCTTACATAAAGGCGCAACCAAAAGAAAGGAACTATTTTTCCAAATGAAATGTGGATGTGAAAAGCGTTCTAAAGAACTATCTCTCTCTCTTTCTATTTCTCTCTCTCTTTCTCTCTCTCTCTCTCTCTCTCTCTCACACACACACACACACACACACACACTCTTCACATTTACACCTTAAAAAACATCCTTTCAAGTTTCAATCTATATTATACACAATATTTTATTCATACAACAGTTTTAAAATGGAAACAAACTAAAGCGGACTTGAAGACTTGTATGTATTTCACAAAATGATACAGTGGTGCTTGGAAGTTTGTGAATCTTTTAGAATTGTCTACATTCCTGCATAAATATGATCTGAAACAACATCATCTACTTTGAGAACTTCATCATCATCAATTAAATAAATGAGACAAAAAAAATCACTTGGTCATTGCTTTACTGTGAAAATGATCCAGTATTACATACCTGTCCGTGCCAAAGTATGTGAACCTCTCATTTCAGTATCTGGTGCGACTGCAACTGAACATTTCCAGTAACTGTTGATCAGTCTTGCACATTGGCTTGGAGAATTTAGTCGATTCCTCCTTACAGAACATATTCAGCTCTGGGAGGTTTTCTTGCATGGACTGCTCGCTTCAGGTCCTTCCACAACATCTCAATTGGATTAAGGTCAGAACAAGGCCATTCCAAACATTAACTTTATTCTTCCTTAACCATTCTTTAGAAGAACAACTTGCCTTGTCTTGTCTTGCTGCATGACCCACTTGAGATTTATTTAACTGGTTTCTGTTAATCTACTTTGAAGAAAGTAGATTATGTTTCAGGTCATATTTATGCAGAAATATAGACAAACTTTCAAGCACTACTGTTTGTATAATTCTATAATGTAACTTATATTTATGGTATAGAAAATAATAACTAGTTTTCTAAGACACTAGAACTCAAGCGTTCTGTGACTACTTGCCAAGAAGTAGGCAACAGTCAAATGTATTTAAAGATATGATGAAAATAGCAGCAACACTTTGGGAGAAAGAGTTTCACGAAATGCTTGGTTTTTGTTTATCTTTTGTCTGTGAATCGCAGTTTCAGCTTTCATCTAAGGCTAAAATATCTGAGGCTGTACAAAGTCCCTCAGCAAGTGTTCACTTTACTTGGCCCACCCACAAACAGCTGACTCACTTCTCTGCTAATTAAAGTGGAAAAGTAACAGCTGAGCGGTTTCAGGATGTCCACAGCAAGGAAAACGCTCTGCTTGATATCTTTATGTTTCTGACCTTATCAGTAACAGTGACAGTCAATGACAAAAGAGTGGCAAAAGTTTTATGCTGTTTATGTACTTTGCTAATGAATCCAAACCCTGAGGTGTGAAGTCTATGAAAAAAATGCAGCTGGGCCTCATTCTATTACTGTAGACGGAGGATTTGAAGTATATATTTGATATACACCATGTAATTCATCTACACTGTAAAACTGCTTTTGTCCATTCAACCTTAAGAAACTGATACGAATGATTTTATTCAGTTCAATCAAATACTCAGCAGTATTTTACATCAATTTCACACCTCAAAAACACTTTGTCAACTTCAAGTCACTGTTCTACCAAGTGTACAGAGTCATCTCGGCTATAAACACATCTACAGTGAGACAGGATGGCTCCACAGTACAAAGGACACAGAGTAAACAGATATAAATAAACTATACATATGAAAAAAAAATGTGCAAGATGGTACAAGGTTAGCTTTTAACTATCAAAGCAATTGTGCAGGCAGGTGGAAAGCAACAATACTGGAATGTAATTGTTTGCTTTAAATGTGCAAAAAATGTAAACATCAGCAGCTGTTCAAAATCAATTATCCTGCTGTCAGTCTGTGAAAAATACAGAAACCGTGTATATTTTTGTGGGGGTCTGCAGAAAATACGATTTTGAAATTTCATTTTACATTTCATAGTGCATTTTCTGTAGTTTGTGTCACGTCATTGTTTCTTAAATGATTCATTTTATTTTATATTCTTTTAAATCATAATTAAGACAGAAAGCTGATTAGCAGGAATCATCTCATTTTTACTTTTCTATTGTCATAATCTCACTCTTGTTCAGTTCAAAAATGAACCGAAGTAACTGAATGTTTTCACATAATCTAGTCACATAAAGTAATCATTTTTCAACCAACCCAGAATCAAATGTCAAGTGATAGAGAAGAGTCTGTTAAGGGTATGCAGCAGACTAACCAACTGGCACTGCAGTTCATGTTCTTTTATTTGAAAACTCTTGCAAATACAAGAGCGCCTGATCCAGTGCTCATGGTGGACCAGTGTGTAGCGCAGTCTGCTCACTGCAAGAAGATCTTGAGTTCATAGAAGCTCTCGTGAAGTTTGCCTGTTCTTTCCATGTCTGTATGGTACCCTGGTTTTCACCTAAGTTTGATAACATGCATGTTACCCTAAATATGCCCTCAGATATGGTCACAGAACACTTTAATGTCATTTTAAACTCAGTTTAGTGCATTAAAGAAAATGTAAAGGTAAACCCATAAGCGAATTTAAATTCCCCGCCAAGATATGCAAGGTTGCGTATTGGGATACCGCAACGAGGTGAACAGTTTTCAGAGAATAAAGCCTGATCAACTCAGGCTAAAACTACAAATGAGAGATCTATCAAACTGTAGAGTTTGAAGTGTCTGAGTGCTTGCACCCCAAAGAAATCGTGCTTCAAACAATTTTGACTACAGCCTGTCCTGAGTTCCCTTGCGTGAAGACATCCATAAAACATATATTTATTGCCACAAAAAAGGCATAATACAGTACATTTGCCATGCAGTTTCCGTGTTGTTGTGCGGATTTGCCTGTAAAACTACGAGTTTGGGTCCCAAAAAAAATCAGTGTGTGACTGAATCCGTGACTCCTGATCCGCGTAAAACTGGGGGATTACTGAATTATACCTTTTCAAGCTTCTTTATGCAATCACAAATAATTTCAAAAATAAATGTAACTGTTAAGTGCAGAACTTGTAAATAAAAAACAAAAAGACCCGGAACTGTTCCAGGTAACACTAGCACTACATTTGCCATCCAGAGATCTTTTATACTGTTGTGATACAGAATTTCAAATCAATAATATATACGTTAGTTAAAAAAATAATGTATCCATATTTGCTTTTCTTTTATATCTTTAATTTATTTTTTGTGAGAGAGGGGTCATGTGTCTTGCTGTCTTGAAAGCTGTGAAAGTGAACCGTTTCATTTAGTCCAAAATGTGGGTTAATATGGAATTTGCTCTCCGTGAAAGGAAAGCAAGTCATTAGAATTCTGAAAGAAAATAAGAATCTGAATCATAGATCAAAACCATAGCATTGAAATGTTCCATAGCAAAATCAACATGATGAATACACTGCGGGAACAGCCATGGCAAAACAACAGCAGGTGACGACTGAAAAAGTCATGAGGAAAAAGAAGAATCATTAAACAAAAAAAATCACTGTCAAAACAATCTAATTCTTTATATTTGCAGCTTTTTTGCATGTATCCGATGGTTAACTGACAGCCATATCATTTAAACTGTAGCAGGAGAAATGTGTGTGTGTGTGCTTGTGTCACAAATACACATACATACACACACACACACACTCCTGCACACACATGCCCAAAAAAAGCGAGAAAGAAAGGTGTGATCTGTCAGTAGGAGGTTCAGCTACATTTTGATTGGAACGAGGTACTGTGTGAATCTAAGTGTACGTTACACTTAAATGCATGCCTATAATGTAGAGAGAGTGCAATGGAGGATAACACAGAGAAACACGGTCTGCACTAATTAGGACCCCCTCTGCTAGGGCTGTCCTGCTTGACACAGGGTTTCCCTCTCATCGCTGTGGTAATCCAGCCCTTCCTTTCATCCTGCTCCCCTGGCCTTTAGTCCGCCACATCTCCCTCATTACCTGCAGAGCTGGAGAAAATGTCATCATTCGAATCCACAGTGATGTCCACGCTGACTGCACAGCCTCTTCCTGTCTCACCATGGCACTGAACACAGAGCTTATGCTCACAAAGTCTATCATTAATGCACTAGTGGACAGGCATCTCCCACTCCGTCTTCTTGACACAGTGTTTGAATCTCCAGCGTTATGCTGTTATTATCCAGTGAGTGTTTCAACTTTGGGTTGACTGTTTAAATGTACAGCTCGCATGGCAGACGGTATAGATGTGAACTGGCATATGACTCAAATGCACGAGCTTGTGAAGACTAGGCTTTTGACAGTAACCACCATTACTGACTAACCATGCACAGGTGGGACTGTGATTTTAATGCATCGACTAAGCTTAGTCCCTCCATTTGCAGTCTGTTGCTGTAATATCTCAACATGTCCAAAGAGGGGTCAATGTTGCCAAAGCTGTTGTTGAATGATAGGATTTTTAATTTTCTTTAATATATAACAAATATTATGTGTTAAATTGTTCTGATAGAAGAACTGTTTTCATAAAAATACCTCTTTTGAAAGTAGTAACACTATCCAGAATGTAAGTATTAAACATAATTTTAACTCCAACAAATTTACATGGCTGTTTTCTCGGTTTTATAACTTAATTTATAGACATGTCAAATTTAAATTTGACATGTCTATAAGTCACAGCAATCAGCAGGACCCTTTCCAGCTATAATAATTTCACTAATGTGAAGTAAGGAATCAAGCAAGTCTGTTTGGATACAGCCAATTGGTGAGAAGAATATTAAATGAAATTTTTAAATGCTGAAATCTTGTTTCAAGTCTGGACTTAATTCTTCTTCTCTTTTCTTAGATGAGATCTGCTATCGGCTATTATTAAGTTGTACATGATTAGCTGGTTTCCTCGGTTACCATATATATATATATGACTTTTTTAAATTACTATTATTTTGAAAGTTTGTTGCTTTTTTGTGATCGACCTCTTCACCTCACTTTAAAAGGGGCATCTGCTACTGAAAAAAAGAAAACTACTACTACTTATGAAGGGCTGTGTCCATCTCTTATCAGTCCAACCCCCCACAGGTTTCTTACTCCAGCTGTGAGCAAATTCCTGTCACTTTTGTGCCTGGCTTGTTTAGCCAGGGCTTTGACTTGGGTTTACCTCAGAGTCTGAGGTAAAATGTAGGGCTGAAGCAGGTTAAATGAGCTGAAAATGTCTTAAAATAAAAAGCAGTATATATTGATCGCTGAGCCTAAGAGCAAGATTTTATACTGACACCCATCAGCTTTATGGCAACCATGGTTTTGAAGTCAGAAATCGAAGAGCCTATCTGCAGTTATACAGTGTTCCAAAAAGCCCCAACTAAGGTGCAGAAATACCAGTATGGATGTGGAGCTTTACAATGAAAGCAATATGAGATTTTTTTTCTTTCTCAAGGCTGTAATTATCTGGTCATTTTACTGAGAAAGTACAACTGACAAAAGTTTTCTTTGTAATAGTTTTTTTTTCCTTAATAATTGGTGCGTATTGGATTTCACACACTATTCTCAGCGCAGAACTTTTTTGTATGTATATCAAGGCATTCTATGATAAAAATCAACATCAACAAATAAACAATACTTCATGCGGATGTGTTGACAGATCTGGGTAAGCACAAACAAAATCCTGTATATGTCTGAAAATGCGGCCTTGTTTTCTTTTAAAATGTTTTGCCTGTATCGGAAGCTTTGGAAATGCTTTTGTTTGTGCAAGCTGTCAGTTTGACTGCTTTAGCTTTGACAGCATGTGCTGCGGTGGGTTTAGCTTTGTCTGGCTAATTGAAACTGAATTGTCGCGTGGCGTACACTGCTACGAAGTCCCGTGGACCGAAAATCATGAGGACTTGAATGCAGATGTTGGTGATTGGAACTGTACCATCTTTAATGTGAAAGAATGCCATATTGACTATCTTGACGCAAAGAAAGGGTTCAACATTTTTCATTCATTCATTCATTATCAGGGTATTCTTTGGTTACACGCATACAGTATTTATGTCTAGATAATGAATAAATGATGAGATGAAGCTTGCTGGGGCGGCACGGTGGAGCAGGGATTAGCGCTGTTGCCTCACAGCAAGAAGGTCCTGGGTTCAACTCCAGGGTTGGGCACAGGGTCTTTCTGCGTGGAGTTTACATGTTCTCCCCGTGACCGCATGGGTTTCCTCCCACCACCAAAAACATGCGTGCTTTGGGGAATAGGTGAATTGAGCACTCTAAATTGCCCGTAGGTGTGAATGGTTGTCTGTCTCTGTATGTGATGCTGGCGACTGTCCAGGGTGTACCCCGCCTTAACCCAATGCAGCTGGGATAGGCTCCATTCGCACCCCCTGACCCCGAGTGTGGGAAAATGGAGTAGATAATGTGTGGATGGATGGATGAAGACTGCTTGAGATGCTTATCATTAACTGGGATTGCAAGCGTTGTTGATAACGGGGAAAGGCAGAGAAATCTGAGATGAATGTTGTTTTGATCTAAAGGTACACGCAAGGCATTGTTAGGAAAACAGTACCAAAGGATGCCTTCTCAAAATAAAAAACATTGATACAAAAAAATATTGTGACCTGAGGTTTCTATCACCACATTGCAAAGAAATTAAAAGTTTCTCTACAATGAATCACTTCATATCAAACCGCTGACTTTTGCAGAAGTTTTGAAGTTTGCACTCAAGTGTTGCCCCCAACCGTGAGCGAGCTTAGCAATTTTTCGTTATTTTTAAAGCATGTTCTTTCCTCAAGTTTGTGTGTGTTTAGTGCTGATTATGTTTATGACTGGGCTTATCTCCGGAGCTTCAACCTGCCAGCGTTCGTTTGTAAAATATGTTCATAATTTTTGGCAGCGAATAAGGTTTCGGAGTGAACAGGCTTTTTGTAACAGAGCAGGACTACTGAAAGTGAGTATTTCTGACCCAGAGGGATACCTGTGTCTCCTAATTAAGCTCTTGATATATTTATAGTAATCGCAGTAGGCTGACGCTAGTTTAACTAGAGCTCAGAGTGTTTGCACTGGTCCCTCAGTGAATGTGCTGAGCACAGTGCTGCAGCTCCAGCCCGGCGCTTAGCGTGGAGCCGGCGGGCGAGGGGTATCAGCACAAGCCCCCAGGTTCTGTGGTGATGGAGGTGGGATCAGCTCACACATTCTGTCTGATGCAAGCACACCCCTGTCTGCAGGATATACACGTTAAGAAGAGTAAATTCTCTCACAGTGTTAACAACTTGCTAATAACTGCACTGGAGAGGCACTTGCAGGCATTGCGGCACTGTTGGCTTTGCTAATATGAGCTAAATTATGCATTAGCGGGATCACATGAAAGAGGGTGTTAAGCTGGGCTTGATTTGACAACTAACAGCATTTTTATAAGCTCAATTGTATCAGTGCATGCTTCCAAGTCTGCTTTTAAATCACAGTTGACAAAACATTAACATGAAATTTAAAATAAATTATTTATAACCATTGCATGATTGCACTAATTTAACATATAAATAAAATTTGAGGGATGTCATCAACTGTGGGAAATAACCAAGGCGCCCACAAATGGTGTTTATTTGAATGATTCCTTAAAGTTGTGTTCCAATAATGCGTATACATATAAAGTTTTAAGTGTAAAATGTTATAACACTTGATAACCCAAAAGGCGCCATTATTCAGTTGACTGACCTACATATTTTGAGATGCAGGTCTCAAGTTCAGGTAAATAACATTATTAAAACCAGTTCCAAGTACCCTGTTAAAATGGTGAAACTTATATGTATGTATGTGTATGTATGTATTTATATATAAAATTAAAGGGCCTATATTATTGAGGACATTTCTGCAGTTTGATGTAGTGTGTAAACATTACGTAATAATAATAAAAATAGGTTACATTCATACAGTGCCTTGCACAAACCCAAGGTGCAGAAAGTTGCCCTGCATCCAGGGCTTTAGGTCAGTGATGCAAGCTGTTAGAGAGTTGGGTGGAGAAACTGAGGGGAGTGTATACTGACGTATAACTGAATATCATCAGCATGACAGTGAAAGTTGAGACCAAAAGTTGACATAATCTGGCCAAGGGGCATGATGTAGACAAAGAAATAAGGGGAGGAGACTTAAATTGAGGAGGAGAAGAATATTGAGTAACCCATGGTCTGCTGACAGGAGGATGTCATTAACAACATGCAAAAGAGCTGTTTCAGTGCTGTGCTGAGTACGAAAACCTGACTAAGAGATGAGATGAGCCTGTAACTGGACAGAGATGTGGGATCTAGGTTGAGGTTTTTAAGGCGTTTTTAGGGGTGACTCCAGGAATTTTAAGGTCAGTAGGAACAGAGCTTCTAAATATACCAATCACATTCAACTTTGTATAGATAATTTAAAAAATCCAAACAAACACACTGTGTTTAATTTAAATATATGTAAATGTAAACATAATCATCATGTGTCCATTCATGTTGAAGTTATAAGGAGTGTTTCTGTGTAGTCTGCCTTTTGAGTGAATAACACTGCTGGGGACCATTGCTGCCTTCCAAGCAGGAGAGTGGGGTTTGATTCCTACTCTGCATGACTCCCCACACTACACCAAAGAGAGTCATTAGGCAAGTAAATTGGCCCCCTAAAGTCATGTTTGAACACACCACACAACAGTATACAATGCGAACAATGTGAATTTCTTTCTCTGCCTTTTACCCATTCACCAAGTTAAGAAGGGGATAAAGGGTAAAGGAAGCATTTGGCTGATGCTCTTATCCAGAGCGACTTACAATCATTAGTTACAGGGACAGTCCCCATGGAGCAACTGAGGGTGTCTTGCTCAAGGACACATTGATAGAAAGCGCGGGGTTTGAACCTGTGACGTTGTGTGTGGTCATCGGGTTCACAGGCAAGTGTTTAATGCACTAAGCTGCCGTTGGGGTTGCCACCAATGAAGACCGTCCGTGTGCGGGGACGGTATCTTGCTCAAGGGTACCGCAGTGGTGTCACTATCAGTCAGGGATTCAAACACACAACCTTCTGATCTCAGGCCAAACTCCTAACAAGACTCCTGACAATAGATTTACCTATATCTGTGATATAGATTAAAAAACATTTTGGATAAAAGCAACTGTAAATGATTTGAGTATGGGTGGATAATTGCAAGATGAATTTAAAGTACTGATATCTGAATAGCTATAGTGTTCCAGGTTATGATCCTTGTGGCCAAGGAGAATATTTAAAAACTTCAGTTTATTCCTTTCTGGGGCTCTTTATTTCTTTCCCCTCGCTGACCTCTACCTTCCAGTGCTTTGATGTAACATACCCTGTGATTTGATTCATTCATTCTATAGAAGCCACATATAGGAAATGTTCATAATCTAAACATCAAAAGAAGTATGACATGCACAGAATACCTAAAATGCATCAAGCAAATATGACTATAATGGGATTATTACACTTTAGAAGAGCAGTACTTTCTATTAGGCCCAAGCCTTCCTGCCGTTCTCAGCTTCTTACAGCGGGTGGTGGAAGTAAGAGTAGCCTCTCTCTCTCGCTCTCTCTCGCGCTCTCTCTCTCACTCTCTCTCTCTCGCGCTCTCGCTCTCTCCTTTTTCTTTTATCCTTTATCTCTTTTTCCTATCCTCTTTCATTCCCCCCTCCTTTCTTTTACATTTTGTCTCTTTTTTTCTCTTTTACTACCTTGCTTTGTCCTCTCTTTGTCTTTCTCTCTCTCACTCACACACACACACACACACGCAAACACACACACACACACTGTCTGTATCCCTCCCTTTTATTCTTTCTCATTCTGTACATTGCTTTGTCCTATCTCTCTATCAGCTTTTTGATCTCTCTTTCTCTGTCCCTCTCCTTCTCGCTCTCCCTCCCTCTCTCCCTCTCTTTCTGTCTCCCACTGCTCTGCACACTGCAGCAGAAACACCGGTATGCAGTGCAGAGAGGGAGATTTGAAGCAGTTTTGAAAAAGCTCTTGTACCCTGAGTGAAAGTAATGCATCAGGCTGTGTCTTGTGGATCCGGTGGAGGGGAGTTCTCATGCAGGGCTCACCTCTGAGAGACAAGTGAAGGAGCCTGTATAAGTCTCCTAAAGACATCGTCCACCTGATCTGTAGTGGACAATTATTTAGGGAGAAATTACTACAGGCAGTGCATGTAGTCCACCTGGATCTGCCAGTATAGGTTTTGTGGCCATTTAGAAACAAGAGTATTTGTTTTTGCACTGATAAAGAATTAAGCTTCTGAAAAATGGCTTACTGAGTTTTTTAAAGTTAAGTGCAAGGGTTGATACTGCAGGAATGAAATACAGGGCTGCAGTAAAGAGTGGGAAAGGCTGTTTGTTAAATTATTTGTAAGGAACAGCAGAAATAGCCATCCTGAGAGAATGCTGAGAGAGCTGCTAGCAGGAGCTAAAACAGGAATATTACACATGGATTGATTCTAAGGTATGGAGTTTGGGGTGTGTTCAGTCACATCGATGGTTTTAGTTGATTAATGCATTTGACTACTTGTTTACTAGTTTTGTCAATTTTTATTTTTATAGTTTACTCTTAAAAACACTGAACCACTATTTGTCACGTCCCGAGCCTGCTCAGCATGAACATGTAGACCACCAACGCGGACCGACATTTCTGTTAAACTTTATTTAGAGAAAAACAAAGAAACTGAACAGAAACCAGCACTTGGGCCAAACCATGGAAACAAAAGAGAACAGTTCGGGTACCTAGCATCAGGTAAGGTGAGGGTATGCAACCGTGCCCGAGAACAAAAGGGACAAACTATATATACAGGAAAAACTAAACCAAGGACCAATCAGAACAGACATGTAATCAAAGAA
>JBBJLR010000145.1:17668695-17679519 GCA_037577145.1 Brachypetersius gabonensis
AGAGAGAGAGAGAGAGAGAGAGAGAGAGAGAGAGAGAGAGAGAGAGAGAGAGAGAGAGAGAGAGAGAGAAAGAGACATAGAGAGAGAGATCGTCAGAGAGGAAATACGAAAAGAAAGCCTTCAAAGTGCTTGAAAGCCGTCGTATGTATTATTCATGAGGTGCAAACATACCTCTTATTTCCTTCGCTCCTTTTAAGACAATTGAACTTGTGTCTTGTAGCAGGCTCAGCCTACTTTTCTAACTCATCATAAGTGGAAGGATCTGATCTCTGGATGTCACATTATCAGCATATAGCTGTCAATAGAGCCCCATCAACATTCTGCGCTTCTACAGCTGAACTGAGCAGGCTTCATTTCCCCCGCCCTCCTCTTCCCTGTGTTATATATTTCAGGCCTTTGCCAGGCTCTTTCAACAGTGCAGGCTAATAGAAGCATGGCCGTGGGTGCTTCAGTCCGACTGCAGCAGAAAATGGCCGTTACATTCCCATTCCCGGTGCTAAGCTAACTCTCCAGAGGTAATAGCTTTCCTTTGGCATGGATTCTGCTTGGCATTAGTGATGCTCCTTTCAGGGACAGAGCCACTTGTTAATAGCGTCCCAAACCCCCTGACTTCTTCAAGCACGCTTTTATCATCCTGCCCAGATGGCTCCAATAGACTGCACTTCATATAAACACAAAACTGCTTTCGGAAAGAAGAATGACTCCCTCAACAATTCTTTAATGCAGAAATGCACTCAAATTAAGATTCCTAAATGATTCTTGGCTGGCTGTTCTAGGAAAAATATTTTATTGCAATTGAACTTTTATTTTATGCGACTTTTCAAATATATTCTTCTCAGTAATATGTGTTTCTTTAAGTACATGGATCTGATGCACCTAGTACCAGGCCAAAAAAAAAGAAAACCATTTTATGCTGCAATCTTTCTGTTGCTATAAAAAATATTAATAAGTATTCCTTTACTGCTGGATGTACAGTTTTTCTCTACAAATACAGTAACCCCTCACTTTTACATGGATAAACAGTCTCGGATTCAGTCTAACGCTGATTATAAAATATAACTGTATAAATACAGAAAGTGCGTGTTGAAATGGTAAAATACCACTGTACTTAGAGACGGGAGGTTTGAAAGTAGCCAATCCGAAAACGTTGTTTATTTCTCCTTGCTGCTGATTGAGAGAGTAGAGAGAGTTGTTTTCCACGTTTCTTTTGTGTGCGATTCCTTGTTTCTGCCTCGTTGCATGAACTAATGCTAATGCTAATGCTAATGCCTCAGGGATCAATAAAGTCCTTCGTAAAGCCCTGTATTTTATTACTGTAAGTTAAATGAAAAGAGGCAAATATGGGTTTAACTTTACATTACCTTTAAGGGTAAAGCATTAAACTGAGTTTAAAATCAAATGAATGTGTTCTGGGAGCATATTTGATGGCATATTTAGGGTTTACACTATGAAAATAGGTATTTTGTATTTTGTTTGTTTTACCAAAACACAACAATGCGGTTTTCAAATTTGGTAGATCAAATTCTTTACATATGAAAAAAAACCCTCAGCACTGTGTAATCACTTTTTTGCATCAGGACCAAATGTCTGATTGTTAAAGAATAATTACTTGAAATGATCTTTAAGGAATCAAAAGTGTTTTTGTTTCTGTGGTATTACTCAAAAGAAGTCTTTTTGATACCTTTATTTTTAAAACCCTCAGTGATCCTGTACACTTGTAAAAAGCCTATACGACCCTTTCATATCACTCACTGACAGTGGCTTAGCCAAAGCAACGTAAACAGGCCCACAACAGCAGCCTTTATTCATTCAGCTTTTATTTAGTGGCAGAACTTTTCGAATCTACATGAGATACTCATCTGGTTATGCGAGAGCAGGAGAGAGTGTGAGAGCGAGAATGAGAGCGCGAAAGAGCAAGAGAAAAACTGCTGTACAAAGCCAAGTTTCACTTGAGTAAAATTGTGGAATGGATCTTATGTGAAGATCCATTCCACAATCTTATGTGCTGTTATTGTTGTTATGATTAATATGATCAAATTTTTGTTACAGTCTTTCACAGCAATTTCACCAGTTTTTTTTTTTACTACTTACCTACTTGTAGTAAAAAAGATGCTAAAATGACAGTCTAGAAAAATGAGCCACTGACAAAACTCTGATTCTGATTTTATACAGCAACATTTCAAATCCAGCAGAGAAAACAATATTGCTATTAATTTGGTGGTTAGTTGTACACGAGTAGTCTCAAGATAAAGACATAAAAAGATTAAATAACTTGACAGTGGACACCAGTCATAGTGGGCTTGTGGTAACATGTGGAAAGAAACTTGCCATGGTTTATTACAATGACCTTGTTTCAAGTGGTTGTGACAGCTTGTTCCATCATTGTTTTAATTTGTTATTGATCAGTATGTCTGCTGCCCAGGCCTGCATTCATGTTCTGCTGTACTTTTCATTTCTCCAGGAACCTCTTACTCCAAAGCCCTGCAATTCATTTTTCATGGCACCACAAAGACGTTACACCAATGAGGATTGTGCCTTCATCTGCAGGGCTGTGGACAGTAGGCAACATGAGTGGGGATGGGGGGGGTGCCATCCCCTTTGTTAGCAAAATGATCAAATCCCTCTTGGTAACCTGCCATCACACATGGCGCTTTTCCACTGTCACAAGGAACTGTGCCGTACCATGAACAAATGTTTTTCTGTTACAAATAAAGCGACCCGTACCTGAGCTGTACCCATACTGTCGGCGCCAAAGGACATTGTGTTTTTTTTTTTTTTTACTGTCCGCTCAAAATCCAAACATAAAAAAGAGAAACAGTGGAGACCCAAACCAACAACTGGGAAGTCAACAAAGTACAAGCCCAACCTTAGAAATAAGACAAGACTAGAAATAATAAAAGACCACAATAAAAAAGCAGACAGATAGAAAAAAAAACGTACCAGGCTAAGATACACTGGAAAATCTGCAAGTTCTGTACCATCGCAGTATGGTTTAGGTACGGTTCCTGTATGTCTATGGAAAAGTGTCTATTGTGTGTGTATTAGTTAGTGGTGTGGGAGCAGGGATGTCCTGTATCAGTTCTAGACTCTAATTCAGCAGTCTAAAGTCCAAGAAAGGTTTTATAGTTTGTTTAATCTTTCAGTGAAATGACCTTCTTATTTAAACCACAGTGGAGAATTTCAACCCCTGTGAAGGTTTTGCCCTTTTTGCCAGTTTGCTTTAGTGGGATTTAAGATGCTGCAGCATAAAAATCCCATTCAGCTCTTGAAAGAAGGTTTGATAGAAGGTTTGGAGTCTGTTTTTATTCCCTTTAAAACCACGCTGAACTTGGCATTGCTCACTAAACGTGGAGGTAAAAAGAAGTAATGATGTGACACTGTTTAAAAACACTGGTGTGTGGGAGTTTTAAATCAGCAGCTGCACTGGTCATTTTTACCAAGCTTGCTGTTAATCAGGCCTGTGCAGCAAGGAATGAATTGGAGGGGCACTCGTGACTCGTGACTCTGTCAAAGTGAATTGTTTAGTAGGGACTAATGAAAAAGGTCTGGCATAGAATATCCATGGCCCTTTTTATTAGCCGAGCCTGCTCGCGGGTGCCTGTTGCTAATTGACACGGCTCAGGGTGTGAGTGTGAGTGGATCAGGCAGCATGATGTGGACAGACTGAGGGTCAGAAATGGTCCGGAGCCGTGGGTTTGTTTTTTGTCTTGGTGCTGGTGGCGCGGATGCAGCTCCAACACCTGGGCCATTTCCAGTCTGTTTATGATGGCTCGATTCGTAGGGCATTGTTATTTTTCACTGCATCAGGCTGATAAACACCCCCTCCTCTGTCTCTCTCACACCCCCCTTAACACACACACACACAGGCTCCAATATGGTGTTCTCTGATCATATTGTGTTTCGTTCCCTGCTTTCTGGCAGTGAATGAATGTAAATGTTTGCTGACGCCTCTTGCCTCACCAGGGCGACCCAGCATGCCTCTCTCTTCCTGCCAGGTCCCCGAATCGACTCCCAGCCTCTTTGGGACTCTATATTTCAGCCTTTTCATATGTAGCAAATTGCTGAAGCAAGGTACCCAAATTGCCCCTCCACAATATGCAAAAGATTGAATAATAATAATAATAATAATAATAATAATAATAATAATAATAATAATAATAATAATAATAATAATAAAACAAAAAACATTCCATGCTATTGGGTTTTTTTTGTGTCCGCACAGGTTTAAAGGTTGGGAATTAACAACCATTTGTATTATTTATACTAAAGTACTATAATCACAAACCACACAGAGAAGCTCCCACATTAGTTTCTACCAAATATCTTTTTTTATAATTCTGCGGTCTGAAACAGCCACTTTACTTTACATTAAGAAGTGCTTCCTCACCAGAAAGACAACATCTGTAGCCCTCTCTTGGAAAAGTTCTTCATTTCCTCTTATTAGTTCTGATTGTGTTATTCCCTGCATGATTCATCTGTAGATGGCTGAGATAAGGAACGTGACTGGAGACCAGATCGGTTGGCCATGCGAGCATGATGGAAAATCATCACATTTCAGAGGAACGTGTGTTCCTGCTGGATATGAGTGCATTTTCCAGGTTAAGTGGCAGAAGTGCTTTCCATTTGATGTCTTTTCTAAGGAAATTGGTGCCGTGTATGTGAGCGCCCCGCTTGCGTCAAGGCTCTCTGTAAAGAAGAGTTCATCTGATGGAACATAGCCCAGCTTTACACTTGCTTACCATTTGAGTAAACCATCATTTGGTCTCCATGCCTTCACCATCTTCACCAGTTCCTCATGCGGCATCAGAGCCCCAGTCCTTCTTTTTTTCCCCTGATGCCTGAAGCACTTATAGTTATTCAAATTCTGTTCTCTTGTTTTCTCCTCTTCTTGTGAGGAGTACAGTCTGCGGCTTATTGTTTGGTTTTTAATTAGGCCCCTCTGTCTCTTTGAGTCTGGTGACCTTATCAATTACACAGTACCGTCCTGTAAGTAGGCCTGTCTGCTAATGAAGGCAAGTAATCAATGCCTGCTGAAACGAAACACTTCTCTGCTAAACCCTAATTGTTACTCTAAGGCTTGCTCTGTTTTTGTGGCATCGCTCGACCCACAGGAATGTGATTATCATCAAGCTGGAACACCTGAATGTACATATTAGTTTGAGTTCATTTTGCTAATAAGCAAAAATATCCTCATGCGCTCCATAAAAGGAACTAATCTGTGTGTATGGAGAAAGGGAGGGACGAATACACATAAGTTATTCAGAGAGACAAAAATAATGGCTTCAGTGTGAGTATTTGCTCCCTCCTAATAGAGCTTGGAGTTTGGAGGTGGGTTACTGCAGGTTGCAGTGAGTTAGAGAGACGTTCTTTGTCATTCTTATTAAATGACAAAAACATTTAATCTTTTTAAATACATTTCTGGAATGTTTAAGATGTGCAGCTGTTGTTTACTGTTTGTAGAATTTTTAAAATGTTTTATGGTTAGGGTTAACTATAGAACAGTTCATTATGAACATTTCTGTTTTTGTCTACTCAAACAATATTAATGCTTATTGTACTAATGCAGTAAAAGGTTTGAAGGAAATTGCCTCTACCAGTTTGGCATCATCTAAAAATCTTTATGCATCATACAACACCAGCTGCCTTTTAAACTGTGTTAGTATTTAATGAGAAATAGATGATCACACATGGTCCAATATTATCAATGAAAATGAACTTCAAATGTATCTAAAATGTAGTGAAAGTAACTTCAATGAAATTCAAGAGAATTTCTTCTCCTGAAAAGTTGCCTTGAAGCTTTTATGACGGGAATTAAATGGCTGTCAATGTTTTTTTTTTTTAATCTGACACCCATTTCATGACTACAACCCAAGTTGTTTCAGGTTAGTGTGATAAATTACATCATATTTTTGGCACACTGATATCATCAGTACCTAAAGTACAATGACCATCTGCATGTTTCCTAACAAGCAGGGCATAATTACGCCTTGTGATCTGAATTCTGTACAGTGGAGTGTCTGAGATTTTACTCATTGTAATCATGTTCTTTTATCATTTTATTTTTTTATGTGGCTCTACTGGTTAATTGTGGCCATATAAATATAATAAGTGTCTGAGAACGTATTGATATATTGTGTATTGTGACTGTGTGTATTGACTTTATTGTGAATTATAAATGTTATATTGTATCTTTGCCATGTCACCTACAGCTAATCCACATATAATAAATGTTTTATGTTGAATGAATACAATACAATATACATACTCTCGGGGGCGGTGCTAAGCTGGTATGGTTGTATTTATGTGTGAGAGAAGGGTATAATTGTATGTCAAGTTGGATGGTGGTGTGATTCAGCTCCTGTGTATCCCTGAGCTGCTGCAGTGGTCATTGGTCTCTGGGGAGACTTCAGTGTCTACATCGCCCTCAGGTTTTATTTATAAAGAGAAAATTTATGGCACTGTGTTTCAAAACTGAGTTTTGAAACGATTTTACTCTTTTATTCTCTAGCAATTCAAACCCTCTTTCATTCCCTCCTACACTTCTTTTGGCCTTGTTTATCTCATCCGAACATTGTAAACAATAATTCTTGGTCTTATTACCTTTTCCTGTGGTGCTCGCTATGACACACATTTATGATTGTTGTTCCTTTGAGAGAAATCTTAAGGCTTAAAATGAACACTCCTCCCTCTCTCCTCTTCCACTGGGCCAGAATCAGCCTCCCCCTATTACCCGCTAAACAGTGACTTGGGAGTGTATGATGGAGAGAGATTTACAGTGCCTGCACTAATACAGCTCTAAAGGCAGATGTCAGAGGCAGGCCTGCTGACAGCTGGATGGAGTGTGTTCTGCACAGCATGAAGAAATGAAACTCTGGCTGATTGGATCCTGCGAGGCCGTGACTGGGAGCATTCTGGACATGGCCTGTGGTCGACTGAGTGTGTGGGATGTGCGATGTTCTCTTAATTGCTCTCAGTCTTCTGTCTTATGCTCTCTCTCTCTCTCTTTCTCGATCTCTCTCACTTACTCTCATCCACTGTTCTGTCAGTGGATCTCTCTCTGTCTCTCTCTCTGTTTCTCACTCTTTCACTATTAGTCCATTTCTCACAATCTTCCTCTCATTCTGTATATGCATTCCGTGAACACACATACAATAGAATATACTGATATAAGATACAAATTACGGGTAAGTTGTTGTATGACATTGATTTTTGGATTATTTGATATTTAAATGTTAGAAACATAAAGGAAGTGGTTGTTGGGTTGTGAAAGGATTGGGTGGTTTTCCTACCGTAAGTCTGGTCAAACACTTGTTTAATGATTAATGCCTAAAGCAATTTGGTTCTGTGTCTGTATGTATGTCCTTCTGACTTTGAAATGTTTGCTGTTTGTGTGCAGCAGAAAAAAAGAATATTTAAAGCTTAAAGACAAAATCGGTGGCTTTGAACACAGGATCAAGAGAAGACAGAGAAACTGTCCACATTGCAGAATGTTTTGTAGTTTCACACTTATATTTACTTTATATACTTCAGTGTTCCTGCTTGCAGGCGTATTCTGTATTTTGAAAAATAGCCAACATTGCTTAATGTTTGAATTTCAAGATAAAAAAAGGCTCTTCTTGTTAATTCAAATTCATAATTTCAGCTTCCAATAGCTAACACTCTGTTCTTTAGAAGGCACATCATTTTCATTGATGTAAAGATAGCAGTGGGTACTCACACCTAGACATGATTAACAGCACTGCTGGTTTTTCTGAGGGAAACTGTAGTCATGGCTGTCACAGTTCCATGACCAAAAGCTCCAACAGAACGTCACAATAATGTCCTCCAAGCATCAGTCAAATGTTCAGACACCTAAATTCTTACTTGGGAAAAGGCTCCTACTAATGAATTGCATTAAAAACTCCAGCAAAAATACAACTTTAAACCCTCAGAGAACAGACTCTGGATCTTGCCTGACATCAAAAAGGCCTGGGAAAATACACAACATATGTTTGCAAGCAGCAGACAAGCTGGATGGTCTGTTATTTTGTGCAAGAAAATCCAACAACATCTGGAGAAGTGTGAGAGTGATAGCCTGAATTGAGAAATCAAAAGTTAAAACGTTTAGGCATTAGCTTCTCTGTTACAAGCAGAGAAAAGGGAGACAGAGTCCAGTAGCAAAAAGTAAAAAAGGCTAAACCAAATTTCTAAAAAATTGCAACCTCAAGACAGTGATAAAATACAGCTCCCAGCACACATGAAGGAGACAGTAAGCAAGGAACGTCAAAGCTTCCATTTAAAAACAATCAGTAGTGCTTCTAGCGTTTATTACCCTCTTTCAGACCAAGCCCACACCCCATATTAAAGTAACAAAAACAAATACAAACAAATTTTAGTATATAAGCACAAATACAGAAATAGACACCTGCACCAATGACAAAGGGCAAAAGTGCACAATCCAAATCTGTTTCAAACAAGAGCTACCAGTTCACCAAAAGTCAGGCTTGCACCTGTAATATTTAAACACAGCAACTTTAAAGAGAAGAGGAGACAGCTGGCAAGGGATGGACTTGTGTTATGACAAAGAAGTTCAAAAGACATTTCACATATACAGTAAGACTCCCCCGGCCAGATCTGAACACACTGATAACCAGTTGTCCGTTGTCATTTGTTTATTAGCCAATAAAAGTATCAGTTCTCTGAGTTAAGCTTCAAAGAAAGAAAAGCTGCTGCAATTCCATCTACACCACATAAAGCTAAATCAAAAGAAAACGCATTCCTGGAAACGTTGCAATAGTATAAAAGGTAACAACTAGGATGTTGTTAGGTGGTTGTAGTGGTATCTGCTTGGGTGTTGCTAGGTGGCTGACATTCTGCCAAGTTCATGTTCAGTTTTTATTAGTCATATGTGGATTAAAACAGACAAAGTAAAATGAAATATATTGAAGAAAAAAGTCAACTAAGGAATAAGAATTTACAATAAAAAGATCAAAATAAAAATGCCATGAGCTACAAATAAAATACAACAATATATACGTGTTTAAGAGAAGAGTCATGTGGAAAGGACGGTGATGGATGTATAGAACTGTATTGCACAATGTCTATGTAGCAGTTCTAGTTCAATGGCAGCAGTCATGGTTGATTAGACAGTAAACAGAGAAGAGGATGTAAACAAATATGTGAAACGGAATATTTCGATTTGTGAATTGAAAAGTCTGATGGCCTGGTGGTAAAATCTGTTCTTGAGTCCAGTGGTACATGCAGGCACAGACAGCTGGAGGGAGAGCTGTCTCTTGATGATATTGTCTGCATTCAGCAGGCACCGCTGGTAGAAGATGAATGGTGGAGAGATTGTCAAAAGACTTAGAAAGGTGCTACGGTCATATGGTCATTAGTAACCATATGTTGGGTGCCTTGTGATGCCGCTTGTTGGTATATTCCTTTAACCCAGCAATGGGTTCAGTTTAAGACAGAGTCTGTTCCTATATACTACAGAGCCTCTGCTGACATTCCTTCTTCATAAAAATAGCTTAAAGGTGACATATTATGCAAAATTCCCTTTTAAAAGAAAACTAGTTATAATAGATCTATGGGCTACAACATATGTTCGTGTAGTTCTTTGCACAAAATCACTCTCACATAAAGAGATCTCACCGGCTTAATTCTTCACAGTTTCAGTCCCTTTCAAAACAAGCCGTTTCAGAGCTCTGTCCCTTTAAGCTGTTGCTGGCCACGCCCCAATCAACCCATGCTCCACCCACTCCTAAGGCTGCCCGTTTGACACATCTCCAGCCCTATATGCTCGATAGAAACACAAAAATCTTTATGTGAAAGTACTTCCTGTACATCTCCCTCATCTGCTGACTTGTCACAGACAGCAGGAACAGATCCTCCACAACGCTGAAGAAAGCTCCTTATTCACAGCTCCTTATTCAAATTTTCTGTTCCACCTTAAATATTTAAGATTTTAACCCTACATTTTTAGTGTGTCTCCTCCTGTACAAAGCCTGATCTCACAGCTCTCCCTGTTTTCATTTCAGCCACATGAATTCCTCCATCTGCTCTCTGCGATCCCACACACAGATATGATGGATTTCGTTACTGTCTATATTGTTATTATTGTGTTTCTCCTTCATCTTCTTTGTCTGTATGTGTGTGTGTGTGTGTGTGTGTGTGTGTGTGTGTGTGTGTGTGTGTGTGTGTGTGTACAGATGGATGTGTCTGTCTTGCCAGTTCTTTGGCCCATCGTTTGTGCATGACTTGCTCATGGGCAAACAGCAGCAGCTTCTGATATAAATGAATGGATGTTGTTGAGACATATCAAGGGAGAAAGAATGAAAGAGCTAGAAGAGAGCAAAACTGAAGGGGAGAGAATGTGAACGAAATGGGAGAGAGAAAGGGAGAAAG
This sequence comes from Brachypetersius gabonensis, assembly GCA_037577145.1. Lineage (NCBI taxonomy): Eukaryota > Metazoa > Chordata > Actinopteri > Characiformes > Alestidae > Brachypetersius > Brachypetersius gabonensis. Next base: position 17,679,082 of record JBBJLR010000145.1, read on the forward strand.
AGAGTGAAGAAAAGAAAATGATATAAAGAGAATAAGAGCAAGAGGAGAGAAAGAGTGGGACCAAGAGACAGAATGGGGGAGAGGAATGAGGAGACAAAGAGAGCGAGAGCATTATAGAGAAAGAGAGCGAGAGTGAAAGAATGAGAGAGAACATGAGAGCTGGAAGCAGAATAATGAATATCTGTAAATGGTGTTAAACTTCTATGGCATGAATTTTTATTTTAAGAGGATAAATATTTCACTCTAGTTTTTGGGAGCTTGGGGATCCTAGATTATATATTCATCATAAAATGTGTCCCACCCAAGCTCCATACATTAGAAGTTTTATTGCAACCACAACAATTTCAACAAGTTTTATTTCAACAAACATCGGATTGATAAAGTTGCTTTATCAATCCACGGGTTAGAGATTAGGTGCACAGTGTGTGTTTGTATATA
>JBBJLR010000145.1:17699584-17715229 GCA_037577145.1 Brachypetersius gabonensis
ACTGTAAGATAGATAAATACACACACACACACACACACACACACACACACACACACACACACACACACACACACACATACATACATACATGAATTCCCCAAAATTGATTTCCATCCCCTTTGCAGTTATTGTGTTGGTGATGCTGGTGCAGTTGTTATAAGAGTGACAATACATATCACAGTAGGTGGCCAGGCAATCTCATTTTTAGTTCATATCATGCAGCCAAACCTTGGTCTCAGTTTCTTCGAAAATGCATTCTCTGTAGAGGACTGATGCAGGGACGGCCTGTGGATGATTTGACTGCAGTGGTCTTGAGCAAGTTGCTATTTCTAGTGGATCTCTTTGAGTGCTGATGGATGTGGATGGATGAAGCTGATCATTTGCTTCTCACAGTGATTCCCAGCCTGGAGCATAGAGTGATATACAACAAGATAGAAGGGGGAAATCCTAATAGAGGTTGCATCCTTAGAGATAAAGCTCTTCTCTCTCTCTCTCGCTCTCCACCTCCCTCAGAACACACACACACACACGCATGCATGCATGCATACACACACACACACACACACACACACACGCACATACACACACACACACACCCACACACACACACACACACACACCCACACACACACACAGTCCCCCAGTGTGTCTTAATCACTCTCTACTCATTTCTCCTAGCAGGCACAGAGGTGTGCAGCCTCAGGCAATGTGTTTCATTCTGCTATTAATTTATCGTTACACTGTTCGATCTCCTCCGTTCTGCGGAATGCTTGAAGACATTTTGTTGTGTGACTAGATTTGCAAATAACAAAGGCGCAACACAAGCTATACTTCTGTGTGATATAAATCTAGTGGGTCTCTGTGGGAATCTGTCTCGTATCACCGTAAAGAAGTAAACTGGTTAAAGGCGCAGTGGGTGGTATCCTGTTTCAGCACCACTTGACAGGGACAGAGCTATTTCAGTGCACAAAAAGGAGCAAGGCCACATTTCAGCACCAGGATGTGGACAGCTCTATTATAACTATTTAGAACCACTTAGTGGACACCCATAATACATACTGCTACACAAATTGTGTGCTTTCATGTCAACAGAGACACTAGATTTAGATTCCTCAGTGCATTACGCAGAAACGAAACAGATGAAACCACACTTTCTAAACAAGACAAAGTTTCTAAACAATTTTTACAAAATACTCAGAGATAGTAGAAGCTCAAACCAGGGCATTTGAGCATTCATGCATGCATTCATTCATTCATGCATATATTGCATTCATTTTTTTGAAAGAAAAATGTGTGTGTGTGTGTGTGTGTGTGTGGGTCCCTAAATACCCTTTCTATGAGTTGTACATTGGTTGATTGATTAATTGATTGATTGATGTTGACTGGAAAGTGCCCAGTTCCCTTATATCAAATAGAAGCCTTCTGCTACATTATCCCTTCAGATATTGATCTAATACTCTCACAAAGATAGTAATATTATTCATGGTATTCTTAACTAAGTACAGTCTGCTCAACTCAGGCTTCTTTCAGCTTTGAGTGGGATATCAGCATTCCACTCTTAAAACCTAAGGTCCTAAAAGGGGTTCTTTGGAGTCGTGCCACAAAAGAAACTTTCTTGTAGATGTTTTTCGACGGATTGATTGATTTGTCGATTTATTAGTTGTTTGGTTAATCGATTAATGCAATCATTCATTCACCTGTCACCAATACCTCACATTTATTCTGTTAGTAGTATGTAATAGCACAATAATACAAAGTCACTTCCTAAGTACTTGCAGGAACTGGCAGCATATTTCTGATTTTCATACTTTGGCTTTGGTTGTAGCAGTTATTTTCCCTGACTAGGCATTATTCCAAGCACTCTCATTCCAACCTCTCAACAAATTAGACATCTATCCTCCTCAAACAGAAAAGAGTTGAAACTTTAGGGCACTTCTGGAAGCTGTCACTGCCCACTTTGAGCTTAAAATGATGTGCTCAGTGTTGACTTTTCTTTAAAATTACTCCAGTGATGTCGACTGGAATTTGGCCAATAGTTTTAAATCAAATAGAAACATTCTGCTGCACGCCTCCTTCAAATATCGATCTAAAAGTCCCGCACTGATAAGCCACTTTAAGACATTCTTTCGTTAGTACATTCTGCTTAACTCATGCTTCTGCTCTGAGCAGGATGCATCAAAGCTATTAGTACTACAGTCTCAAAACTTAAGGTTCCAAAAAGCGTTTTGTGGAGTAACACAGAAGAAACTGCACTGGGTCCCTAAAACCTTTGTGGGTTTGTTAATGAATCATTGTTGTATATGAGATGTGTAAGCATGAAGAACCTCTTTAAAGGTTCTTACCCAGTTACAGTTTTTTTTCTCAATACACAACCAAACTAATGCAAGCTGACCCTAGCCGATTAAAGTGACCTTTATGAGAAGAATGATTTTTGGCATCTCTTTCAGTCTTTATAGAACCTTTCTCTCAGCATGCATGTCTACACCCTCAAAAATATAGCATCGTGCCATAAAGAAAACATTTGGGTTCCAACAAGAACTTCTTAATGGATTGTGTGAGTGTGAAAAACCTTTTTTATAAGATAAAACATGTTCATGTAATATATACATTCTTGGAAAAATCCTTAAACTGGCAAAGAACCTTTACACTATGTAAATCATATGCATTATGTAAAACATTCACGTCTCACAATTATATCTCATTTACAGGAAATGCTCCTTTTTGGCATTGGTTCTTCAATGGCATTGACCTGAAGAGTGACTCTCCTTACAGTTATGCAAGTTTCACGTACACATGTCTGAATCGCTAGAATGGGATGGAAATATCTGTCATTTCAGAATGTATTTTTAGCCATATCATTTCAGCCAGACTGACAGAGATGGCAGAGTCTGCTGCTTTTCTCCTTGTTTGTTTGGAGTATTTGTGTATGTGTGTGTGTGTGTGTATGTGTGTATGTGTGTGTGTGTGTGTGTGTGTGTGTGCGTGTGTGTGTGTGTGTGTGTGTGCTTGGCTCAGGAAATGCTCTAAATGGACCATGTCTCATGCCAGGCCTGTTCTCCACTGTACTGATGTGTTTCCAAATGTAGAAAGTGAGTTGACGGTGCACTACAGCAGATGTGTCTGAGTGTGCACTCAGTGGGACTGAGAGTTAAGTGCTACAGGAGTACATACAAGCCCTCACTGATGAATCAAAAAACAACACACAATTGCTTAAAAATACATTCTGATTGTATGGGACCTCTATCTCAATTTCTTTCTCTCCCACTATGAGAGGCATTTTTTTGTATAGTATCGATTTATACTACTGTATTTTTCTTCTGATTTCCACTCTTCTGGCTCAGCATGGCGCCAAGTGCTTAAAACGATCACTTAAGATTTTATTTATTTACTTCAATTTTCAAAAGAACGATTAAATTGAGAACAAGGGAACCGCAGGGGAATAAAATACATTCATAACATTCAAATCTTTGGTAGAGGTTTTCGCAGTGCTGTGTTCACCAGATGGAGAGAGTAGTGTGGGGACAACCTTCTGTGCTGTTTTCCCTAACACCTGTTTGTCTATTTTGCCCCAAGGCTGCCTAATACTGAATGTCATTCATTTATGGAATCCATGGAGGAGAGAAAAAAAAGCAGACATTTACTACACATGTCCGCTGCTTTTCTTGTCTATTTTATTCACAGAAATTCACTTCCACAGCCAAAAGGAGAACATAGTTCAGCAAACATCTGGCCATTCAGCAGAGGATTTGCCAAGAGGCTGCTAATCAGGAGCAGCAAAGACAGAAGTGAGGAGGCGTGTGGCTGCAAGACACGTATAGTAGACAAGATATTTTTCTTTTTGAAATATCAAGAACACCGCTCTGATTTTTTTCTTTGATATTTAGTTTGCTTTGTTGGTTTGGTGGGATTATATTCTAAATATCTGTGGTCATAAGAGTGTAAAAACATCAACTCATATAAATATGAATATGTACAGTATGTGTAGAGCTTTATGGCTTTTTATGCTCCCAGCCATCAGACATTATTTTCAGAACAGGTAAGGTAAGCCTGACAAGCATGAAGACAAGACAAGCATTGCAAGCATAAAGGTAAAGTAAGAATGACAAGCATGAATTAATTCAGGCTGACTTTCGGCAGTATCAGCAACAGAATCAATGCTGGCATGAGTGGTCAATGATGGTCTCAGATTGTTGCAAAGTTTCTCTTCTGCCACTGTTTGAGTGCAGCTTTATAGTTATAGCTTGAATGCTATAGTGCACAGTTTTTTTAGACATATACATTTTTTAGTTCTAGTTTTACTTGACATATTTCTACGAAAGCAATGTTCCTAAGAAAGAAGAACATAATATCGTGTCCTACAAAGCTCTGTTTTAGATCTCTCACTGTTCTTTATGTACTAAAAAAAACAGTGGTATACACAATAGCCTGGATGATCAGGAACATTTTCCTGTCGAGCGTTCATTTTTGTAACCTTTAGTCTCAGACTCATAACTCGCAACAGGAGTAACACACATGCATGATACACATAGTCACTGAAACCGAGAAGACTTACCCTATACAATCGTCTAAGTCCTGTGTTTGTGCAATAAATTATTCCAGAGTAATCGTGTGTGAAATGAGAGTACATTTAAAAAGGTTTCCCACAAAACGACACACTGCTGAAACTCATAAAACATCCATATTATTTACTTTAGGTGTAAATGAACTCACTTCCGCGATGGTCCACAAACTTGTTGGATTCAGTGTAACAAATTCATCATAATTCGTCATCATTTCCCCCCACTGTCTTTCTATATAATAAGTATATATTTATTTTCATTCTGTTGCTATATTATAATTTTTTTCATAATAGTGTTTAGAGCATCCCATTCTATTGGCGATATTTTTCTATGGAGATTATACAAGGTGTGTGAAACTGAATTCCTGCGCACCTCACTATGCCTGAATTCAGTATTAAGGAGGGGTACCAGAATAGCTGTAAACATGCAGTGAATAAATCTTCTGTGCAGTAGAGTGAACATTCAGAGGGGAGCAAAGTGGATGAAATGGTCAATGCCTGTGACAATAGGCATCACAGCCTGCAATGCAAATTCGATTTATGAATTTCAATTAGACTTTGCAGTTATATACAGGGCAGGGCAGGAACACGAACTGAAAAGAGGTGCATTAAAGGAGTCATACACATCCATGATGCATAAATCATAAGCATGACACAGGTGTTGCCGTAGCTAATGTCACTGATTAAATCTTGAAAAGATACGGTGTTACTGTAATATATTTTTGGTCCAATAAAATCAAATGCAAACAAGGTCCCCTCTAAAATGTAATTTCAGTCGGCTGTCTTCAGCAGTCTCAGTGGGTGATGCAGGTGTATTTTCTGTGGATCTGAAATAGAAATGCCTGTGCTTGATTAGCTTTGTTATCTCTGTAATTGCCTCGGTTATGCAAACTGGATAAGCCCATATGTTCATGGTTGCGTGCTTCCTTTTCCACAAGTGTGATATAACGAAGCAAAGCATTCAGCGGTAATCAAACTTGCATGGAGGCCGTTGATCAATTTTAGATCCATAATAAGCCCCCAAAGCACATTGACATGGGTAAAATCCATTATCACCCAGCCTGTCAATCAGGTCCTGCAAGCCTTGAGATGCACAAAGAGAATATGTAATAGTGGTTAGATGGCAGAGGTGATTAGGCAGAATATGCAGGGCCTCAGTGGAGCCTGTGCTGAGAGAAGCATGAGACTTATTTGGAGCTGTATATTTTTCTGTATATAGTCTCTTAGTGTTAAGTTTGGTTGTTATCTTAAAAAATGTATGGATTATGGTAGGGCAAAAAAAGTCTTCCAGTTCCCTTGTGGTATCATTGCATCCTGTACTGGACAGAAACTAAATAGCTCATCCCTTGTGGTCTAGTAATTATGTACAATTTTATTAAAAGTCCTTAACACTCAAATTTAGCCTATCACTAGGGTATTATTTCCTAGCTAAAGGTTTTGCTAACAAGCCATTTGTTAACTGGTTACACAGTAGTTGTGAATCATCAGGACTGCTCCTTTTCTTATGGTTTTGTTGGTAAACCCAGCACTTTCCTGAGATCTGTTTTTAATACAGAAGGTGCAATGAGGAAAACACTTGAATTTTGCTAAAATATTTTCATTTTTTGTGTTTTTGTAAGTAAAAGACAGTCACAAGCCACTCGAGTCTACTCTCTTTAGGTGAACCCTTGAAAGTGTTGTTGATTGCTACACTACCTTCCAACCAGTGACAGTCAGTGAGAGACAGTGGGGTGCCCTTCAGAGAATGACATTTCTGGGACTTCAGGGAACATAAAAAAAATTCTTTATTTCATAGAGTCTTCATGTGTTCTATTTTTAACCCTTGTATGGTGTTCGGGTCTGTGGGACCCATTTTCATTTTTTATCAAAAGAAAAACGAGTAGCATATTAATTCATATAAATATTAACTACATATGTTGTTCATATGGCTTGTATTTGGGATGAAGTAAACATCTGTTGAGTATTTTAACATAGTTGTTTGATCGTGTAGAATTTAAAAAACCCACCAGACCCACGAACACGGGCTGCATAACAAATATATGAACACCATACAAAGGTTAAAATCTGCAAGTACTATTGTAACTCATTTCACTGTTAGGTTTTGTTTGGGAACAAGTGTGTCAAAATCTTGTAATGCTAATGGGATGCTAATGTTCCCTGCACTATATCACGGCATATCATGGAGAGGTGGAGTATCTGCCATGTGCTCCAGAACAGCTGACATGTGGCTCCTCCTTAGCATGGTCCAGGTGCCCCTGGATAGAGAAGAGCCAGAACTCTTTTTAGCCTGGGCTCTCCACCTAGTTTATGGCAGATGTTGTAGGAAGACAACTGTGACAGGGAGCACTGGTTGGAGAACAGACAGGGCTGAGAGTGAGTTCAGCCAGTTCAGGTTTCCATTTGAGATTTATCCAACTACACTGGCCTGTGCTCTAGTCTCTGGGTATTTGTTTGGTAGTCCCAGCTATTTTGATTTCAGTATATGATTCCTGTAGTAACAAGCTTACTGTGCCAGCACCAGTACCTTAGCTCTTTTAGTTCTTTGACCCCATCATTTATGTGCAGAGCTTTCCTCAAGGTGAATTGTGTGCTTGCATGCAATTGTTGATAAGTGGTTTGACAACTTAAATGGATGAACCGCTAGACCCAGGCAGTATGAAATGTATAGCGGTGCCATACTATAATTACATCACTGAAACAAATTAGTCAAGTGGTTGATTACCTACCATCTTTAAAGGCCTTCTCTCATTTTTCTTTTTTCCATTATTCCAAAGATTTGTACATCCTATTAGAGTCTGGAACCAAAGTGTGCACATTAAGTTTTACTTTTATTTTTTGGCTTTCAGTGAAGCACTCTAAGAACAGACCATTTTAACTTGCTCTTTAAAAAAATAGGTGCCAAAATGTACTCTTTGGAATCATGCCAAAGAAAGAAAAGCCTTTCAGTGGCAGGTTCTATGAAGAAAGCTTTTTGTAAACAAGATGTATGAGGGTGGAGAACCTTCTCAAAGTCCAAAAAGCCCCCCACATAATGTAAAGGTAAATACCTTTGTTGTTTTTCCTTAAACTTCAGGTGAGAGCAAGGTACTGACAAATGTAAAGTAACATGAATTATGTAAAATTTGAATGTAATAATTTAAATGTAACATGGATTATATGCAGTTAAACGGATTTAAGCAGAAGCATAATCTTCTCATATGCCCATAGCCGTGTCATTTGAAAATGTAGACTCAACTTACCTATAGCATTATTTAAATCACCCTTTTGACATTGAACTATTGCAGCCCATAATATTGTACCGTTTTTTAAAGCATGTAAATAACTGGCATCAAGAGCTAACCCCTGATATGCTGTTGATTCCATGCCAGAGATGTCCCCAGGCTTGGGCTTCACCTCAAAAAGATTTAACTCAAACCGTATAACATTGACCAGTTTCATTTCTCTGCCATCTTTTCATCATCGCCTCTTTAATGTATTTGGTAATAACCAGTAGAAATGTTAATAGCTCAGACTAGCAGCTTTCAAACAAGTGGGTTGCAGAAAACTGCATCTATGAGTGTATATATTATTTTTTGCATGAGAGCTAAATGGACCATGTTTTAGATATGAAATGGAAATGATTTATTCACTGCTGATGCTTGCAAAGCATGTCAAAGCAGATGTTCTCTTACATATTCCTTGTTAACTGGAGAGGAGATGAAAGGAGTCTTTTTTTTCTGTAGAATACTTTGTACATCAGTATATCTGCATTTATTTTGATTGATATAATGCTTACAATTACAATATTGAATACTTTATTAAAGTGTGGCTATATTGGTGAAAGCTGTCTAAGCTATTTTTAGTTGTTCTATTACAAATTGTTTTGTATGTAGATTAATTTACAAACAACTGCTGAATAGGTGCACAATTTATTGATGCGTGAATCATCGCATTACATAAAAAGAGCAGGCTAGTTAAACAAAATTCTAGAGTGGGTTTGTGACGTTCTGTGCTGCTGTTCACCCTCCACACCACTAGGTGTCCTAAATGGAACACTAACGTTTTGCACTTAGTGGAAGTGACGGACTAACATTTGCTCGCGATTCTCCAGCTGCCAAAATATCTGCCGGTTTTACCACAGTGTACATCCGTAAAATCATTTTATTAACGTTTATTAACGTTTATTAATGTCAAAATGGCGCTCGTTTAGTGCGCATAGTGTCCATCGTTCTGCACTGCGTTTTTTGGCCGATTTCAGTGCAGCATCCGGGTACAGTGAGTTTTAGCTTGGTTTTCAGTGTGAGGGCTCTATGCAACAAAATCCCGCATTAAAAGTGCGCAAGTGCGCGATTTCAGACACACTGTTTGTGAAGTATTGCTACTTCATGACTTCTGTATTTTGACCTGATTTGTTATGCCTCCAGCCTTGCCTTTGATGTTCCTGTTTTCAATTTTTTACTTTTGCTCTGTTTGCTATGGACTAACCTTCATGAATCTGTCTGCCTCTATTCTACCTGGATCTGTGATTGGAATTTGATTGTGGGATGGCTTTTTTTATACATGTTGTTAACTTTACAAGTAATTTCAAAGGTTTTTCTGCCCAGTTGTATATGTATCTTTTCTCAACCAGACCAAATCTAGAACAGTACATTTTATGCATAGAATATTAAACATTTGTTAAAAATCCACCACCAGATCCACCGTGGCTGTGGCCAGAATCCATTTAAGAAGCGTAGAAGACACTCTTAGTCAGGAACAGTATGTGTAATCTTCTGTTAATGTCTATTTTGTTCTAGAGACACTTGTCAAATATAAAATGTGAGACTTCAGAGATCTGAAGTCTTGCACTTTGACTGGAAAGCAAATCTCTTTAGGGATGAGGCTGAGATGCTTTTATTATTAAGGTGCAGCAGAGATACAGAGAGATGCACTGAGGGGAGATGGAGTTGTTGAGGGATCGGAGGCGTAGCTGAAAGTGCCTGTAATACTGGCGGCAATTCTGCTTGTTTTTAAGTGACACACTCGTGCTACTACTGATCTTCCTACTGTTTTTTGACTTTGGACAAAGATACGGATCAGTGCGACAAAAAATGTGATGTTGCACACAGAGGAAGAGCAAAGATTCAAAAGTTTCTGCCTTCTTGCAGACTGCAACAGACTAAATATATAGTGCAAAAATAGACTGAAGTCAAATCTTGCAGTAAAATAAACAGAGATGTTCACAAGTAATTTTTACCAAGTCCAAGTCAAGTCTTGTGTCTTTGTGCTCAAGTCCAAGTCAAGTCTCAAGTTTTTGAGTGCCAATGTTTACAAAAGGTGACTCTAAATGTGGGATTTTTGAGCTGTAAATGTTGAGCTCTAAATGTTTAGAAGATATGCTAATTGGCCACGCCCCACGATTACACTGGGTGTTACTACGTGCTGTGATCTGCCCTCACCAACATTGAGGATTTGCCTTAAATGATCTTAAATCTAAATGTTAAATAGGTAAAATATATCTTGCACTCTAAATGTGCTCCACAGTTAGATAGGGCTCAGTGAGACTTTTCTAATGACCCCTCAAAAGCCATCATTAGACTCACGAGTCACAGCACTCACAGTCATTGAGGGTGAGTCTAAAGTCAAGCCACAAGTCTTTGTTTGTGCGACCTAAGTGCGACTCGAGTTCCCGTCTCTGACAATAAATACAAATCTTCAAGTAGTGTGCAAAACATAGTGGGTCCTAGACCTCCTCATCAACACATCATGAAAAATTCAACAGCAAAAATAATTCTCAGCTCATTCTCAGCTCAATAATTTTCAGCTCAACCCTTTTCTTCCCCTGACGACAAATGTTAGCCCCATTGCCACTGGATACACTGCTGTTCAATGCATACAAAATAAAACACACACAACAAAATTTAGGGCTTCAGACTTTGCACTGTGAAAACGTCACTGTCTTTGAGTGGAAATAAAAGAATTAAGTCTGCAGATCAGTGGGTGTGCTGTGAGGAAACGAAATGTGTTTCATGTCTGCAGGGAACTACTTACAGGAGCTGAGCTTGGGGTTGAATAAGGAGAAATATCTTGTCAGGAGACTGACACGTTTAAGTTAACACGCACTCACAAATAAGCGTTAGGCGAAATATAGCCGTTAGAAATTTGCTGGAGACAGCTGCTCTGGCCTCAGTCTCCTATCTGTTTCCACTACATCCTCAACACTTGTGGAGACAGGAGGTGGGGGAAAATCCATTACAGATAGAGTTGGGTGTATGGTATCTGTGCAGGCGAGACTACTCGACCAGCGCCTCGTTATCAGTCTGCCTACACACACACACACACACACACACACACACACAAAACATGCCATTCTCCTGTAGACAGTATGGCATGCGCTTTTGAATATCAATGGAAAACAGGATTGGTGAGGTTTTATTTAAACCACAGTGCCTTTTTGGTATTTCCCACTTACCATCCACAGATTTGTTCACATCATCCTGTAAACCTAGCAAGAGCTGATCCTGGCTTTTTTGGTCTAATAGACTTAGAGCCCCCCCGCAGTATTTTCAGCATTTATTATAAAATTGTTATTCCGGTTTTCCTTTTGAACTCCAAACATGTCTGTACCCTTGCTCTTCTTTATGTTTAAATGTGTTACAGTGAGCGTATCAAACCACCAGGGCTGAAGTGAACATGAATGGTGACAGCTTGATCCACTGCCCGGTTTTACAGACACACAATGCCAAAGCATAAAAAAGCGCTTCACACAGAAACACAGTGTTGATAGAGATAATACTAGCAAAAGCATGGACTGGCAAGGATGAAGTGGCCACTACATTAAAAGTGCATTACAATCCTCTCCATAGGGAAACCCATCAGCATCTGTTTAACTACAGCCTTATCTGCACAATCCCCTCATGAAGTGAAGCCCAGCATCCATGGTTTTATTTGGATAGACAGGATTTATAGAGCCAGCAATGAGCCGCCAACCACCTCCACACCAACATGTGGTTCTCACTGTATTTATTTGCTCTTTATTGTGCCTTTGATTGATGTAAGGTAATTGGTTGGGGATGGATTGGACCCTTGAAGGTGTTTTATTGCACTGGCGTGTAGCTCCTCTGTTGCTTTGGTTGGAACTGGATGGCTAGTGGATTGTGGTCATTTCTATGGGATCTGACTAAATGCTGTGACACCTTCTCCAGATATTAGTGCTTAACAATGGCCCACGTTATATGAACACTTCTCTTTCTATGTTAGAAAGCATACACTGAAGATATATGGTCCTGTCTTGGTTTTATAGCTTACCAGGGACTTTCAACAAATGACACCTTGATCAGTTGTAGGGAATAAAAGGGTCAATCAAACTACCACTATTCAAAAGCTGCCTGGGTTATGGAACACAAACAGTACATTATTTTTAGATAAATAATTCAATAGCTTTCTTGCATTTTCTTTTCAGCTTGAATAAATTGTGAGTCAGGAGTAAAAATTGAGTCTATTTGAGAAGAGGCCTCAGTTTAGGTCTCAAAAATGCACTTCTGGGTCGTTTGGACTTTTATTACTTTCTGATCAAATAAAGTCTCTGCTTTCATACTGCATCAATAATATTGTGAAATAAATATAGTAAATATAGACTTGAATCTGGTTTTGAGAGAAAGTTATGTGTGTGTTTCTCTGTGTCTGTTTCTGTGTGTGTATATAAAATATGCCACCACGTTAAAGCCACTGCAAAATGGAGTAAATAACCCGTCAAGGACAGCAAATGTTACTGAAGCTGATGTGTTGGAAGCTGTAAAAATGGGCAAATTGTGTCTCCAAATCTGTGGACCTTGTGGGATATTCAGAACATTGTTCAGAGCATCACACTGACTCTGCCAGCTTGCTTTCTTCCTCTAGGGTATTCTAGTGCCATAATTTCCCCAAACTAAGCGAGAAACGCGCTCTATGTGTAAAGAAAATCGTTTCCTCAGACCAGGCCAGTTTCTTCCATTGCTCTAAGACCTATTTCTTATGCTCATGTTCTCACTGTAGGTGCTTTTGCCATTGAATGGGGTCAGCTTCAGCATTCTGACCCCATAAGCAGCAAGCTCTTGTCAGGTCAATGGCTGTCATTCCTCAGACCAGCACTGGTTGGTGCTAACCACTGCATGGTGTTTGAGATGCTCTGACCCGGCAGAGTAGCCATCACAATTTAGCACAGGTCAAAGTCTCTCAGATCCTTACCCTGAAGATGTGTTCAGGTTGCACCACAAGGTGCATCTTAGTACTATATAAAACACTGATCATAACACACACCACTTCAGACCCTTAGAGGCATTGACAAGAATTCCGAGGCTGCCCAGTGGTATTTGGCAAGCTCAGAAGCATAGCTGCCATAAATCTGACTTTATCCTGTTAAAAGAGGCCGGTGTCATCAATGGATCAATTTTGCATCCACACAAATGCCCAGATCAAGGGTTTTCCTGCCTCACAATATCTGTCACCCTTCCTTCTCCGGCTTGTCTTCTTACCATAGTCCTGGTGCCATCACCTCCCCAAGTAAACAGTCTGTACACATTATTGTAGCCGAACAGTTGCATTGTCCAGAAACACTGCCTTGATTTGAATTGTTTTCCTCCATGTTCCAGGAGGCATTAGTTCCACCCTTCTTCCCACAAATGTTACAACCTCCTCTTACTCCTCTTAGAAAATGGATATAAGAGAGGATTTTCATGGGGTTCATGTATTTTGACATGGGGAAAGCACTGAAATTAGTGCCCATGTTAATCATCTGTATGCTACAGAGACTGAACTAAGTTTAAACAATTGGGACTATTCATGAAAAAAAAAAAGAAAACAAACAGATTATTTGACATATAAAATGCAGATACAATGGAAATGAAATGTATCACAATCAAGCCACTTCCATTTCTGCAATAGCATAAATGGACAATGGTGCTGTGGTAGATGGTGAATGAGTATAGCTGGAGGATAGCAAATGGGAAGGGCATACCTGATGTTGAGCTGTGGGAAGCAGGGGCTGGTGGGACCTGAAAGTGTGTGATCCGTCTGTCATTTCTCATTAACGCCAGCTAACGGCATTGGGCCTGGGGGCACCATGCTGCTGTCTCTGAGGGGCCCACCACCCTGCACATTATCACCTGTCACCATTTCCAAGCATGTCAACCTCTCCTCTCTCTCCTCCATTCGCTGTACCTGTCCCCTTGTGCTTAATGGAGACAAGATCATTTTGAACAATGTGTTTTTTTTTCTCTTTTGCTTTTTTAGTTTGAAATGCAGTTTTGTGCTTGGTTAGTCAGACTAAGGCTGAGAATCGCAGGGAAACTGACAACAAGAACATTTCGTCTAATTTCTCTCCGACTCTCCAAGTGCAGATGACAGGTTTTGACGAGATAGAAAGAAAATGACAGAAAAGAAGTAGTAATGAGGCTTTCAGGATGTATGACAGTTCAGACAGTGTCACAAGTGACAGCAGACATGAATAAGAGTTATAGAGGTTTTTTTACCTGTTGTCATTGTGCCACCTTTCTTTGTGAATGGTTGGATAATCTACAATAAATAACACGGCATGAATATGCCAGAGTCTTATGCATATGACCAAAGTAGCATTGATGAACGGTCAGAGGATGGAGAGGCACAGTTTAATCACGGCAATTTCCACATGCATATCACCTGACAAACATCCTAGACACCCAGGGGTGCCATAACATTAAAAGCACTTGCCTAATATTGTGCAGGTCTCCACTGTGCCCCCAAAACATCTCTGTCCCACTGAGGTATGAACTTAACGAGACCTCTGATGGTGTGCTGTGGTATCTGGCATCGAGTCATTAGCAGCAGGTCCTGGAAGTTGTTAGCTGGGGTCTCCATGGATCAGACTAATTTGTCGAACTTGAACTTGAACACGGACACAACCAACACAATCTCTCTTATGGTGCATCCTGCTGTCATATATTTTGCTGTCAGAAAACACACTATACAGTGTACCTAAGTGATGCACATGTACCTTCGACAGCATGTAAAAGAAAATATACATTAGGCCATTAGGCAGGGTTCACTGTAAGATACTTTTCACACTAAAACTGTGGCTTTGCTAAATGTAACTGTTACTGTTCCATTCATCTGTCTGATTATTTTACCACCCCCTATTTAATACACAGCATTTTGGATATTCATTTTATTGTAACTTTGTTGCGTTCTTGATGTAATAAAGTTTTCTTAATTGCTTTCTTTTTTTTTTAAATAATATGTGTGTGTAATATACTGAATCCTAAGTGTCTTTGTGTTTTACAACTTCATACAATAATTTTATTGAAAAGTTGCAAAGTTAAAAACCCCTGTATTAGAAACTTTGCACATGTCTGCAGCAAAACTGGATTTATATTACTGAAAGCAGTGTTTCCAAACTTTTGAAGTACTTCCCTTTAAAAACCCAAAAGTGCAGGTTGTTATTGCTCGAAACAAAGCAGGGCCCAAGTTCCCATCAATTCCTCAACCCACTTTAAAATAGCCTTAGGTCCTAGCTCTACATGAGGTGGGAGGAAGTTAGAGGAAAAAAGACACGAAAACAGAAGGTATTTGACCACCTCCCCTTCCTCCTCAGAGTATGGTGGATATCCATCAGAGGTTGGTGGTGGGTGGCTTGATATTTATCATAGGAGGCTGCTATCGCTGGTGGGGAGATGGCTCAAAACACAATCAATAAGAGCACTCCTGCACTGCGATGATGTGGCTGTATCTGTGGGCCATGTGGAGGAAGAGGACCGGGGGAGGCCGCGGCTTAATTAATTCCTCTGAGTCGTGACTTCAGGCAGAGTCATTACATGTGCCTAGGAGGCAATGGGGCAAGAGGCGTACGGTCAGGGGCGGGTGAGCTGATGGCTGGTCAGATTGCACAGGCTATGAGGGGCTAAAGGACAAAGCCAGCAGGTGGCCTTCTGGGAAATAATACAAGCCAGCCTACATCAAACAGCACCTTCCACAACACAGTCCATTACAAACACAGTTCATGTGGGAAATGACTTTTCCTTTGGGACCCACTGGGTGTGTGGGTGGCTGTGTGTGTGTGTGTGTGTGTGTGTGTGTGTGTGTGTGTGTGTGTGTGTGTGTGTGTGTGTGTGTGTGTG
>JBBJLR010000145.1:17728838-17746644 GCA_037577145.1 Brachypetersius gabonensis
GAAAGGATCTATTTCTATCTTTGTGGATGAGAAGCAATCTAGTAAACAAGTAAGGTTGTTTACAACCACTGTGATGTACTTTGTTTTTTTTTTTCAGAGCCAATGACTATAAATTCATCCCCTTTTTTCTATGATTTATGTTACTGTTAATTACTTAATAATGCAAATTCATTGAAATGAATGAACTGCTAAACTGCTAAACTATAAAAGAATGAGAGAGAGAAAGTCATTGACAAGATCTGGAAGCACATTTGAGATGATAGAGAGAACTTAACCTTTGATGAGAGACATTAGGAAAAAGATAAATATGCAGGCTGCCGTCTGTATGTGATGGAGAGTTTCTCATCTTCACACAGTTCAGGATCACAGCACTGAGGAACACTGCAGAACTTCAGTAGAAGTGAAGAGGTCACTGCCATACAATAGCTTTGCTTTATACAAGAATAGTCTCTTTCTTTCTGTCTCAGACCTCTGTGTGCAGACCTCTGTGTCCCCTCTCTCTCTGTCTGTCTCTCTCTTCATCCCTCCCTCCATCCATCCATTTGTTTATTAACGTCTGTCCATGTAGTGTTGTCAAAAGACCCGGTACTTCGGTACTAAAAAAATTTTAATGTTACGGTACCAGGTTTGTTGAAGTACTGATGATACCTTGCTGCCCGATAGGTGCAGTTGTGTCTTCTTTGTAAAAGCACAGAGACATGGCGACTGGTGGTGCTGCTGATGTGGCGCTCGTTGAAAAGAAAGGAGGAAAGAGCCGCGTGTGGAAGTATTTTGTTTTTGCGGCTGATGACAAGGGCAACATCAC
The DNA here is from genome assembly GCA_037577145.1 of Brachypetersius gabonensis. NCBI lineage: Eukaryota > Metazoa > Chordata > Actinopteri > Characiformes > Alestidae > Brachypetersius > Brachypetersius gabonensis. The sequence goes on from JBBJLR010000145.1 coordinate 17,729,644, forward strand.
TGATCACCAGAAACCCATTTGTAAGCGGCGTCATCAAAGTTTTATGTCAAAAGGAGGAAATACATCGAACCTTATAACACACCTCAAAGACCGTCACCCAGATTTAATGAAAGGATTCAAGCAGGTAAGTTTTAATTTTATTTTTATATTTAGAGCTTTTGTTATAAAAATGTACCCCATATTAATTTGAAACGGATTGATATAAACATTGCCATTTGCTTAGTTAATCCTTAGCATAAGCGCGGCTAATGCTAAAACGAGTAAACGAAATCAGAATAGAGTTTCTTTATGAACTATTTAAAGCTCCTAAAGCTTTTAAAACAGGACATAACAGTGTACTATTTTTACACACCAGAGGCTTTTAAATGACCTGTGTAGCCAATATATGTGTGTTAGAGAACAAATGTATGGTTAATGTTTGTATCTTTAAAAGCAGTCCATCAGAAAACAGTTCTAGGTTATGAAATATGGTTTGCGCAGTTTGATTAAATAAAAGTCCAGTCAAACACAGTCCTGTACAGTTTGGTAAGGCTTTACAATAAGATACCATTCATTTACAAACATTCATATGTTATCTAACATCAAGCTACAGTGAGTGAAGGTACCGGGTCTTTTGACACTATACAAATGTTTAAGTTTCTAAATAAGAAGAGTGTGTTATTCAGTCATGTTCGTTTAATTGTTGTTTGTTATTAATAAAAATAGCTTGTTGTTCAATTCATGTTTTGTGTTTTGCTTTGGTACCGAAATTGGTACCGAGAACCGTGGATTTTCACTGGAATTGGTACCGAATACTGAAATTTTGGTATCGTGACAACACTATGTCCATGTATCCTATCCACCCATCCATCAATGCATCCATCCCTCAATATATTTGTTCATCAATCAGTCTATCTCTTCCTCAATCATTCATTGTTTTCTTCATCCATTCATCCATTCTTTCATTAATCCATTCAACCATATATCTATGTGTATATTTTATCCATCTATTTATTTATCCATCCCTCCATCCATGCATCTTTCCATCCCTTAACTAGTAGTTAAAGTGAAATTATGAATAATGAGCTGTGAAACAGCTCTAATTGCTGCCCTTTACTCTCCAGCTTCCATTTACACCTGAAACGATTCCAATCAGCGGCGCCGCTGCTGAATGACAAGTATTTGAAGTGCACATGATCAAATGTTTGCCTAAGCCATTAAAGCGCACAGATATCTGAGAGTGATTGAGGCTTGTTGTTAATCGAATTTGTGGGGCATTTTCCCTGCCTGTTGCAGCTTGATGCAGTGGCGTACTTTGCATTCAGTGTGCTTTAGAGGCCAGCAGAGCCATGCTGAGAGGCTACGGGTGAGGGAGGCACAATTTCATTTCTGCAGTATAGCTCAGTGCTAGCATCTCTCCCTCAGGGAGACACACTCCTGATTGTGTCCTTGACCTTCTGTGGAACTCTGCAGGAATGATATGGAGATATCACACACACACACACACACACGCACACACACACACACACATTCACTCACTCACTCACACACACTCATATATTTACACATACATACACTTCACTGCCTGCCAGCTCAGCCTCATCTTTGGCCGCTCTGCAATCTTCTTTGATGAACAGGTGGTTTGCAAAGCACTAGCGACTGCATGTGCATTCTCATTGTATACGGATCTGCTGTTCGACTGCTGCTCAGTAAACCTAATTAAAAATCTCATCTAAAACATGGCTGCATATCAGGTTGAATAAACAATAATGTCTGAGCTACTTTGCCGGTACTGTAGGCTTGTTACTTAGGGGCTTTCTCACATGTAGCTGAAGGTACAAATATAAATTTGCACTCTCACACTCACCATATTTCAACGCATTCAGTAATGAACAAAGCCTGGGCAGTGGTGCCTTTTGGCTGTTTATGTGCCGGGTTTAGCGCCTACAGCATTCACACACACGCACGCACACTCTCAACCTGATGGAAGGCCAAGCCTCGCCTTGCCATGCCGTCTCTTGCAGCCTTGATTTTAATCAGAATATCTAATAGATAAGAGGCAGGAGGCACACATTGTAAATTAATAGGATTTACAAGATGAGCCTGAGTCAGTGCCATTTTGCTCCTGCCCCCTACACTCACACACACACACACACATACACATACACACACACACACACACTTATGCGTGCACATAGCTGCATGCTGCGAGGCTTTGCCTGTCAATTACATTCTCACTGGGTGAGAAACGGCGGTGACTTCATCAAGTGACAGCGTGCACCAGCCTCCACCTCATTGTACCCGTGACATGCTAAAAATGTGGCATATCAAAGTGACACTGAGTGCCAGCTAAGCACAGAGCAGGAGCTACGAACACCGTGGATATTCATAAATAAAGGCGCACGCACAACTTGCTTGAAGCCACGGAAATCCTGTTTGTGCACTTGTACACCAACTCACGCATGTGTTTATGCCCACAAACTCCACAGACAGACACACATACAGACAAGCATCCTAGGCATTTTCAAACTCTCTGAGACACACACACATACAGACACGTACATATTCGCAATTTCTTTTTTTATAGAAGAATCTGATTTAGATGTGATGTTTGTCAGCATAATGTCAAGGTTTCTGCTTTGATATCCGAATCAAAGACGGTGCTGAGGAGGCAGATGGAATTACTTACGCAGAGGGCAGAAGCAAAAAATAGGAGAAAGAAAAAATAACAGCAAGCACAAAAATAATGATACAAATATGGCAGGATATTTATGTGACTATGAAAAATGCTAATGAGCATTGCTTATAACTTAGTCACATTTTTATCATTCTAGAGAAACAAACCCTACTGTCTCTTCGCATTCACAATGGTGCTGGTAGGAACCAGACATCCGAATCATTTAGGCTGAAATATATTTTTAGGGTGAAGAGGCAGCACAGTATTAAAAAAGATTTAGGACTAGCATTATAAACATTAAAGAAAAGTGGCCTCTTATAGTCATGCAATAACAGACCACAGCACATAGCCTGAATAAATTCTTTCTCAGCATATCAACCATTCACCAAGTGAAACGGGGCTGCCACCAATGAGGGGCATTCAGGGAGCAGTGTGTGGGGGCGGCACCTTGCTCAAGGGCACCTGGTGAGGACATAAGCAGTGGTGGGATTTGAACGCACAACCTTTTGATTGCAGGAGCAATGCCTAACCATTATTCCACCATCTGTCCCATATCTATACAATTACATATAGTTAGTAGTGCTTTAAAGACATTATAACCCCTGGTTCTAATGCTTACCATTGAAAAAAGATCCAGGCTCTTGGTTGGTTGAATTCCCAATGAAGTCCCATGGAACTCAATGACCTTGCCTTTGGGGTTACTGTAATTGAAGTGATTATCATCAGTGATTTTAAAGCAGTACAAATCTTCTAGTGTCTGTACTTTTACAATTTTGAGGGATAGTGATTACAGAAGGAATGACATTCTTACCCTGAGCTATTTCATAGATTGCAGACATGTTCCAGTCCGCAGCATGGGAATAAAATAAAACCTGTAGCATGCTTTTTTTTAATGAATGAGCGGATCATGAGGAACCAATCTTTGAGAAAGCATACTGAGCAATTTCAAATAATAGTTAGCAAATTTTAGATCCATCACTCTAAAGCACCAGTGAATATTATGGCAAAAGCAACGCCAATACGAGGACAATTCAACTACCGGTAGTAATTTTGATGATAATATGGACCAGAACATTGCCCAGAGCATCACACTGCCTCTGATGACTTGCCTTCTGGTGCCATCTCTTCCCCAAGTAATCAACACACACTCACACATGGCCATCCCCGTGATGTACTACCTCATTTAAAAAAGGGTGCTGTATAAAATAAGAAACACAAAATGTGGTGATTTGCTAATCATGTCAAGACAGAAGCATCCTAAGACTTTAACTGTGTAATGCTAAAAAAAAACAAACCTGTGGAACATTTCACTAATTCGGTTAATTGGCACCAGGTTAACAACATGATTATGTATAAAAAGAGCATCCCAGAGAGGCAGAGTCTCTAAGAACTAAAGATGGCAGAAGATTTTTTTTTCTACACTTCAATTTAAGAATAACATTCCACAACATTAGATTAGATAATTATACTTTCCCATTTCTCTGCTTTCAATAGTTCAGTTTCAAAGACCACCTGTCTACTTGATGCTTAACAAAGTTTAGGAGCCCCTGCTTTAGGGGAATCAAAACAAGAAACTTTTTTTCGTAGAATGTCAGTGTCTAATATCATTTCGACCTGCAGGAAAGATAGAGCCTAATCTTTTAAAAGGGCAATCATTTTTCCAACCAAGCTGCAGGTAATACAAGGTGTAGGAGGAGCTAGGAAAGAGAAGAGGAGGAAAAAGAAAGGAGTAATAGCCCTCCACTTGCATTTCCACAGTAGTCTGACCCTGTGTCTCTGGTGGCCAAGAACCTGATGCCAAACCCTATATTTACATCTGAGCTTTCTCCCCCGGGGTCAGCATGAGGGAAATTACTTTTGCTGGGTCTGAGAGGCGGCACAGCCTGAACGCAGGATGGCTTTTAGTGGAGCTTTTTTGTGTGTTTGCTGTAGAAATTCTTTTTTTTGTGTGTGACAAGTCCTTCAACCCTCTCATTGCACAAGGCTGCATGCATGCTATTTGGCCCAGCTGTCCGCGGGGTCAGCAGGGAATTAGCCTGGTTGTTTTCCGCGTCCTTCCACTGCACTACTTCAGTTTGTTTGTATTCATCAGTTTCTGTGAGGGTTTTTGTCTGTGCCATAGCATTGCTCTCAGCCGGCTCGCTCGGCCGCCTCACTGGAGAGCTGCTCCACTGGCCTCTTGCGCCCTCAAGCCTGCTTTTAGCATTAATGTTTTTTGCCCACTGTATGCTACCTGGCTCCAACTGCTATTCAACCACTCAGCAGAGGAAATAGTGTTGTGGTTAGCCCACAGATGTGTGCATCTGACAAGAACAGCCTTTCTGAGGACAGTTCTGAAGAGAGTCATGGTGTCTGGAAGTGCCTCTCACATATGCAGTAGGAACAAATGGGATTTAAAGGGTCTTTCAGTGCTTTGTTGTAGAGCAGGTCCATTTGTCATTACAAAGTTGATCAGGTAACAGCTAGATTCAGTTTCTTTTCTTTAAGCATTCAAACCTGAGTATTAGAAAACTGACGTAAGTCAATGCCACTAGCTGGTAAAGTCCATTAACCTGCTCATGAGTCATGTTAAAATCCATTAAACTTGATGACCCAGATTTCAGTGAACTACAAAAGTAAAGTCTGTTCACTTCATCAAGTCAAATGAATCTGATAAACAAAGATGATTGTCGGTTTATGCAGCTGAGCGTGTGAAGATTAATTCATAATTATTAAATGGATCAATTTAAAGCGAAGCCGTGAATATGTCCCCAGTTCCTGAGGTTAGGTCATTAAATCGTCTTTACTGGTTAGCAACAGCAACAGAGAGTATATTTAGGCAACTATAAAATATGAAGCTGGTAGGTGTGAATGTAAATATCAACACTGTTTGACATTTGACATCCATATAACTTTAAATGCATTAACAAGCCTACAGATGCAATAACTACACATAAAAGTTTTAAAGGAGCATTCCAGTCTAAAACTGGGTATTAATATCTTATTTGACATATTCTGTAGTATTGTGTACCTCATCGGTTTGACTTTAACTCAAGACAATTCCCAGCATACATTACTCAAATATGACCTCAAAAATAGATCCGCTGGTAATTCCTGCAGCTAACCACTCCTGACTGCTAGCCTAGCCACTCAGCTATACAGTCATGGCCAAAAGTGTTGGCACCCCTGAAATTTTTCCAGAAAATCCAGTATTTCTCACAGAAACGTATTGCATTAACACATGTTTGCCATGCACATGTTTATTCTCTTTGTGTGTATTGGAACAAAACAAAAACAGGAGGGAAATAAAGCAAATTTGACATAATGTCACACAAAACGCCTGAAAAAAATTATTGACACCCTTTCAAAATTGTGGATAAATAAGATTGTTTCAAGCATCTGATGCTCCTTTAAACTCATCTGGGGCAAGTAACAGGTGTGGGCAATATAAAAATCACACCTGAAAGAAGATAAAATGAAAGAAGTTCACTTAGTCTTTGCATTGTGTGTCTGTGTGTGCCACACTAAGCATGGACAACAGAAAGAGGAAAAGAGAACAGTGTGAGGACTTGAGAACCAAAATTGTGGAAAAATATCAACAATCTCAAGGTTACAAGTCCATCTCCATATATCTAGATTTGCCTTTGTCCACAGTGCGCAACATTATAAAGAAGTTTGCAACCCATGGCACTGTAGCTAATCACCCTGGGCGTGGACGGAAGAGAAAAACTGATGAAAGGTTGCAACGCAGGACAGTCCGGATGGTGGATAAGCCCCAAACAAGTTCCAACGAAATTCAGGGAGCATCAGTGTCAGCGCCAACTATCCGTCGACATTTAAATGAAACGCTATGGCAGGAGACCCATGATGACTCCACTGCTGACACAAAAACAGACATAAAAAAGCAAGACTACAGTTTGCCAAAATGTATTTAAGTAAGCCAAAATCCTTCTGGGGAAAATGTCTTGTGGACAGATGAGATCAAGATAGAGCTTTTTGGTAAAGCACATCAGTCTACTGTTTACTGAAAACGGAGGCCTACAATGAAAATAACACAGTACTTACAGTAAAACATGGTGGAGGTTCAATAATGTTTTGGGGTTGTTTTGAAATCTGAGGATTACCAAAGGATTTTGGGTCACACTGTTGGGCTCAGTGTCAGAAAGCTGGGTTTGCGTCCAAGACCTTGGGTCTTCCAGCAGGACAATAACCCCAAACAGATTTCAAAAAGCACCCAGAAATGGGTGGCAACAAAGCGCTGCAGAGTTCTGAAGTGGACAGCAATGAGCCCAGATCTAAATCCCATTGAACACCTGTGGAGAGATCTTAACATTGCTTTTGGGAAAAGGCGTCCTTCCAATATGAGCGACCTGGAAGGAAGAGTGGTCCAAAATTCCAGGTGAGGGGTGTAAGAAGTGTATTGATGGTTATAGGAAGCAACTGATTTCAGTTATTTTTTCCAAAGGGTGTGCAACCAAATATTAAGTTAAGGGTGCCAATAATTTTGTCCAGCCCATTTTTGGAGTTTTGTGTGACATTATGTCAAATTTGCTCCTGTGTTTGTTTTGTTCCAATACATACAAAGAGAATAAACTTGTGTATAGCAAAACATGTGTTAATGCAATGCTTTTCTGTGAGAAATACTTTTTTTGGAAAAATTTCAGGGGTGCCAATAATTTTGGCCATGACTGTAGGCAAATAAATACAACTGGCATTCATGTTAATCTTAACGTGGTCATCAAACAAGTTTTTTTCTTTAATAAAATAACCTTTTATATGTGGAATGACTGCAGAATGCAGTATTCCTGGACGAACAAAACATGCAACGGAGAAAACTACAGCCAGATCAGGTGGTTAGGATACAGGACAACATTCTTGTGCTAGAGACAAGGTGTATTTTCTTTATTTCATTCTTAGGCAGACAAAAAAAGAGCCAGACAGGAGTAAGATTTGTTGACAGGCATCTCCCTGGCTAAAATTAGCTTTAGCTTGTTTTAGCTCATTTTGGATGATTCATTCTCTCTGCTGTAATGGTAAAACCATGTTATTGTTGCTACGTTTATACAGCTGCAATTGTATATCTGATTGTTTTGTAGTGTGTGCACAGCAATATCATAGTACAAGCAATGGCACATTAAAACAATTCTTAGACATCAGACTTCATTCCTTTGATACATTCGCTTGTCCTCTGGACTCAACTGGACTCTAGTTGGACAGTGAAGACATTGAGGTTGACCTGGATGCTGCTGAATGATGTAGAGCAGGGTCATGAGTGCTTAGAGTGGACCATTCAGACCAATTGCCCTTTGTTGCTCCCAGAGAAGGGCTCTATTTGCAGCTCACACAACATTCTTAAAACATAATACCACAAGACATAATGTAGTGCTTTTGGATCGATGTACAAATTCTGAAGAACAGACGTATGCGCCTGTAATATTGCTTTTTAAAGTTGGTAAGAAACCCCAGTCACTCTAATATTTGGTGTTTCTGTGACATGATTATAGCTGAGGCTAACACTGCAAGAAGGACATTTTACTGAAGAGGAAGCTGCAATTATATAACAAACTGTTCCTCCAGCTTTTTCTAAAATGCAAACATCTTTTTAAACTGCACTTTCAAGTACCACAAAGGGTTCTCTGCTTGAGTGGTTGAAAAGATCCATTTCTGGTTCCCTAAAGAATAATGTTACATGTGAACAACCTTTGAAAGGTTTAAAGAAATTTTGCACAAAGGCTCTAAAGCATTTTGATTATGGAGGTATTTTAAACTACAAAGGGTGTAGCACACACAAACACACACACACACACACACACACACACACACACACACACACACACAACCCCATACACACACAAGCAAGCACACACACACACACACACACACAAAAATGTCATATTATTTTCCATATTCTCCATATTATTATTGTTGTTGTTATTATTTTTACCACCACCACCACAACAACAATAATATGGCTGAATGACAACACATACCATAAATCCATATTCTATCTATTTAAACTAAATCTGAAACATTTTATAAACCATGGAGAGAATCTTAACTTGATGAAATATTAAACTATGGGTTTATATAGTTATTTTTATTATTTCCTTTTAGCTGAAACTTGCCTTTATTCATTTTATTCATGTATTTATTTGTTGCAACTAGGCCTACCTAAACATTTGCCAGATGCAATGTGCTGCTAGTAACTGATTACTGTTTTGTTACTGCATGTACACTATTATAGTTGCATATTCTTACTAAAATGTGTCATTATCTTCCTAGATGCTGTCATGTAGAGACTATAAGCAGCTCATCTAGGAACAGACTTGCTGGTTTCACTGACAGATTGAATTGTGGGAATGCAGTATAGACACCTGGAATTGTCAAGCTCCAATAAACATTGACTTAGATGAGGGGTTGCTGTCCCATCAATCCTGGACTGAGAGACGGGAAGGAAAACTGATATCGACTGGCTCTCTGGGTTTACCCAACATAGCTTCAGGCTCATTTTCACTCTTATTACTGTAGGTGTAATGTGTTAAGAGTGTTCTACTCTTCCAAAATCATTGCATCTAAAGAAGTGTAGCAGACCTGTGGAAGCATTTTGGTATTTTGGTAAAGATTACAGTTTGTGCTTAAACCTGCCTGGCAGAACCAAATACGAATTAGAATATTTCTAAAACATAAATGAGTGAAGCTAAGATAAGTATAGACAGGCAGACAGGCAGGCAGACAGGCAGACAGACAGACAGACAGACAGACAGATAGATATATAGACAGATAGATAGATAGATAAAATATTTCTAATCGACACAGCGGTGCACACATCTCTGGTCTTGGAGGACTAGTGTCCAGCGCAGTTTGGTCTTTCTCCAACTCAAACATACACTAAACCTGACAATTAACAGATGAGTTGAATCAGGTGTGTTTGAGCAGGAAAATCACCAAAATGTGCTGGACCAGAGTTTTGCCCCTCTAAAGAATATTAAGCCTCTAAGTAATGTAGAGGTGCTTTGAAATGGTTCTTCACATTGCCATATCTCATTTACTATGGTAAACTTTAAGAAATTAGAAGAAACCCCCTAAGAACATTTTTCAGCATATTCATCAATGCGTAAAGCCTGGCAAAGGAGAGGGTCTATGTTGTTTAACCTCATAGTCTCTGACATGACCAGCCATTCTATAAGTGTATTCACTGGAGGACTGTTTAAGAAACCAAAACTGGTTCCTCTTCATTTCACTGGTGAGTATTCTTTACATGCGACCTTGTAGTGTGAATAACACACACAAATTACTGTATATTTGAATTAAGCCTTGATATTAGACATTTCCTTTTCTCTTTGTTCTGTCTGGTTTTGGTCTTCTGGGTTGGAACAGCACAGCCAGTAGATTTTAATCTGGCCACTTGTCAGAGTTATTAATAAAACTTTGGATTTTATAGCTGCGTTTTAGACTGTAAACAGTACGACATGCCAGATCAATAGCACTTCCATGAATTAACTGTTTAATTAAGCAACAGATTGATGGTTCTTAAAATCAATACTATAATCGGTGAGAGACCCTCTTCCCTATTAGCAATTTCTCCATCAATATTCAAAGCCCAATGTGCAATTTTAGTAATAAAGTCTCAATGTGAGTAACCTGAATTTGCAAAAGTCTAATATCATGAAGTGGTCAAGACAGGCTATGAGGAAAGTTTTCAAATGAAGAGTTTTATTCTAAAATGGTGTGTATCTGCTCTGTATATAATAGGTTTATGAAACAATAAAAGCAGTGGCATGAAGGAAACCACGCTGGTCAGTTTCCAGCAGTGGACAGTGCAAATCTGAATGGGAAGAAGGGAGCAGGGCTGGCCCTATTATGTAACAATAGATGGTCTAACTCCAGGCACATCACTATTAAAGAGCAGCTCTGCAGTAAGCACATTAAGCAGTTAGTTGTTAGTATGAGGCCATTCTATTTATCACTTCTCGCATGCTATTGCACTGGTGGTATACCCTGCTCATGCTGATGTGGCCTGTAATGATTCGTTCCATTACAAGCCAGCTGCAGACAACACATGCCTTCCTCCTTTAATCACGCCTTTCTGTCCTCCACTCTGCCTCTCTCTCACATTCACTCAGTTTGTTACATGCTAAACCAGAGTCAATAAAAATCTGAATTTGTTTTATGCCAGTACCAAGACGGCTGTAACTCATCACCTTTCCATCCCATGGGAAGATCTGACCACAACCTAGTGCACCACCTGCCTGTGTACAAACCTCTCATACACAGGCAACCAGCTGTTATTCACTGCATTCTGTAATGCTCATGGAGAAGATTCACAGTCTCACATTCTTTATTATAGACTATATCAACTTCTGTTTGGAGAATGCCACTGCAAGGTGATTCTCCAACACCAAACCATGGATTACACCGGACATGAAGGCTCTCCTTTAGAAACAACAGAGGGCATTTAGGTGTATAAATAGGGAGGAACTAAAGAGAATATGTATATTGCACTGAGGAGAAGGAACAGGGAAGGAAATATGGCTACAGGAGGAAGATGGAGTGTCAGCTGCAGCAAAACGTTAATAGAGCCTGGAGGGATCTTTACCTATAATGAACATTAATACCCAACTGAAAGCAGGTGAATGATCTGAACATTTTCTTTACAGCACCTCAAAGCATGGATTTTGGTCTACTTCACCCGCTGAGCACTGGTGGGATACGGATACGGGAATGTGAGCCTGATGTGGCTGTCTGCAGAGCTCCTGCAGGGAATTGTTCTGGCTCCCCTCCTCTTCACCTTCTATGCTGCAGACTTCAAACATAACTCAGCTAATGACCGTCTGCAAAAGCACTCTGATGACTCGGCAGATGTTGGCCTAATCACAGACGGGGACAACAGGGAGAATAGAGAACTGACCCAGAGCTTTGTGGACTGGTGCCAGCAGAACCGCCCCCTAATCAGCGCAGGGGAAACCAAATAGCTAGTGGTTCCTCAGGTGCGCCCACTCTCCATCTATTCATCCTGGGAATGGACACTCAGATGTTGAAATCCTCTTTCCTGGTACATCCTCATGACCCAGTGGAAACGGGGAGAGAGAGAAGAATAATTGCTAAGCCATCATCTCTGATGGAGAACCACATGCAGGACAATCTGGCAGCACTGGGAAGCTCCTTCAGTAATAGACTGTTTCACTTCCAGTGTGTGAAGGAGAAATATCGCAGGCCTTTTCTTCCTGCTGCTGTCAGACTTTACAATCAACACTGCTCCCAGTAAACCTTGCACACCGAAACTGACAATTCACTCATGTGCAGTGTGACGATAAAATGGTTACTAAACTGGGCTCCATCTGTTTTAGTTATGTATTATTATTCTTGTATGTTGCTTTCACTTGTTTTTATTATATCATATTTCATAAAGACGCTTTTTTTTTTATTGTGCCATCCTCTTTGTAGCTGCAAATGTCCCTGTTGTGGGACTAAAACAGGATTATTTTATCTTATTTTCAAAACCGAAGATTTTTGCTTTCAGAAGCAGCAATATATAGTAGCATAATATAGACAGCAATAATTTACAATCTGTGCTCACAGAGAAGACCGGGCACCAGAGAGAGAAGACAAAAGATAAATTCCAAGGGTAGAAAACAGCTTTACATGTCTGTTGTGTTCTTTATTATCTCCTCCAAAGTATTGTCCTGCAGAAACATGATGCCATATCTCATTGAAGCGCCAATTCAAGGGCTTATTGTAGCAACATAATGATTATTATGAGGAAAACATGCCCATTCACACATGCATACACATATAACACCCATGCATCTATGCAGAAGGGCACTTGACACACCAAGCCCTTTACTCTCGGAGATAACACCAGATATGAAAGCACTCAAAGCTCGTGACCAAATTCTTTTATTACAACTGCGCTCAGACAAGGACATCTCTTTAAAAAAACTGAGAAGGGGGCTTATTGTGTACCGGGGCTAAGCAATCATAGAGTGAATGCAGGCGTCCAAATGGATTCACTTCTTCAACAGGTAGTGGAGTCCCAGCACAATGGCATCTAGCTGGCTTTGTGTTGTTTGCTGGAGATGTGGGGCGGCTGGGATGCTTTTGTATTTGACTGCAGTCTGGAGCCCGTATCTCTGTCTGTTCCTTACACAGCGCTCGGCACCTCCCACCACAGAGGCTTACACACTTTGATTTTCAATGTGTGTGTGTGTGTGTGGATAGGAAAGAAAAAAAAAGAAAAACAAACATCAGGGAGCAAAGAAACCAGAGGGGAATTATGACAAAAAGGGGTAATTAATAAGAGAAATTAAGGCTGCGGAGAACGAGAGAGACATAGCTTGTGTGAGTGTGTGTGTGAAAGAGAGCGCAAGAGAGAGAGAGAGAGAGAGGAAATTAATACAAAATCCTGAAGCCTTATCTCATGTGGGTGTATTGTGAGTGTGATGCAAGACAACTGAGCTACTGTGGAATGTGACAGGCATTAAAAATGCATGCCACCATCATGACAAGTAAATCAATAGATTTAACTAGCCTTCTTTTCGTGAAGTCAGTCAAAAAGGTCCAGTTTGACAACACTACATGATACTTGTTGACAGTATTACCATATTTGCAGCATATACCCTGCACCAGGAGCCTATAGACATATACCACTAAGGGTGACAGCCTGACATGTTTAAAGTATATGATTACTATTTTTGACCAAATCTCTTACATCAGATTTTCTTTACCCTTGAGAAGTTTGTGCTGTGAGGAAAGTGCAATCACGAAGAAAGTCATTGTTATCGGTTCTATTAAGTAATTTGGCCATGTTTACTTATTTATTTGGATTTCATAGTTGATCCCCTCTCCCTTCATTTTTGCAGTTTTTTTTTTCTTATTTTTTTTCTGTAGCTGTAGCTGAATATGTTGGCAGAGGTGCAGCAGTTCTAGAGAAGACAGAAAATAGGCATGCAAGTTCGTATAAAAGTCATAAGAAAAGATAAAAGAGATCAGAAAGGATAATGTGCTAAATAGACATTAGACAGATCTATTCTTTGTTGTACAAGGTATAGACAATGTGCCCTCAAAGGTACAACATGATCCTTAAGGTCCACTTTAGCTTACATAAGCTTTCACCTGTGGGGAGAAGCATATTTGTACCTTTATATAAGTTAAAATTGATGTATGAAGTAAGCTTACCTACCTGCCTGTCATCCATCTGTTTGCCTGTTTGTCCTTCTTTCCATTCGTCTGTCTGTCTGATCGTTCGCATGTTCATTTGCTTGTTAGTTTGTTCATTCATTCAGTTCGTCACACCTGGATTCATTCGATGCACATCTGTCACAATAAACAAGGTTCTTTACTGTATTTAAGGCCGTTAAAATGCTGTTTAATATTTGTACTGAGCTGTGAATGAAGTGGAATTTGTATAATGTTTCAGTTGTGACTGCTAGTCTTGGACCGAAGAATGTCAATGTATGATCATCACAATGTTACATCCACTCCAAGACAGCTCTCAGATACCTCTGATAAGCTTCTTTAAACAGAGTTTTCTTATATATTGGTTGCTTTATTCAAAATGTTTAATATACACTTCTGTATAACAAATCACCAATCAGCCATAACGTTAAACTACCTGCCTAACACAGTGTAGGTCACAGTGTAGGGTTAATAACCATGATATATTCAAAATAACACTTGACAAGTTTTTCCACATGGCTATGTTTAGAATCAGATTTTTTTTAATGATATAAGGCAGAATTCATGAGGGTGGATATATTGGAATTTAGCATAAAGGGCCCTGACTAAAAAAGCATATCAAAAGCATATATTGTCCAAATGAAAGTATTTTGTTGTATTTTTGCCTTCTTGAGATGTGTTGGTTCGGCAGCTTCTTATGTCGGATATGTTAAAATACAGGTCAGACCATCTACAGGCTCTAGAAACAGTAAAAGTGAAAGTAGTGCTAATGCATTTGGGTTCCAACATTTCATAGTGCTTCCATAATCTTTCGGACACTTTATTAATGCTTTTCAGGCCCTCAAAGCAAGTACATTTTTATGATATTAATTAAATGTGAAAATGAAGCTAGAGTTTTTACAGTTTCACGTTCAGAGAGAGAGGGACACTTTATCTACAGCATAATCGCACTAACCTTGGAGCTATAATGGAACATATGTTGTTTGATCCTCATATTGTATAACACTGACCTGGGTCCTAAATGAACTATGCAACAAAATCCTAAATTGGGTGCTATAAAGACAGGTCAGGGTTTGACCAGACATTTGCAGGAGTTCTCTATTTGAGCTGTACGTTTCTGTCATTTCAAACCATGCATATTGTTCCGGTAGTTTTCATTCACAGTTGGTTATGCAATTGCACAATTTCATTTAGGTTGAATATTGATCTCAAGTAATTTAGGACCATGTTCAGATGCTCCAGTGTCTGCACACTGCCACATTTCCACACTGGTGCTATTCCTGGCACACCCAAATCAGTTCTATGGACAACAGCATGCCACTTCCATATTGAAATCACTGCTGGTCTCAGAATACCTCGTCTCCCCCACACACATACACAGACAATATCACTGGATTGTTGTTTGACAGTGATGGCCCAAAGGAGGTCCTTTATCATTTCTGGATGGGGTCGGTCCAAAAAGAATTGGTGTAAAATTATAGTAATTATTATAATATTTAGTAAGAGTAAAGAGTAAGGAGTTGGCTGTTGTTATTTTATTTTATTTTTTTCAATTCTGTAGCAAAAGATGGGACAAACCTACATGGTGGAATGTGTAGCTGATAAATTGGCCTATGGGTGTATGGCCAATAATGTGTAGTTCCCAGCAGAAGTATCCAGCAGTTTCAATAGTTGTGTTTCTAAACCCTAGTCCTGGAGACTACCCACCCTGCATATTTTAGTGTTAATTAGTTAATTAGTTGGACTGGGTGTGTTGGGAGCAAAGCACTCTGGGGCCTCCAGGATGAGGGTTAAAAGAAATTGAAAATAAGACTGAAGAGAGACTGAAAGGTACTATCAATTTTAGGCCAGGAACACTCAGTTCTACAGCCATGCTGTGGTTTATTGTGGCCAGCCTTCTACTCAGCTAGCAAATTACTGAAATGTCACAAAACAGTTAATGTGTGTTTCCATTAGCTCTGTACAAGAGTATAAAACTGTTTGTGTCATATTCATAAAAAACACTTCAGAGAAATATGGGCTGAATCTACAGAGAAATCTTTAATGTTCAGCAGATGTTCATTGCTGCTTTGGTTTAATGTTGTAGCTGCATTTTAAGCAACATAAAACTCCCTGCAAATAGAAATCTGTGACAGGAACCTGTTTGCATCTGTTTACTATCTGACTTTTTTGTTTCAGCCAAAAAGCGATCCGCCGCAAGTCTTTTCTATCTTTATTGCGTACAAAAATGAATGAGTAAATAAAATAAAAGAATTTGATGAGCATAGGCCAGAGGCCATAGGCCATAATTCATTATTATTCCAAATATTTTGCCACCATTCATTTGAAAATGGATCATCATTAATGCCAACGATGATGTCATTAATCATTAATTCAGTTTCCATTATCAGAAGAAACAATGCCAGTTTTTTTTGTTTTGTTTTTGTTATGTGCAGAATGGTTCATTATTAACTCCGCCCTGCCTGTTTCAAATGAAGGCTTAACCTCATTCTTCCAGCTCTCAACTCTCTTTCTCTAAATATAACTGCTCTGCTTGGTCGAGACATCTGCGCCACATTTCATGCACAGTTGCATAATATTTTTCCTCAGTTCTCCCTGTGAATAAGCACATTCATTACCGCAATGACAGCAGCTTTCATTTCATCACCCTCTCAGCCCACATATACATGTATTATACAATGTTTTTTGTTCAATTCTACCATCATGAAATGCAATCCCCCCAACTACTTCCAAAATGCTCCCGTCTCCATTCACGAAGGTCTTTTGCCACGTGTCACATCTATGCCCTCAGTGTGCCAGCAGAGACAGGAAAGACGTTAATAAGTGTTTGCCTGATGCCATTGCTTCTGTCCTCTGCTTGTGTGAATTTGCTCTTACACTTTGGAAAGGGGCCAGAAATGTAGTTCATTAGATAATGCCGCTGGAAGCTATCGAAGGCTTTGCTCATGCATGCCCTGCCCTGCCAGCTGGATGCATTTATCAATCAAGACTAATCAAAATGTGACAGATTTATAGCAAACTTTTTATGCTGATTTTGCTTTTTGTGTTTCATTTTTGCATTTACCCTTAAATGAGTGAAAGAAATTGTGAAAGAATTGTGTATTTGCATGCATGTAGGAGAGAGAGAGAGAGAGAGAGAGAGAGAGAGAGAGAGAGAGAGAGAGAGAGAGAGAGAGAGAGAGAGAGAGAGA
>JBBJLR010000145.1:17810360-17825107 GCA_037577145.1 Brachypetersius gabonensis
TTTCTGGGAAACATTTATGATGTACATTGTATCCTTATTAACAGTAAAGAAAACAAAAATGTCCTGTTATTTAGTTACTTTGTCATTTTCTTTGTCTGTATGCACTTTAAGATTTGTTTGTAAAATATAAAATTTTATTATTATTATTATTATTGTGCTCCTGAGTTTAAATTTTGCTGATCAGTTTGAATTAATTATTTATTGATTATTTTTTTAGCATTAAATGGTCAAAACTTTGTTTACAGTTTAAATATGGATTAAAATTTCATTTCTTGAGGTGTTTTTGCGGCTCACTTCATTTTTCACAGCCAGTGTGAAAGTGCCAGTGTGCGCCACTAACTTACAGAAAAAGAACATTGATTGTTTTTTAACTTTAAAAATATATTTTCATATATGACCGGGAGAGCTGACGGGAGCGGGTGGGAATCGTCAGAAATTCCGCGGGAGCGGGATTTAAAAAATTGTCCCACGCAGGGCTTTAATTCATATCTCCTGCTCTAAGCTGTGTGCTCTTCTTCAGTGCAAAAAAACCCTACTCCCTGCGGCAAAAATAGAATGTTTCCCGGGTCACATGCGCCCCCCTGCAGGTGGACTGTGGTGACCAATTAAACGAAGCCTCGAACATTTTTTGTAATCGAATCATTCGAGTTACTCGAATAATTGTTTCAGCCCTACATTTGAGTTTTCTTTTAGAATGTTAACATTTTTATAGTCTTGCCTGATATTCTTGCCCTCTTTTTGAGAGTTACTTTTCCATAAAGTTTCTCACAGCACAACATGGTGCCGATGCATGCTTGGGTTGAAATGAGATTCCTCTACCTGTTTTATGCATAGCCTGCAACCTGTGTTTGAAATGAGTGATGCTGCAGCATGACTGCTACAGCTTGAATGTGTTGGCAATGCATTCATTGGGATTTATGCCAAAAACCTTGTGCAAGCTGCACATCTGTACATCTGAAATGGCTTGGTGATGTGGTAGCTCCCCCTGGGACAGCTATGGATTGCATAAGAAATTTTTGTGGTTAAAAAAATCTGTAAAAAATTAATGCATCAATTAAAATAATCCAAATATTTTATGCTAAAATAGCTACAGCAAACACAGGTGATCTGTTTCTGCCATCTGTGGATGCAGCGTATTTTGAACTTTCGACCTCACTCTCATCCTGTTTGCCAGAGCGACATCTTTTTGTAACTTAGCAAAGCATGGACAGTGTTACAATGGATAGGGGTTATTTTGTGGATTTTTTTGGTGTGTGTTTTCACTTCATCTTCAAACCTTGGAGAACTTGGGGAACCCTTGAGGCAAGATTCATAGGCTTATATTATATTATATTCATATTTTTGACAGTTCATTGCATTGATCTGTTTGTTCAGTTTTTATAGTTTATTATTTGAAAGACAACTTGAGGAACAGCAGCAGGGACTCCTGAACCAGTAACCTGGCACTTTTGGCTAACAGCACTGAAAGAGCAAGCTCACTGGACAAAAGCAAAATCACTGATACCTTTAACCATAACAGATGCATTGTTTCATTACCATGTCTAATGGCATGTGCATGATTTTTTTTTTTTTCCTTTATTGCCAATTGTGAATATAAAGCATTTGGGGGTGGCACAAAGTCTGACACCTTATTGTTGTTTCCATATGATGCTCCTTCATTTAACATTAGGTTTACAGAACAGAAAACCATTGATTCATTAATCCATGTGCTGATAATCAACAGAAGTTTGTGAACCTGAAGATTCAGATTCTGAAACCTGTATCTGTTGCCTCTGGCTTGTGTGTGAGTCCGGCCCGTGTCATAACTTTGTGAAATTCTAGATCCAGGTAGGATAACACAGAATGTCCTACAGTACCTGATTCATCACAGTTAATATATTTGCTTTTGTGTATGCATTTGTACATGTGCCAGAGGTCCTGCAGTCGACATTAAAGTCTGGCAGCCAGCATATTAATGGGGAATCCCTAAATTATCAGAGCATTCTTACTGAGAAGTCTACCGATACACTCCATATATACCCCATAGAAGAACATTTTTGGCATCCTCCCTGCAGATATTCCTGTTCCAAAAGGATAATGTCATATCAGTGACTACTTTAGCTGATAAAAATATACTTCCTTAAAGACAATGTTTTTGTTTTTGTCTCTCCCCCCCCCATGTCATAACAGTAAACATATTAACAAATATAAATCTTTGTCTAGTGGCAGGTGTGACTAATGCATGATCCTAGTCTTTAAACGAAAATGACTTGGTATGCTCAGTAAGAAATATCAGTACTTATATGTAATAGAAAAACAACATATGCTGTTAATCCTTTAAGATCTCTTTAAATCCAGTACCGCTAAAAGTGGGTATACAACAGCATTTACAGAGAAGTTTTCAAATATAGTAATTCTATTAATATTATTTATATTATTATTATTATTATTATTATTATTATTATTATTATTATTATTATTATATTATTATTAATATTAATATTATTATTTCTTCCTTTATTACATTATACCTGGAATAAAGTTGCTCAATTCATGTAATATATATGTAATATATTGTGGGAAGCCCAAAGGTTTTCTGTCTATATGAAATATTTGTTAATTCAGCATACATGTTGTCTTTCGTTCTTCCTGTCCCTGGCAATTGTTTATTCAAGGCTTGAGTCCAATTAGAAGTGTGACTGGAGCAACAGAGTGAGACATCTAACTTTAGCACGGTGATGCACTGCTCACATTGTTATTAGAGCCTCTATCAGTGGGAACGAGCATGGCTAATGTTTGTGTTTAATGACTGTTGCTTCATTATCATCCGTCCAGGCAAAGCAATTAAAATGAACTTCAAAGAACGATGTATGTTCTAAAAATATGTTGAGGAAAAAGCAGGCCTCACTTGGGTAGCTCAACCTCACTAGTGTAAACACACATCTGTTCACTTCATCAGTTATGAGCACATTGGCTAAGTTGATACTTCTGGTCTGATACTCAGGACATGACTGACTATCGCTCTAGACTGTAGTTAGAGTCACTGCTAAAACGTACAGAAACTCCATTAGAGTCCAGAGTGCTGCATACAAGGATGACGAAGAGTCATGGCACTTACCTCATTATAATTTTTCTTCTCCAAAATAGATCCAAAGTAAATCTCGGTAAATTATAAACAAGCTCATTTTCATCCCTCGCGTCTGCCCGACTTGATTGCTTTGTGAACACTGTTAATTGCCAATTAGGATGGGCTGCTACACCAATCACAGTGCAGCACGCTGTGGAGAGAGTGACTCAGTCATTCTTAAGCTAAATTTCTGCAAGGACAGGGACCCAGAGAAAGACGGAGGGAAGGGTAAATGCCAATTACAAAATCACAGTCTCAATTAACGTGCAACTAATCACATGTTGTGTTTGTAGTTTGTCATCCAGTCATTTGTGTTATTTTCTGCAAATTAATACCTTTCAGGCAAACTAGAAGGCAACCCAGGTCAGTGGAGGACAACAGACTGTGTCCTGGGTCGTTATGAATGCATACGCTTCATGCAAATCAAGCTTTTTACACTGGTTTGAAAGTTGCACTTTTTAATCCAAAGAACTATTTCTAACTACATTTAAATACACAGCAGTGGCTCTGGCAGTTTGACAGCATTGTTTGTAGCAGGGCCTACAATGTATTTGCTGTTTTTTCACCCTTTTGACAAATTCTGAAGCAGTTTTTTATGTCAGGAGCTCAATCTGAAAGTGACATATTGAGTCCATCATGTTGTGGGATGTGAGGGATGATAAATAAACTGCATTAGTGAGTTGCAGTAACAAATGAACCACAGTCGGTTGCAAAATGCACCTATATCGTAAGTATCCCAGATAAGATTGTGAACAAGTGTGGCTATTTTATCTGGTTATCCTGTTTTATGTGTTCTAGGTGCTTTTACATGGTGTTTTATCTTTTGTTGGCTGTATCAGCTCTAGTGGGCGATGGGGAACAAAAGCATTCTGAGACTCTGGCATAGTGCCCGAAAATAGAGCCTAACAGAATCCTAAAACTGGTTGTTTTTTTGGTCATATTAAACCATTACAACATCGACATGTGACAGCAAACATGATGAAATAGCAGGGCAGTCAATTTATTACAGAAATATCCACAAAGCAGCAGCTTGTTAAGGATTTCTAAGTATTTTACCCTGCCTGCACCCAGTCATGCATTCTAGACCACTGATTGCTCTCCGGGTGGGCATCTGTTTAAATAGCAATACTTTTACATTTCTGTCATTGTTGACTATATCACCTAAAATACCTACACATGAAAAATCCACTTCACATGGGCTTCATTAGCTGATGAGCCAACAAACGGCAGATACATGTCGTAGCGGCACAGTGAGTCATCGGAAAGGTCAGAGTGAGTGATAAAGTGCGGATGCCAAGCATGACTGATCGTATTAATGACCGTAACTAGATATGCATCATCGGTCTCACTCAGGAATCTTAGGGCCACAGGTTGGTTTAAAGATGTACTTTAAAAATAACTACCACAGCCTCACAAACACATTTGATTTATAAATAAAAACATTCATCTTAAGTGCTTGATCGCGTCCCTTTTTGTCTTTGGGCATTTTGTCCATTTACAAAACGGAGCATGTTATAGTTAAATAAGTGGACAAAATAAGCTTCAACAAAATGTATTTATTACCCTTGAAACCACACTATTACACTCAACACATCCGTCAAATATACTGAATTTAACAGATTGCAAAAACCAAAAGTGGACAAAAGTTGTTGCACGTTTTATATTTGAAACTGCAAGAAGCAAATGACAAATTGTGCAGTATAATGTAGTTTGTAGTTTGAAGTTACTTTGACAAGTACCACCTACCTACATATTGTTTCAGACCATCTACACCCATCATGTCAACAATATCCCCTAAAGGCAATGGTTTCTTGCAGCAGGATAACGTCAAGTCATGTCAATTGTATTTACATGGAGCGCTATTTACAACTGATGTTGTTAGAAGACAGCCTTAAAAAAATCCAGGTCAGAGTCCCTAGTGAGCACGTCAAAGGAAAAACTTTATGGAGAATAACACAATGGAGATTACTAAGAATAAGAGGCAAAAGTGTGCAAACTTTAACTTAATCACTGGTGAGCAGTAGAGTCTTCAGTTAGCAAATGTAGCACCAGATAGAGCCGGTTATAGCTCAGCTTCTGTTTGAATTTGTGTAGTAGTAGTTTGGTAAATGGGTGGGCAGCACATGGTGGAGATCCATCATGGTTAAACATGACAAAGAGTTCAAGGTGTAGACTTGGGCTCCAAATTTCCCAGACCTCAATCTGATCAAGCATCTTTATGTGCTGGACAGAGTTTTTGTTATTTCTGTTCAGGTACATTTTCCGTGTCGGACTGAACTTTGGATTCACGAATGTTAATCGAGTACATAAACATCATGTTGAAGCCAATGCTGCACTTTTTTATTGCTATTTTGTTTCATTCAATTTTCATAAAGTTTCGACCCAGTGTTGCGGTTTGGTCTCTGTAGCGTATAGCATTGCAATGAGCTTCAGAAATCCACATGTCCAAATACATTTTAAATTAAACAGAGAAAACTAAAAGCTATATTCTTACTTTCACATTACCGTAAGCATGTCAGGTCTCATAAAGTCCATTACATCATGTTCTCACTCTGTTGTGAATTCTCAGCGAATGTGTTCCTTTTCATTTATTGCAGACCTGTCCGGTGCTGCGGCTAGTGTAAATCCTCTTCAGGCACTGGTGCATATGGTTAGACATTTGCAGAAATCCTTTAAGACTTCTTCACATATTGCAGTCCAGTTGACTGCGCTATGTGAAATTATAAAAGTGAAGCAATTAAATGGTAACTCCAAGTGGAACAAAAATCCCGGGATGGGGATTTTGAAGCAGTTTCGTTTCATTTTACAGTACATTAGCATACGTCCATCAGTCAGTTTCTGAATGCATTTACATACAGTGGTAAGCCCACGTTCCTCTGGCATAGATTCCGTTTTAGCTGCCTGTCTCAGGCACAGTTCGGTTTCAAAGGTGCATGTTTTAATGTGAGGCGCCTGAGCCCTCTAGATGAAAAACCTCAGAGATTGTATGAGCTCTCGCGCTCTTAAGGACTGCCAGTAATGACACATCTTGTGATCATGGCATCACATCACTTCAGATACTTTGGAGAACATCAAATGCGAGCAGCAGAGAGGGCACGGATGGAGGAGAAAAACACATCTCATGAAGTATGGAGAGAGTTCACAAAGCCTTCCAGGATCTGCACTGGGTTAAAAAAAAAAAAAAGGCTGTGCTCGAAATCTTATTACAAAGGCTTAGAGGAGTTTGGGGTGAGATGGTAGTAAAAAAAAACAGAACTGTAGGTTTAAAGTGCTAAAAGTTAGGCCTCCGCATCATGTGATACATTTTTAATAACAATAGATAACTGGCTGAGAGGATTCTGACCCAGATAGCAATCTGTGTGTAAAATCCTTCTGTATCTGTCTGTATTCATAATGATAGTGATGGATGACAATAAATAGAGTGATCTCAGGGATATGAAATTTTGTTTTGATTTGATTGATGATTTAGTTGACCCACATGAACCTTCTTTTATGTTACTATGGTAACTCAAAGCTGTTACATTCACAAAGCTCACTAAAATAGAAGCAAACACAAAAACACATTGTTGAGGTTATAAAAGAAGACAACTTTAACAAAGTGTAAATTTTAGATACAGAATATATTCTCGATATGTCTGGCAACAGTTTACTCACTCGGTAACTTTTTACATTGAGCAATTTATTAAAGGTATTGTTTACAAAATGCAATCTACAACTACTGGATACTAGCATGAATGAACCACATTCTAATTGACACCATATTCTAGTAGCATAGACATTAAGGTAGCCGTAGCTATGAATAGCAAAATAGCCAACAATAGCAGGAAAATGATTAAGCTGGTATATACATTTATGTTTGGAGAAAAGGTTTTACACTGGTGAACCACGCCCTATCAAACTATAAAGCTGGTGCTTAAGAACTTTCTAAGTGCCAAACATTTATCCTTCCATGGTGACACTGAATGTTTCTGAAACATACACACAACATTAAATTCACACCAAAATCAGAAGAACAGCCTGACTGTTGACAGTTAAGAAGGAAATCATGTCTATTTCAAAATCAATGTATTATACACTACTCTACTTTGTTCTTACTTAGTCGTCGAGTGCATAGTGCATACTACACAGATGTTAATATACAGCAAAAGACTATAGACAAAAGACAATCAAATTTGTGCAGTACTTAATGTGCTGAGGATAATACACAGAAGGTAGCGGAAGTTTGCAGTGGACCACTTTATGCTGACCCATCAGTCAGATTCTAATCTTGCATGCGTTTGTGTTTTTTATAATAAAAAAAACATTACCACTCATATAAAATGGAAAAACAGTACTGGCAGCCAATAGGCTATTCCAAAATGGAAGGAAACCAGTAGCTTCGTATGCAGTGCAGCTATAAATAAAGGTAAAATGTGTAAAATATTAGACCAGAGTTGTTTAGAACAAGTGGAAACCATCCTTGTGTTTTCTTAGAATACAGTTAAAATACTCAGCTGTATCATTTCCTACTGGGTGGTAATGAATAGTATGAGACTTCTTCACACCTGAAATTAAAGAATCTATCAAC
Source organism: Brachypetersius gabonensis (assembly GCA_037577145.1). Lineage (NCBI taxonomy): Eukaryota > Metazoa > Chordata > Actinopteri > Characiformes > Alestidae > Brachypetersius > Brachypetersius gabonensis. The sequence continues at coordinate 17,818,034 of JBBJLR010000145.1, forward strand.
TCACACTAAAAGATGGCACCTTTGTCAGTAGCTAGAAAGTTGTGGAATTTTTTTTTTTATTAAATGGGTTTCCTGAGATAATCCACACTGACCATGTAAGGCATGCACAAGCTTAGGAGAGTGGTCTGTTACATCAAGCACATCCATTTACTGTTCTCGCGATCTTCTGTAAATCTGTACATACTAACTGCAGTGGTGTGGGGGGTTCTTGATGCTGTTAAGAAGTGTTCAAATCTTGCTTTTTACTTACTACACATCTGATACAACGCCTGAAATGATCCCATATATTCTGCTGTATGACACTCCAGTAGAGCCTCTGTTTAATTAAGGGCTTCTGTCCTGACCCTGGTAACTTCCATTTTCCTTTGCAACCATTATCTTCCCATAAAGGAGTTTCCATAATGAAACCTTTTCTTTCTTGTAATTGAGTCTGAGTATTGTGCATCTCCAGTACTTGGAACTTGTACCATTGCTTTGAGAGTCTCCGTGCATTTATAGGCTTATTGGGTCCCTCTCGTCTTGATGGGTGGTGGCAACATTTCACATAGAAGATGACAACCTCAGACCAGTATCAGCAAGGTGTCTGACAATTGGCATGATTCCAGAGTCTGACATCTCCGCATGATTCCAGAGTCATTTATGTGATGCAACATGGAAACTGCTTCGTCCCGTCTTGTGTGGTTGCTGAGGACAACGGTAACTTCGTCCCTGGAAACCAATTTAATAGTGCCATACTCAAAGAGAGAATTGTTTTTCACTTTTTGACCTTCTCCATCTGATTTATTTTTCACCTAAACAATTCCTGAACTTCACGCTGACAGTGCCTCTGATTCATGGAGCAATTGGTCATGCAGTTTGTATAACAACTGCTTCCTGATGTCTTAAGAACATTGTTCCTTGTCGAGTGCATAAGCTACCATATTTTGAGGAGTAGAGACCTACTGAATATTGACGTCATAAGCAGTTAATTTCGTGACCCAATCATTGTCCACAAGCATCCAGTTTCAATTTCAACATTCTGTGTTAAGGGATTACTATCTGTCCAAGCAGTGAAAGCATGACCTTTCCGCCAGTTTTCACACACTTCCCACTTCAAAGCCAGAAATTCCAAGTGATACGCCAGATATTTCCTTTGAACTTTATTTAAGAACGTACTGCCAATTTCAGTAGAATGCACTCTGTCTGTTAGCTAGAGAAACTTATGAAAGCACAGCATCAAAGCCATCAAGAGATACATCAGTGAATAGAGTCTTGAAAAATTTGGGTGGGCACAACATTAGTTAGATTGTCATTAAAATACTGTAAAACTGTCGCATTCAGAGGTCCCACCTACAGCTGTCATATTATTAAATACATTTTCACTGATTCCCTTTTTTTCTTGTTTGTCTTTTCTAGCGTTCCTTGGAACAGACGTCAACTAGAAAAGAAGATTTACCACAGCAGAGAAGGTGAGGATGAAATCACAATATCACATCAGACGCAAAACCAAATTAATCTTCATAATTAGAATCTGGCATTGTGCCTTAAGTTTGCTGGGCTGCTGTATAGACCTTTTGGAAAATGAGTAAAGTCATGGTGGCCAACAGGTGAGTAAAAAGCTATGTACTTTAAAATCAATGAGGAATATTGCAGAACCTAGCCATGAGGACTAGTGCTGATCAATGCAGCTCCCTCCAAAGCAGCAAAACAGGCAGACGAATGTGGATGTGATTTAAGCATCTTTGATTGTTGTAGCATTTAGCCATTGAAAATTAGTACAGATTTGAGAATCTCAATTTTTCTTGCACACCAGTCGAGCAGAGATGCGAACTGACTTGTTGACTTTCCGATCATTTCCTTCTCTTCCCTCTCACTAAGCACAATACAGTATTTCTGAAAACATGCTGTAAGAATTTGTCTGTGGGGTCCTGACTGGCTTCTCATCCATTTAATGAATCTGATAAGGTCTTTCACTTCTGTGGATATTAGAATGCAGATTTTTTAATAGTCTGATCATGTTGCTACTTTAGCATTCCTCTATATAGTTATTGTCTCTACCCACAGAAAGGTTATAACATTGCCAGTGAGTACATTGCACAGTATGGGGTGAGTCTTTGTTGGTTCAGCAGTGACAATATAGCCACATGAACCACATGACTTCTCAGGGGTCTTCTCTCAACCAGTTAATTTCATCGGTTTGTTAGACAAGGCACTGTAATGCATAAGCCAAGGCACTGTAATGCATATTTGCAATTATATTTTGTGTGCATTGTTGAACTTATAAACACTCAAAATTTTTCCTGGTAAAAAATGACCAGAAATTGATTAATTAGAAATTAATTTGTAAGACTACAATTAGTGCAAACATATAAACACACATATAAACCCGAACACATATATTTGTATGTAAATATATGACAAACGCTCCTGTTGGAAACATTCTTTTCCCTCTTTATTCAATGAATACAATGTGAGTATTCCTTCAGAAATTGTTTTCAACAGAACTAGCAACTATGGGCCTGTGTCTAACATGACCATCACTGAAATGGACTCAACAAGAAGTGGAGTACAGAAACAGCACTGCAATTCAGACACTAAATATTCTATAAGATCGCCTATGACCGGCTGTGTAGCGCTTTAATGATGACTTCATGCACCGATGTTGATGTTAGAGGGTTTTATTTCTGCTTTTTCAAATTCAGGCTACTTAGTTTCCCTGACCTTGGGGGATGAAAGATGAGGCACTGACCTTTCAAATGGTGTGGTTCATAAAAGATGGAACATAGACAATTAAATCAGCAAGGCTGGACTATGACTAATCACTGAAGTGCTGTTTCAAGGTGGAGTAGATGCTGTCAGAGTACTGCATTGCATTTAGTGCTACAGAAGGAGACATTAAAAATTTTGCTCATTACACAGGTCAACATTGTTTTTTTTGGTAATCATCTGAATCCACAATACACTTTTCTAAACCAACTTATCATGCTGATTTCAGATCTGCTGTCAGTTTTTTCAGTCATATCAACTTTTTGAATTGTGAGTAATATCAGATCTGCAATAGACTTGCATGTGTTTTTTATTAAACCACAGCACCAATCAAGAACTGTTTCAATATTTTCAGTGCGAAGTCAGACAGGCCACACTGTGGCATAGATCTAATGATCAGAGTCAGTCAGCTACCGTTGTTTCTTCAAAAACGCTTAGCATATAATTCTTATACGCTAATTATACTATAATGCAATATATTGGGGTGGTGGCCTAGTGGTAGGATACTTGCCTCTGGTGCAAGAGGTCATGGGTTCGAATCCTACCTTTCAGTACACCACCACTGGGTCCCTGAGCAAGACCTTTAACCCCAAGTTGCTCCAGGGAGACTGTCCCATATAGTTAAGGAATGGAAGTCACTTTGGATAAAAGCGTCTGATAAATGCCGTAAATGTAAATATAACCAAGTGCTAGGGAAGAACTAAACACAGATTTGAAATCAGCATTACAAATGCTACAGAACCTACCTAAACTTATCTCTGATGATTTTGACCCGTTAACCTGTTATTTAATCTGACTGGTGTTATGTCAGTAGATACAGTGACATCATTTCAATCTATTAATGGACAATTACATTTAGCTTTGTTTCATCCAGAACATCAGAGCTACAGTGATGCTTGAAAGTTCATGGACCCTTTTTATATTTCTATATTTCTGCATAAGTATTCTAAAACATCATTAGACTTTTCTACAAGACCAAAACATATATACTGAATACTTGATTTCACAAACAAGACAAATATATCTTTCTTCAATTTATTTATTGTGGAAAATGATGCAATATTATATCTGACACTGGCAATTTTTTGTAGTATCTGGTAAAAAATAAAAAAAAAACCTTATGCAGCAATAAATGGAACTAAATGTTTTTGGGAATTGTTGATCAGTCCTCCACTTTGCCCATTAGTCCATTAAGAACAGCTTCATTTTGAAAGGGGTTTCATCATTTCACCACTCATTTCAGGCCCTTCCACAATGTTTTAATCAGATTAAGCATCTGGCTTTGGCTTGGCCTTTCCAAAACATTTAACTTTATTCTTCTTTAACCATTCTCTAGGTTCCTTTATGAGCTTATGGATTTATCTGTGTTGGTTGACACCTGGGGTGGGTATCAATGATCTTGAATTCCATCCATTTGTACACGTTCTGTCTGACTGTGGATTGAGTCCAAAATCTTTTGAATGACACTTTAGAGGTTTTGTAACCTTTTCCAACCTGATAAGTGTCAACTATTTCTGTAATCCTCAGTAATGTCCTTTGTTCGTGCCATGGTACACTTTTGCAAACGTGTTCTGAAGATTGAGTGTTATAAAAAATAGTTTCTATAAAAGATTCTTATATTAAAATTTAACAGGGCGCCCATCTCATTGATTGAAAACTCACAGCTCTAATTTCACCTTTAAATAAAATGCTAATTCTAGCTTTTCACATACTTCTGGCACTCAGAGATGTGTTTTATTGGACCATTTTACTCCTGAAATAAATGACCAATTATAATTTCGGCTCACTCACCAATATACCCTCCTTGCAGTCCCATAAACATGCATGCTTACTGTGATACTACTCCGCTTTGTAGGGTGTTTGGGGGAATATGTGCTATGGACAAATGGACAGGTGTACTAGTACAAGTGGACCAGTGCACTCACTCAATCTTGACTGACTCCCTGGTGTTCAGAGGTGACTGCAGAATAAATCATCTCCATGTTGACAAATAACATAAGCTAGTTAACGTCAGGTTGTGTCTTGATTAGGAAACTATGCTAGCTACACATACAATGCTGAATAGCTTATGCTGCAGTATCTGACACTGATTGAGTGACCATCACCAGTAGATTACAGTCTAACTTCAGGCTAGCACTGTGATTGTGATTCTCATTATTATTGACTGAATTAGTCATCATAACTGTCATCATGGTGTTTCTCTCTCACACACAAACACACACATGAAAGGTTCTGTTAATCATGAAGCTACTCCATGCTCACCAATTCTACACTTTCCACCTGATTCCGTTCCTGAATCTTGACCCTGTTATGCTCACATCGTCCTTCCTTGGATTCTGAACAGATTAGTTGCAATTTTTTTTCGATGTTATTAAAAATGACATATTAAATTATATTGGTCCCAAGGTGCATCAGCCCATCAGAAAATGCCCGGTATGAAAGATTACCAGTCTACCTCTGCACCTTATATCTGTAAATGACTGTTTAGCTAACAATTGTGAATTTACTATTCCTAGCATCACACATGAGCAATGGGTCATACAAGTAGTAATAAATCATTCCTAGAATAAGCAGCTAGGCAGTTAGTTGAATGCACTTAAGGTATTGCTCATGTTATTGAAGAGTAAATAAACAACCTGTTCTAAAAACAAATATGTTTACGTTTACGGCATTTAGCAGACGCTCTTATCCAGAGTGACACACTCTGTCCACAACTGTATCGACCAGCTGTTTATGACATGGTGTCTTAAGTGTTAGGAGTTGAGGGGCCCAGAGACTGGCCTGCCTGGAGATGAAAACACACTGTCCAGGTTGGTTACTAAATTGGGACACAAAGATGGTGAGGTCCAGGTTAACAGACTTATAGGGTAAAAGTGTTTGGAAGAGGGACAAAAGAGAACTACAAAGTGGTAATAGCTAAATTTAATGGATAATTCATACCACAAAAGCTCCCAGCTGTTTCCCCCAGCTTTTGCATTGGTGAAAGGGTAGAGTTGTTCATCAGTATATAGGATTATCAACTGTGGTACAAAATGGTAATTGGAAGAGAAAATGTTTCTCTAAGTCAGTAAGAGCAGTCACTTAAAGTAAAGACACTGAGAAAATCTCTATCTTAGAGCACTAAGTAAATCAGGACAGTCCTGAGCACTGCACAGAACAAACAAATGTAGGACTCACTCGTTAGGTTGCGAATCAATACAGGAGCTGATGTTACCACAATGGGTCTGAATAAATTCGGGGTACTTAGGCCAAAGAGAGAGCTAGTTAGATCAAGAGAACCTCTAGAACGCCCAGGAGAGGCTTTAAATAAACTCTAAGTATACTTTATAAACAGATGAAATGCAGTATGTTTAACATATATTTAACAAGGTGGCTTACAGGTGGCAACCTGTTAGGCAGAAAGGGAGACTGGGCTGGTAAGAGCAGAGACTGGATATGCTTAAAACAGACCCGGATAAGATCCAACCATACAGTGTACACACAGCCAGAAGAAACTACTACAACCTCTACAATATCTTAACTATAAACAGAGCTACAGTAAATGTAGGAAAAGTGTTTGTCGTAGTGGGTAGGATACCTAGTGGTGGTGGCGTAGTGGGTAGGATACTTGCCTCTAGACCAAGAGGTCATGGGTTTGAATCCAAACTTCAGCACACCACCAATGGGCTCCTGAGCAAGACCCTTAACCCAAAGTTGCTCCAGGGAGAGACTGCCCCCTGTAGTTACGGAATGGAAGTTGCTTTGGATAAAAGCGTCTGATAAATGCCGTAAATGAAAATGTAAATGTCATATCACCTACAGACTGGTGTGCAGTCATAAAGCTGAAGATTCCAAACACTAAACGAGAGCATCAAGAGAAAAATATATCAACTGCCAGTGACAAAGGAGACACTAGGCAAGCAGTCAGGTTGTACAGTCTTGATGTCTTTGGATGTAGATTCAGCCATTTTGAGTTTTCCCTTTTAAGTCTTGGTTGCTCCTGAGGTTTCTCCCTTCAGCTTTGGGAATATTTTTCTATCCTGTGTTGCCAGACTAATAGAAGTTAAGAATGAATACAGTGTCACAATAAGTATTCCATAAAAGCGGTTTATAAAGGCATGTAACAAAAACAGCAGCTTGGCAGGGTCATTCGTAGCTAGTACATGTGAAGTATGCTCAATTGTTGCACAAAATGTAAAGACTTGTTTTACAGCATTGCTCATGAAACAGCATTTTTTTTTTGTGTGTGAAGTGTGCCCTTGAGTGTCCACCTATCATTTGGTCCATCAACTGTTTGAACACCTCCTGAGTTTAGAGTTATATTACATTACATTTGACAGTCGACCTATA
>JBBJLR010000145.1:17839395-17866897 GCA_037577145.1 Brachypetersius gabonensis
GTATCCTGTCTGCCACGTTCACGTTAGTTCCTGTATCGGCCGTCGAGCCAGGTTTGTTTTCTGTTTAATAAAAGCACATCTAAGAAGGGCATGGCTGCTCCCTGGACTCCTTTTATACCATGTTGGAATTACGGGAGCACCCATGACATCTAGTATGCACAAATAATTTTAATGATAGCAACAGGGCTTAAATCAGAACAGAAAAAGGCTTAAACAGTATATTTGGATATCTGTATTAGCTTTGTAAGGTTTTGAGATTTCGGTTTTCTATTTCTTTAATTAGATTTTTTTTTTTTTAATAAACATTTGTTCTTCTGGTTTTGATTGAGTAGGCATGTATATTAATGAGTGAACTATTTAAGCATGTGCTCCATAATCAGCTGGAGCCAGTCAGCATGACCTGCACTGGGCACTATCAGTGTGCAAATTACTATCAGTGCTGAATTCATCTGCACATCTGAGTTGGTTGATTTGATTAATAATGAAGTGGTGTTTATTTTTGTTTTAACGTTACATATAACTTTCGCGCATTTTAGTGCTACATTATTTAGAAAAATAATAATAAAAAAGAAAAAAAAAACTGTACATTTTTGGTACTGTCCAGAGAACACAAAGAAAGTGTGTCTCAGGGTGGTGAAATACCGCTGTACTCAGAGGGGGGAGGTTATCTGAGAAGTAGCCTATCTGAGAACGCTGCTGCCCTTTGATGCTGCTGCAGTCCAGAATTTCCCCTGAGGAGCGTCTTGATTGTTTCTCTGAGTGTTCTTGTGTTTTTCGTTTTTTTCTTCTTAAAACCCTGTATTTTTATTACTGTGAATGAAACCAAAGACATGTGTGCATGAATTACAGCACAGTCTATACAGGGGTAACATCATTGTTTTACATTCTAGCACTGCTGGAGGTCAGTGTAAACTGTACAGTATGGATATGGATTTGCCTCTACATTTAAGGATAATGTATTAAAATGAAATTAAAGTGTTTTGGGAACATATTTGGGGGCATATGTAGGGTTTTTTATTTCTATTTTATTTTCAATCCATACATCATAATACCTATTTCTTTAAACTTTTATTCCAAAGATTTTTTTTTTTTATATAAATCTGGCAAAGCTTAACTGCTGACTATTTTTTCCATTACAAGTTTAACCATTACAATTGTGACTGGCTGGAGATGACCCACCTCATCAAAGTTTTAAGAATAGAGACTGGAAAACTTGCCGTGAGTCATGGAGGGAAAAACCTCTGCCACACATAGACTGGTGACCCACCATAAGCCTCTCAAAGGGGATTAACCTGAGAGATGTGGAAGAGGAAAGGAAAGGGTCAAGAAAATGCCAAGAGAGAACAGACTGGCGAATCTGGGTGAATGGACAGGATAGGAAGTTGTAAAGGAAGAAGCATCCTGTGCCTAATTGAAAGTGTGCCTTGTGTGTTTATGAATATGTGGAGGGACAGTCTAGAAGAGATGGACCTAGGGAAAGCAGTGTGGTGGGACGAATTTCAGGAAAAACAGTTCAGAGAGGGAGCTGGAACATCTGAAGCTCAGTGTACCCAAAGAAAAATATAACTTAGACATAATGTTGTGACAAGCAATTCTAGAGACTAAGCAAAAACCCCAAGGACTTAGCACAACTCGATCACCAACCAGCATGACTGCTAGCCCTACTTATTAAGGGCAGGTGTATCTGTACAGTGTGTGCATGTTCTCACTTCTTAGTAATCTATTCACCATTTCTTAGGCCTTTTCAGATCTATGATTTTGACCTTCCTGTCTGTCTCTTGCATTGCTATTGTGGATTCTCCTGATGTTTTGCTGTCTGCCTGTGTTTTGACCCCTGGCTGTCCTGGCTACAATTTTTAGAAATGCCCTAATAAAATTTTTAAGACTCTGAAGACCTGCCAAAAAGACACTGCCCAGTTAGATGGACTTAACTGACAGGAATCCTGAAGAGCTAACACACTTTGTAGATTATATAAGATGATGGCCATTCACACAGTTTAGATGAGAGATCAGACACACCTGCATGAGGTACATGGATATGAATGTAATTTTTACTTTAGTTTTTATTTCCTGCCACATTCCTGTTTTCATAAGACACTTTGAATGTACTTTTCTCAGTCCATCTGTATTTGTTTGACTGCTGAATTAACTGATCTTGTTTCAAAGGGAAAGTAATCTGGACAGATAAGAAGAGCTCATTTTCCACAACCAGCGAAGCAATGGTGACAGTTGCTTCCACCAGAAAAAAAGCTCATGTCAGAATCTCTTTAGAAGACCATGAAATGAAAATGTAGATACTGAATGTGGAATGTAAGGTGAAGATGAAGGGGGGAGAGAGAGAGAGAGAGAGAGAGAGATGCAACAAAGTGTTTCAGATGTCAGTGCTTGCTGAAGTGAAATACATCAAAGACGTTCAGTAGTTCAGTTCAATTTTACGGATATAGTGCGTTTTACAACTGATGTTGTCCCAAAGCAGCTTTACAGAATTCAGGTCCAAGCCCCAAATGAATAAGTCAAGGGAGACCAAGGCAAGGACAAACTCCCTAAAGTCGACGAAACCTAAGGAGCAGCTAGGACTCAAGAGAACATATCCTGCTCTGGTCAACACCAGATAACCCAAGAGAGAATGTAAGAATAACACTGTGGAGATGAAGGATTTTTAGAGCCTGTAGCTTTTATTGGAGTCTGTGACGGGGGTAGTTTAGTTAGAGGGTGGGCAGCACTGGTCTGGAAGGCAGGAGTCTCTAGTTGTCTACAGTAATTGGAGCAATAGTTTCTGTTGGAGTCAGTAATCTGTAATCGCTTTGGTTGGTGGGCAGGGAGAGGGGATGATTACTGAATTTACTTTAAAAGAGTGACAAAGGATAAAAATGGAGACGCTAGGCTTTATCGTAACCATGCCAGTATATAGGAATATTATAAAATATTTCATTTGGCTAAAATATTCAATTCAACCCTTACAAGTATGTACTTGGAGAGAAAATGCTTTTAAAAGGGTTAAAAGGTTCATAACAGCACATAGTTTCGTTAGAAAAATGCAAAGAAATGCAAAAGCTTTCTGTCTTTCATGTTTTGAGCTGGGGGAACATCTGGATGGTCACCTTTTTCTATTTGGTGGGTCTGAGCAGTTGTGAGGAACAGCTGGTCCAATGATGACAAAGCAGTGAAAAGAAGCGTTTTCCTGAAAGGCTCTAAAAGTCACTCTTCCACAAACCAAACATGTGCTCTACTAAAACACTAGTAGAAATATGAGCCTGTTCGTAGCAGCAGTGCACAGCTGTTGTTTGTTGTAACTATGGTGTGAACAGAAAGCTCTTCTGAGCTCACCCGCTGTCTTCAAGCAACATTCCGCCATGATCTCCTGTTTCAAGCTGAGAATACAGAGAACAGAGTTCAAGATAATCATGGAAGTGTCAATGATACCTTTCTAATGTGCAGAGGCGTACAAAATGTGTAAACCAATTGTAGACAGGAATGCAAATATGAGGTGTGCAGCAAATGCCATGGAAGGGGGAACCATATGAGGGGAACGCTAACACCACTGGTTGAAAGAGATGAGGTTATATTAATACATTTTAATCTAAAGGTTTTGACAACTGTTTGTTCAATGAAATTATATGATCATACATGATTTATCTATTTCACACTTATCAAAATAGTTAATTACCAAATTATTATGCTATTAAAGTGTTTGCAACAACAACTTGTAGGTAAAATAGGCACACTTGAAAAATGAATTAACAAGATTTACAACAAAAAACTGCCATACAAAATGCTGTAAACACGATTACACCAGAAAAAAAGCAATAACAGGTCCCAACATGACCCCTACAAAAGCTAGAGGACAAAACTGCTGGAGGCTTTTCAAAGCCAAGGTCAGGTTCAAACTGAACATGATTAAATGTACTTCAGATAGACTAAGACTAGTAAATAGTAAGTCGCAAATCTGGAATAGCAGAGGGCTGTGACAGCTGACAGTCTATTTTGGCCTAACATCAGCTGTAGGATAATAACGTTCCATTTAATCAGTGCAAAATCAAAATGACAGAGGCACTAAATGGCGTCTTGCACACACCTGAAGACATGAAGGTTGTGTCTCTGACAATGGAGAGCTAACATCTGGGACACTAATGAAAAAACAGATCTTGTTATTGCACAGCTCTTGTTATCTAGTTACTTCGCAAATATCCTTGTGGACCATGTGTATGAACGGATGACGCTTGGATTAGCAGGATACAGATCAAGCTTAATCTTAACCTAGACTAAATACAATTTATGGTGAAACAACAGTGGCAGCAGTTTGGCTAGTGAAACTCAAACCGTGTCTAGGTCATTTTTATTTCATCATAAAGTAAAATTCTGCATAAAATGGGTCACTTCTGTCACTGTGCTGTCAGGCACCGCTATTTTGGTTTGTTTTTTTCCCAGTCAAAATGTCCATTAAGTACGAGTTCATACATTTTTTGTAGCAGGAAATATAACACACAACGTAATATAACACTAATCATAGTCTTACATAGTCTTAAACAATTTCTTTTAACCGTTTTTGTTTGATGGGGACCACCATGTGTTCAATAAACTACAAAAAATGTAATAAAAATTCTCAAATAATTTTTATGTGTTCCCGTGCCTTGTGTAAAGAAGGTCATGGAACTTTACAACAAACCAGTGAAATTAACTGCATTCTCTAAAGAGAAAATTTGAAAATCAATCCGATTTGACCGGAACACAATAGGAGGGTTAAATGAGGGTTAATGTTGTATATAAATACTCCTGGTCTAGGATTTGACACTTGATTTAAAAATAAAGCAATTCAAGGCAATGTGCCCTGTTCAAAATCTAATCTATTGTACTTTCTAGATGCCCAAAATAGCCGTTCTCCTTCCTGCATTAACACCTGGCTAATTTCCGTATTGATTTGACACTTACTTTGGCATTGATGTTGCATTATTAGAAAAGGGCACAGGTTCTAAAGCCAGGTCAAAGTTAATAATGGACCAGACTCCCTAATGAGGCCACAAGCAGGTGGTCAGTTTAACTGGCTCTTATCAAATCATTTCCCCTGACACATTCATTTACATACCAATATCTGAGGGTCACTCTTGAACAAAGTGTGTCATGAAGTTATGGCAGAGGCAGAATGAGCTAAGGTGATTTTGTTACTAGCATTTTAAAGGGGTTATAGAGTAGTGGTAGGAAATAACTAATTAGACATTTTCTAATCTTCTTGGGATCTGATGATTGACTATTTGGAAGTATTTCATGTGTTTATTCATTCTTTATTTCTGCACTATTCTGATGTAGTACTTGGAGACAGTTCCGTTCAACTAATTTTAATAAAATACTGTGACAGAAATTCAGATTTAGAATCTGTAGATTTCTTAAAATTTCACGGTCTGTGAGTTCAGCTCATGAAAAATGGGGGGAAAAAGTGTTGCGTTTATATTTTTGTTCAGTGTAAATAACAATAGGCTTACCTACTTTTTACCTCGTATCACACAAGCGTTTAACAGTTTTATAAAATGTTATGCATTTAGGAATTTTGAATTTACTGTAGGTCTGGAATTGTAAGATGACAAAGGATGTTTTATGAAGCAAATGACTGACTATGCGGATGCTGCATCTTAAACAAAACTGATGTGTAATGTTTTCAATTAGGCTTTATAAGTTCCATCATGTGGGAGGGATTCTTTATAATTGTGCTATACATGAAAATAGCCACCACTTTACTTTAAGGGCCCTTATGTCAAATGTCATCATTGTCATTATAATGTGATAACTGGCATGAGGGGTTAAAAATACTCAAGTATTACATTTTAAATGCTATTCAGTGCTTATGCACAACATTTAGTCCCTATAAATGTTGCATTCAAGTGAAGTGCGTCCAAAAGTGTGTATTTTACTTCTGTAGCCTATTAACACATATCACTGACTCTGAAATAGCAATTGAGGCGATGTATGTGAGATCACAGCGGGTTACACACTGGTTACACTCACTGACTGGCTGAAACTCTAGCTTGCAGAGTGGCAGCATTAGCATTCAGCTCAAATGCTGTAAAACACACACGCACATTGAAAATGGGCAAGAGCTGTTGTGTGACTGAATGTAAGAAAACATTCAGCTTGAAATTGGAGCTATCTTTTTACAGACTGCTGAAAGCTGAAGAAAAGAGAACCAAATTATTTGCTGCAATTTGCAGAAAACAACTAGAATCCAGGCACCGAAACATGCATTTGTGGTTGCCATTTTGTGCGAGTTAGGTTAGATTTTTGGGTTAAATCAAGCAACATAGTACGCTAGACTACTTATCATGATCGTTTGACAGTGTTCGCTACACAAGATAACCCCGGTTTAGGAGTAAAACTGGTCAGCGCATGTACAGTGCTAACTGTCACAGCTCTTCTGACCCTGCATCAACGTCCTGCGTCAGAAGCAGAGCGACTAAGGCCCTGAGAGGAGACACATAACAGCATCGCCTCGTTAGGTGAACAGATTGAGTATTTAAACTCAAAGTTAATCACTGAGGGGTCAGGATTACAAATTAGAGAGTGAGTTGAAAGTAGTGTCATTTTCCTACTACTGCAAAACAGTCCCACAAGGTTGTTCAGGAACATCTTACACTGATGAAGCTGCACCTCAGATCTCTCCATTTTTACCATCTCTTTGGGATTTAATGGTCAACAGTTTAAAGAATCTTTCAACACTGGTAACATACCATGGCAAGCAGGCTTCATCATGAAAACATAACTGACTGCTTTGAGGTGTCACAGACAAAGACCTTACTGAGCACAGTGGGTTCCCTGTCAGGCTCCTGACAGAGGACTTGGTACTGGCTGACTGGGTTCCATGGAAGAGGATAGTGCTGTCTTATTTTGTGCAGAATTAGAACCCCCCCCCCCCCCCCTCCCCCATTCACACGTGGGAAGAAACAGATTAGCCACAAGGAGATTGAATCTGCTCAAGGAATTTCTTGTGAGAGAATCCACGTTGAAGAAAGAGTGATTGGAATGTTGAGGTAGTAATATCGAATGCTGGGTTCAACTCTGCCTGCAAGCCTCATTAAAGTGGAACAACATGTCAAGTGGAGAACATAGACGAGACTGTGTGAACATGTTTTGCTCTGTGTGATCTCTTTGAAACCATAGTGCATAGTAAGTAGTAGTTAATGTAAAATGTTATTCAAACAACCCATGATATCTTGACTGTGTTACTAGAGACAGTCTAAAAGGGAATTATTAACCCTGGATTCCATCTATAATAGACAATGGGGGGGAAAGGTCAGCCTAAAAAGGGAATATCGAATCTTAGACATGATGTTCCTCATAAAAGTACATTTAAAATAGTGCATTTGTCCTTTTTTGTAGTGGATTTAGTGTATGCTGTATTTTACAAGATCTGGTGTTTTGCCATGCAGACTGACTGCAGGGGGTGGATTCCAATGAAAAAGTGAAATGCTCCATACTTCAGTCAGCTACTGGCACAGAATCATCGGGCTATTCGTCGTGTGACTGCACAGATTTACTGTTGGTGCTTAGGGGTTTGACAATGATTTGGCAACACTCTGTTTTCAATCTGTTGCTTCTAGGAAACTGTCATTTGTCATCATCAGAATTCAGTGCTAACATCATGTTCATCATCGTGGATGTCATGCATGGGTTCAGTCTTTTTGGCCCTAAAAGGCATGTACACACTACAAGAGACCTTTTTTCATGACCTTGCTGTACCTGCTGTTACACAGAGATGTTTTCCTATTGAGAGTGCACGAAGAAGAGGCTCTCTGCTGGGAGACTTGCTTTTTCTGCTCTGTTTAGCTAGGGCCATTTTACACTTAACCCCATCACACACTAAAAGATATTTTCTGTGTGCACAGAAGGTCATGCAAACACGCACACAGAAATAACTCTGGATGAAGTGGTTTCTTTCTGAGTTTTTAATGTTTCTCATGCACACATTCAGCAGATTAAAGTTCATTTCTGTCAGCAGCTGGTGATAAAGGTTTCACATTTCAGTGAAGCAGGTCAGCCTTCCTCCGCTTAAATTAGTTTTCAATTAGCAAGACATTTGTTAGTTTTTGCTCACTGAAGAGGAAGTCTCTTCCAATTATTCATCAAGTGCTCTAGAAGAAAAAAAGAGCTGTAGTGATACTACAAGGTTTCAGGTGGTGCTGTATTATTACTGTCGGAATTTATCAAAAGATTCGGTAGTACTTCACTGAAGGTTAGCAATCAAAAGGTTACAACATGCATGCATGAAACTGTAATGAACATAAAAACTTACCTTGGTTAACATTCTAGACCAGCATTAGTACTTTAGATTAGTAATTAACTTAAAATTACCCTGAAATGTTATCTAGACATGAACTGGGTAAAAGTATGAGATACAATCTCCACAGTACTGTTAACTGGTGTAAAACCAAAGCAGGTAACTGGTTCTAGATGTTAACCTATTAAATGGAGTCATTTGTTTGAGTCAGAAGAGGAGTGTATTAAAACTCTGGAAAAGTCATCACAACGTCGCATTAAGCAGGAAAGCTTTGTTTTCTGGTAATATGTAGATATTACAAGGTGAAAAGATGGTACTGAGACATAAGAATCGTATAGTGTGTATATATCTCTTACCTAGAACTGTAACTGGGCTTTAATGAAAATCAGTTACTGTGAGGAACATAAGAATTTGGACACTGCGATTTTGCAAGTTCTTCCACTTAGGGGGTCTGATTCCTGATTTTTTTTTTTTATTATTTATTCTGTCTCTCACAGTGGGAATGCACCTATAATGTGAATTTCAGACCCCTCCAAGATTTCTCACTGTATTCTAACTTTTACAACATTTACATTTACTTTACTAGATGTCTAACATGTCACAATACAGTATATTTCAGTGCTTAATATGTTTGAACTTACCTTGGTACCATGTCCTCTTGTTCCTTAAAATAAATAATGGATTTAATTAGCTTAATAGCAAGAACTCGTTTGGTATTTCAGAGGACAGAGTACTGCATTTATATATAATGCAGATGCCCCTTTCTATTACTTCAAATGGGCACACACCTCTTTAATGTACTCTGTACTAATAGCTCTTTGCACTCTCTTTGGCAGACACAGACGTGTTCGGTTTGCACCAGCCCTTGTGTCTCTCTGTGTCTCTCTGTCTCTCTCTCTCTCTCTCTCTCTCTCTCTCTCGCTCACTCTCGCACACATTCATATGTCACACACATGGTGGGGGCATATTAATTCGCTATCCAATTTGTCACACCTGGGTACACACAGTCTTCCAATTAATCTTTTAATTCAATTGCACATACTAAAGAGCACTCGGGATGAAATTTTCTTTATGAACTGCCACTCTGTGTCTTTTGTTGAAAGCATTGTGGTGATGATCAATGCTTTTGCACCAGTGCAGCTGGCCTTTTCTCAATGCCATATTCTCTTCAACAGCAAAGTTCATAGGGTATCTAGATACGGAGGATATATACAAATAGCATTGTGAACCCTTGCAGGATACCTCACCACTGGAGACCTTACCATCTGAATGTTTATAAGATATTTACTCACTTGCCAGGGCTGTGCAGAGACCCGTGCAGAAGAGCAGTCACTTAACCAGGGCAGTCATCATATGGCAAAACCACTTCTTATATGGAAGTTTCCTCGGCTTGTGTTGATTTGTTAAGCATCATGCTGAGCTTTGTTTGGTGTTCTTATGTCATGAAGGACCAACGTTTACGTGTAATGTAAACAGTCGCTACTGGGCATCACATGAAAATGTCCATAAAGAACAAAATTTCCAAATTTTTTTTATTTTAAGTCTTAGAAACAAACAGAAAAAACAAGATCTTTGAACCTGGGAGAACTCTCAGGATAGTCTCTGCCTACAAGTGGGAGGGGAAAACCCATGGAAGGGGTTGGGGGGCGTGCGTAGAGTGGCTGAGTGGTAGTGCACCAAGTAAAAGATCAGGAAACGGCAAGCGTATAGGAGAATAAAGACCAGTTTTAGACTGTTACACCATTTTTATTTGTTGAAATCGGATTTTATTAATTCACTGAGTTCTGTGGGTTAAAAGGGGACACACAGACTACAGCATATCCGGCTGAACTATAACAAGAATGGAAGTTCAAGTAATCTCACAACAAACCACATCATATTACATGAGGAATAAACTAGCTACCAAGCATAGGTTTATGGTGAGCATGTAAGGTTTCCTTAGCTGCCGTTTTAAAGACTGATTACACCCTAATGCCATTTTCCAATAACACTATAATATAAATGACATCATTCAACATATATATAAATGACATCATTCTTGTTGAAATGTGAACACTTCTTCTCAATCTGTCAAAATAAGAGTTCACTTAGTTCTCTCTTTTTGTGAGGAGAGTTGTTAGGTTAGGTAAACTGTGTGCATTTCCACAGCAAATCACACTAACCATAGATCAGGTCCTGTGCGCATTTGATCATAATGATTGTAATCCTACTAATGGGCTACATTTGAATCACAGTAACAGAGACAGATTACCAGAGTTCGCTTGTAACACCCACCTCTAAATTGTCTCTCCCATTTTTCATATGGGGAGCCTAGCATTGAACTCGAGCTGTGAAACCAGAGGGGCGCTGTTACTCTTTAAAGTAATGGTAAATTGGGTCTAATCACAGCTCTGGCTGTAATGTCACTGTTGCCAACTCCTATGTTTTAGCTATTTGATAAAAAAAAGAGATTTCCATTTAAATGAAAAAAATGATTAGCACTTTTAAAATTGTGTTATGGTCATGTTTCAAACAACATTATGCGGTGTGATCAGTGTGATTAGTGCTTTATTGTTGGGATGTCCAGCTGTGTTGTGATGTGGGTCATTTCTATAGCTAGTTGTTGCTAGACTGAGTTCCGTTCACCCAAATCCCCTTTTTCTTCCAGCAAGAATCTGTCATTAGAAAACCATTTTTGTAAATGACATGCATGAGTGTAGGAAATCATAAATGGTTGTTCTAGGGCATCGCCCAAAGAACCATTTGTGGCCCTTTTATTTTTACGAGTGAGTATTACAATACCCTTCCCTCACCAAGTCAGTAGGTTAATATTTGAGTCATAACAGTGTGTGAGGAAGCCAATTAGTCGGTCAAATAGCTTCAGCACTGTTTTATGCCAGGCTATATGGAGCTCTTCGTTATAATACATGGGTTCGTAGCAATTAAATATTACCGTGGGTAACATTACTATGAACCTGTGTGTTATAACTTTATAAGAGCTCCACAGGGTCTGGCATAAATCCTTATTTAAAACTTGCTTTGGGAGGTTTTTAGCATCCCTCATTGCCCCCATTAAGGATTTTTAAGCATACGTTGCAGCAGACATAGGCACAGTGACATGAATTAAATCTGTGTTTACACTGTAGCCATGGAAACTGAGAAAACTGTGTAATAACCCTGTTATGGCAGCCGAATGGAATACTTCATTGTTGTTGCTCACTTCATGACACATTCTGAGAAGAAAGAAAAGTTTTTTTTTGTTTTTTTTTTCCCAAGTGGCGGTTTCCTGTTGCCACTGTTGCTTGAAGGCGTCTGTTCAAAATAACCACATTATGAAATGTGATCACTGCAATCAAGGCCTCATTGGTGGGATTTCCAGGGCAACGGTGATGTTCATGACAGCTAGGTCGCGGAGTTGACTGAGGCAAAATCTCCCCAGGCTCTTGGTATTGCACCGAAAGCAATGAAGCTTGTGAAACCCGAGCCAACCCTCTCGCTCTGTTCCTGGGGAGAGGCTCGGCCTCACCTCAGTGAAATGGATTATGAGGAATGACCACATAAAAGACTGTCTTATACACACTGACCAAGAAGGTGTTTGTGCAGTCTGGAGGGTCCAAGCACCCTCTGGGAAACACATGAATGCCCTTCCTCTCCTGAAGGCCCTTGTCAATATATTTTGCCTACATGTGTAATAGGTCCTGATATTTGTGTAGTAAATGGCATGTCCTAGTCATGTTTACTTTTTCCTTCACCTTCCACTACAGGCCCAGCTAAGATCTATAAAAGGAACCTGATCGACAGACACATGCAGCGCAGCTAAATTCACAGTGGGCATGGCAAGCACGCTGGGTGGCCATTCTGATTCTGTCCATTCTGCTCACATCTCAGCAGGGCTCTGGCCAATATCACTCCACATCTTGCTGCTTTATTGGTCATTCTCACAGTCTATACTGTCTGGCTCCAAAACCGATAGAATCAGTTGGATTTATCTCACTTCCTTTCCCCATTCGTTTTCGACTCTCCTCTGCCACACAGGCCACATTTCACTTCAACAATGCCTATATCACAGATCAGCTCTGTGTGTAAAACTGGGCGTCTGTGATACCTTTCTTGAAGGAGAAAGTCTATCATTACTACGTCATTGTTTGGCTTCTGTATCAGTATGCCTTCTCTGGGACTGAATTTGGGAGCAGTCATTGGCTGGGGCCTCCACAGGGCACAGTAGATGGTACATTGATTTTAATCAGGGTTGCCTTGCAATCAATGGAACTTTATCACCCTCAGGTGAGACATAGCAATAAAGAAAGTCCTCATGGGAAGGTGAGTTTTATTGCATTGCTGGCACTGTTGGGACAAGGTCTCAGGACCAGTCAAACTCACGTGAGAGCAGTGGCTTAATTTTTATTTTTTTTTTATTGTGTCTAACTTTTGATATTTAAAGCAAGTCAGAAAGAAAAGAAAAATCAATTATCAATCGTTGTTGTTGTTGACCATGGAAAACAAATTTTCCTTCCTTAGAAAAAAAGAAAAGTCCAGTTCGTTTACATAATTATATTCCGCCTCCAGCTGTTAAGCCCCGCCCACTCACACTGAAGTAATAAGGGTGTCTCCTTTATGATTTAGGTACAATACAGGTCATTCAATCAGAACAAATGTCAGCCCCAAAGACACAGTAACAAAAACATGATTAATTTTAAAGGACTGTAGGATAAGAATGTAGGAGAGCGGCCCATTAATGTGAAAAAGAATTAAATAGCATAATGAAGGAGCCCCCCAATAATCTGGTAGTGCAGCACCATAAAACAATAGCGTAGTCCTGTACAGGATAGTTATATATGGGGTAAACTGCAAGTAAAATTTAGCTTTGATGGATTAAACAATGAAACAGAGCTTTACCATACTGAATGCAAAGCTACCACTTTTAAGTGATGTTATTAATCATTCACTTTAGTGTTCACCATCATGCTATGATTAATTGCACTTTGTTAATAAGTACATTCAGTTACATCCGAAGCAAAAGACCTGACAAACAGGAATAAAGCAAGGTTATTCTTCCCATCTCTGCCCCACCCCAGCATCTGACTCTTGTGATATATGAGGGGAGCTTAATTCTGTTCTTATGAACCCAATATACTGATTACAAACAATTATTCATTGTTTCTTACTGTAATGAAGGGGTAATGGTGTCCCATAAATTTCTTGGCAGTGGTGTGAAACAGAGCTGTCCTGCTCAGAAGAGTCTGTAAGTGATGTTGGCCACTGTGTTCAGCTGATATGATAAGCATCTGAAATGCAGCCTACGGTGTCGGGAAAGCCTCTTCTGATCCGATACACTTTGGATCGATCTCTACATGGTTCCATTACTAAATGAATAGGTCACATCAAAGTATACGATGGGCTTATTGAGCTGCTAATCTTTAATGTAGTGAATCACGATGAAACATTCAGCTGTAAGTATTTTTTGTCTCTTCTCCTCTTTTTCTCGGCATAGCAAGGAAAAATAATCACCATTCATTAAGTGCATCATTAGACCTGGCCACAGTTTCCTAAACAGCAATTTGTTCGTTCACATAAAATTGAGGGAGGCATCTGTGTTGTGATATTGCATTGTCCTCAGTCCAAACTATTGCAATTTCAAAGGCTCTCTTTTTCTCTCACTTCTCTCACTCAATCTCTTTTCTTTCCTGTCCCTTCTCTCTTACCCCTTCTCTCTTGCTTTGTCTTTCT
Organism: Brachypetersius gabonensis; assembly: GCA_037577145.1. NCBI lineage: Eukaryota > Metazoa > Chordata > Actinopteri > Characiformes > Alestidae > Brachypetersius > Brachypetersius gabonensis. The sequence continues at coordinate 17,853,365 of JBBJLR010000145.1, forward strand.
TCTTTCCTCACTTGTCCTCCTCTTTTGCTCCCTCATGTTTTTACTGACTGTCTGTTTGTCCCCCAAGTACTTTTCTACTTACTCCCTTTTATTACCTTTCCCAATGCTTTTCTGTCTCTCACTATCTCCTTCTGTTTTCTCTCTTTCTCTCTCTCTCTATTCCACCTCTCCTTCTCCCTCTCTCCTTCTCCCTCTCTCCCTCTTCCTCTTCTCTCATACTCTCTTCCTCCTCTTCTCTCTGTTTCTCTCTCTCTCCCACTCTCCCTTGTCCCCTTCTGTCATGCTCTCTCCCTCCTTCTCTTCTCTCATGTTCTCTCTCTCTCTCTCCCTCCTCCTCTTCCGTCATGCACACTCTCTCTGTCTCTCTCTCTTTTATTTTCTCTGGCTTTCTCTCTTCTACTCTCTCTTTTCCCACCATCTTCTCTACTTTCTTCTTTCTCTCTTTCTTAATCTCTCCTCTGGTCTCTTTTTCTTTCTTTCTTTTTTTGTTTTTTGCTGAAACGCTGGCGTGAAAGGGTTAAGATGGCTCCGGACTCAGCGGCTGTCCTCATTGATATTCCTCTCCGCTCCCCTCTCTCTGTCAACCCATCTCAAAGCAAGAGTCAGACGCCTTTTGTAAACTAAAGTACATAAGCTGGCAAAGTAGAGGGCATGGACGTCCAAGAGGCAGAAAAACAACAGCTCACGTATATACTACCAGCCTAATCCCCCTTTAAATCACTTATTATGTAGCTTTGAAAAGCAGAGATAAAATGATTAGCCTGCTATTGAGGAAGATTCCGGATGTCTCCTCTTACCCCCTCTGACACGATTGCCAACCGATGCTTAGCATTGCAAATAACTCAAAGTACATTATTCAGGTTTAAGTGAGGAGAGGAGGACAGGAGGGGATGTGCCAGGGGATGAGGAGGGGCTTGGATAAGGAGGGACTGGGACAAACGTGCGGTAGCGGGGGGGCTATCAGTGATGAGAGACTGAAAGGGAGGGCAGGAGGAGGTGATGAGATGCCTTACTATTTATGAAAGCAAACTTATTCTCTAAGGACTCTTTGAGTGCGAAGCCGTGTCTCCAAGGACAAGACACGAGCTTATAACGTGATAAGTAGCTGAGTAGATTCAATTTCACCCTAAATGAAACACCTGTTCCTTTCTGCCCCATTAGATTTACTCTCAACGATGGGCTACAGTGCAAAGTGTTAAATGCTAAAAGATATTATTGTGGAGTGTAACATAAATGCTTTAGTAACAAAAGACACTTTTATCCCCTCCTGGGAAGGCAAAACAAAACCGTTACTGGAAGAAAAGCCCAATCCCAATCCTTTTACTGTTAATAGCTGCCTGTCAGATTTCGCTGCATCTTGTTTTTGCATGTTGTTTAACTTCAGTGACAATCAGTTTTTATCAAGATTACATTTGCACTAATAGCCAGGCATGCAGAGCATCTACCTCTGATCAATAACAAATTGCACAGCTACTGAACAAAGAAAAAAGAAGAGAAGAAAACAAACGAAAGCATACCTCAGACATGAATACATAAAATGGTGCAGAGCTTCAAAGCAAACTTACTTAAGAAGTCTTTCTGTTATGTAAACAGGCACTGTTCTTCATACAACTAGATGCATAAAGCTGTATTCAAGTTGTACTAGTTTAACCCAGTACTGTCATGCACAACATAACCAAAAAGATCAGTGGTTTTATAGTCTAACAGTCATTTTTAAGATGTATCAGTAGTTCTCTCAGAAACATAGTATTCCAGTTTGAACTGCAAATAGATTATCATGAAAATATTGTATGTTCTACCTTTTTTGTAAGCTATAAGATTGTAACGACAAATAATACGTATTTACTATTAATGTATTACTTAATACATCATAAAACCTGTGATGTTATAAAAGGTGCTACCACTAACACAGGGTACTTTTTCTGAAGTTCCAGAGATATAGTGAAAGTGACCATTCTGTTATATGTGAACTCACTACAACACACAATGGGAATGGCACAAAATTCTTGATTTAACCCATTCACCAAGTGAAGCAGCGGGCAGCCAGGAACAGAGCGCCCGGGGAGCAGTGTGTGGGCACTGTGCCTTGCTCAAGGGGACTTCAGAGATGCTTAGTGGTCTTGAGAATCGAACCCATGCCTTCCTGATCGCTGGGGCAAAGCCCTAACCACTAGTGAACCAACTGCCCCAAAATACTATTGAGTCAGATCCCTCACATTACAACCCCTCCTCTGATTTAGCCTGAATGTGTCTATAGCGGTGGGGAACTCTCAGGGTCTACTAAGCCTTCAGAGAATCCATGTCTGTAATTTTTAATTTGATTTAGCAGAATAATCTGGCTTGTTGTATTTAAACCCTCCAAATGTTGTAGTCATTTTATTTCATTATTAAGTTGACAATTTTGACAAGTTGAAAACTGCCCAGTCAGGATTTTGTAACATGTACCCAGGCAGATATAGCAATCAGTTTCTACAACTATCTAGCTCTCCCATTGGTTAGAACGTCATACATATTATTAACATGATTAGGCAATAGTAAATCATGTTTTTACAATGGATGGGACCAATGTAATGAGAAAAAACTTCAAGGCAAATATTACTGCAAACATACTGTTAGAAATCTCATATAGTGACAGATTGTCTAGGCTTCACCAGGTATAAAACGCTCATGAATAACAAGACATTATTTTCATACTGTTTCTATATTAATGGTGCTGAGGTAAATGCACTCATCTCAAGCCTGATCCCAGTCCAGAGGGCTAAATGTGGAATAGCTACATATGCTGCAGCAAGCATTGACATTGACAGGCACGTAATAATGTATTGAGGATCTTTGGCATGCTGAGTAGATTAACGTAGATTAAATAAATGAAATGAGAACAAATGTTTTACTGGGCAAAGTTCCTAAACATACTAGGGAGCTAGATAAAGGTTCAAAGGTTCAATATTCACCATCAGTATCCTTAGCTGTTTCTTCATTGGTTCAGATGGCTTTGTTATGCTCGAGTGGTTCACTGTGTGGTTTAACAAATTAAATATATCCCTCTAAATCTGCCTTGATACAAGAACTGGACTGAAAATGAAAGCCATTGAAAGTCATTCAGGAAGGAAGCCTGGAGAACTGTTCTGAGAGAGTAAATTTGACGTTAAATTTGAGGAAATGACTGCTTTATCATTATAAGCTTTACATTATATATATATTTGCTATGAAAATGAAGTTGAGATGTGACTCTCATCCAGACTTAATCTTTTATGATGTATCTAAATTTGCTGTCTGGCCATTTTGACCCTCGGCGGGTAACTGTGCCCTTAAAAGTCTCCTGAAACTCACCCCGCCACAGTGGACCTTTCTTTTGTGGTCAGTTGAGATTATTGGAGCATGATATCTATGTCGCTCCCAGTACTTAACAATGACTGCACTGCAAAAGCCATTTCGAACAGCACTCAGAAGCTCTATCTTAAGGCAAAAAGCCCTATCAGACTCCAATGTACAGCTCGCTACAAATCCGACTTGCTATATCATGGGAGATAAAAGGAATGAAGTAAAAAAAGCGACAGACAGGGAAAGGACAGATCTATATTTTGCTGCCAAAAGTATCTACATAGTTTGTACTATAGAGCCTTGTGAAGTTGCCTTTTATTAGATATGACATGTTTGAGTGAGTAACTGCATTCTTTCCCCTTTCTCTCTTTTTGAACTCGTCACCGAGTGATTTTTTTTCTCTCTTTTTTTTTTACACAGAGAGCAGGAGAATCAAGCAAGAGAGATCACGTGTGTGTGTGCTGTGTTCCTTGACCTTCGTGACTTGAAGTCTGTTTGGTTTGTGTGTGGAGTGAGGAGTGAGGCCGTGTAGCAGCAGTGTAAAAACATGTTTATCTGTTATCGTGTGCTGCCAGATTTCCCTGGCACATAAGCTCCCTCTGCTGAAAGGATCTGCCTGTAAGCCCCTGACCCAGCTTTCTAGTGGTTCTATCTCCGGATTTTTCCAAGTTCTTTAAGATTTTGCCATTGCACTTACCCTACACTGCAAAAATGATATCTTGGCAAGTAAAATCAATGCAAATCCAGTCACTGTATCAAATAACATGAGACTGATGTTAGGATATTAAGATTTTCAGCCGATTTTAAACATACCTGTTTTAAGTCATTTGTATTTTATTCTGTTGGTAGATTGTCAGCGGACACAATGGCCGACGACAAGGAAAAACCATTTAAAAAAAGAGATTAGATGTGTCATCTCACAGTGTGAGGGTTGATTTTTATCCAGCATGGACTGGACCCTGTTTGTGTGCGTTTGCATGTTCTCCCCATGTCTGCAGGATTTTACTCTGGAAGCTCTGGTTTCCTTCCACAGTCTAAGGACATGTCCACTGTGTTTCTGCACCATTCTCTTTATGAGAGCTGGGACAGGCTCCAGCATGCCTCATAGGTTAGGATAAGTGTCTTGGAACCTTTCACCGGACCTCCTCACTGTGAGGTGACAGCGCTAACCACTGTGCCGCTAGAGCTGATAAGCTATAATTTACACTTCCTTACTGTGGTTCTCCTGTCTCCTGTGCAATACTTATGGTGAGATATTATTATCCATCCTGGAAGGTTTACATCCCTTTTCTACTTTACTGTTACACTGCTGTATTGTCTACTTACTGTATCGTCTCAGATTTACATCCCAGTCCCACTACTGTTACACTGCTGGGTTGTTTATTAATTGTATTGTTACTGCCATCCTTTGTACTTTGTAAACTTTCCGGAGTGTTAGTTTTAGGATGCAGTTATCAGCACTGAACATAGTGTTTGCCCTATACCATTACATTACACCACTGTTACATTGTTTTGTTTTTTATTTGTTTTGTTGTCTGTTATTCCTGCCATAACTTACACCTTGTTGTATGTTCCACCACAGTCTATGCAGAAACATCTCACCACATTATGTAATCACAGCTGCTGTGGACAAATGAGTAACCTTGAACTTAATTGAAGTGTGGGTGATGTATAATATGCTTAAAAATCTCTATGTACAGTTCTTGATCGTTCTTTATATTAAGATGAAGCTCTGTGAACATTTCACATACACACATCTCTTTTGGGGTTCCTAAGGAAAGCTAAATGGTTCCTTTTTTTTTTTTTTTTTTTGCAGTGTAAAATATGTGTTTTGCTGCAACTCTTTCCAGTCTTACATTTCCTTTCCCTTTTTTGTGATTAATATCTGCTGCTAAGCCAGATCAATAACTAATACAGAAGAGCGGCCAATTTTTACCCCCTGGCTAAAGCATCCTCTCACATCCTCCTCATCTTTGTCATCTCGCTCCACTTAGCTCTTCCTCTGCCCCCACCCACCCATCCACAATTTATGTGCCAGTCATCCATTAGAAGTCTCTACGGAGGTCTTGGCTGGGACCAGTTGTAGAAACCGATCACTCTGTTCTACCTTGATGGTCCAGAAAGATGTGTTCCATGATTGAACACCCATTGCCTCAGGCTTCACCTGATGTTTTTTTCCCCCACTTGTTTTATGCCTTTATGTTTTGAGGTGGTGTTCTCAGGGTGTGTTGGATTGGCCAATAATAGAGATCTGTGTTACAGCCTGCCTTTGCCTGTGGTTTATCTTTGTCACTGGTGTGAGAAGAAATGATCTTCTCTGCGTCCTCACATCGCGTTGGTAATTACAAACAGCCTGAATCTGGGTTGCCCATGCTGCTATGAAGTGCTTGAGTTTTTTTTCTTCTTATAGAACTGCAGGGCATATAACTATCAAAGAATTTTGCAGAAAGTGAATGACTGCCCTGGGGCTCTGTGTTTGGGCATGTGTGTTGTTTACATGTTCTTACAAATGCTAAAATCTCTAAGGGAAAACAAACAAAAAAAAAAGCTAGAGGACAACCTAATGTGCTTCTGCTTGTTTATAATCATACTTACTGCATCCCCACCCATCTCTCTCTCTCTCTCTTACTCTCTCTCTCTCTCTTACTCTCTCTCTCTCTTACACTCTCACTCTCTCTCTCTCTCTCTCTCTCTCTCTCTCTCTCTCTCTCTCTTACTCTCTCTCCCTCTCTCTCCTACAATCTCTCTCTCTCTCTCTCTCTCTATCACACACACACACACACACACGCATACACACACACAACACACACACACATATATATACACACACACACACACACACACACACACACACATATTCACACACATACACGCTCTCTTTCTCTCTATGCTCACCAGTGCATTGCAGTAGTGATTTATAGCCCCAGTGGAATGGGGTTGGCGTGTTGATGAGGCAGGCTTTATTTACTCAGGTAGCCATTATGATGACTTCAGCCCCCTGTGATGAATGGATGCAGAGTAGAGGAGGCCTCTGCAAAGGCGTATCATCATAATTGTCATATTTGATCAGAGTGTAGCTCTGAGTTCGCAGACTATTGGGATCTAGCAAAAAAACAGTCTCCATGGACTCTCTGTATCATGGTGAGTGGGTGGGGAAGCCATGGAAAGGGAAAATGTGGCAGAGAAGCCTATGGTAATTTATCATTTTTATTATTTTTCACTAAGAGGCAACTGTTCTTTCTTGTATACACAAGTCACCATCTGACCCAAACTCGGACATAAAGTTCACAATGTTATTTTCCCGATCACCCATCAGTGCTGTTGATCAGTTTTCAGCAATGTAACATTACTGCTTTCCACAACAAAAGCAGTATGTCACTTTACAAATGCACTGAGAATAGATGCAGGCATGAGTACAAAACTCAAGCATAATTATAATGAAAAATAAACATATGCAAATCAACATACTACGGCACATACAAAGTACACAAGACCAAACTGAAACCCAAGGGCTACTTTATTAGAAAGACATGGTTAGAAACAACTGAGAAAGGAGGGAAAACACAGGATGAAAACAGTGAAGACAAGGCAGGATTAGTCGGGAAACACAGGAGGAGACAATAGAGGGCTGAGCCAGAAATGGGAAGCCGTGACAATGGCAGGGTTCAAAATAGCATGCAGTGTACTAAATGCAGCATACTGAACACTCTGTCCAGTTATCATGCACCGTGTTTGTGTTGATATGGCTATATGTTTCGTCGTACTGTCTTGCAATTCTTGTGTGCGCGCTTTGATTGCACCTTGCTGGCTATGGACTTTGCCACCATATCAACCAAAATAGCTACTGAGAGTGACTTTCTCTTATAGCTGTGTGCGAGTCTACATTGCAGCTACACCTGGCTGATTCTGCATCTCTCCTCGGGCTGCATGCATATGTGACTCTGCATCTTGGTCACAAGGCTTTCATGGATTCAGGAGATTCAAGACATTTAAGAGATTTGAGAGCTTTGTTGTCATATGCATGGCAAAACAGGCAGTTACACTGTCTAATTAAATTCTTACTTTGCTAATTCACTTGCCATAGAGAGAATGAAAAAAAAAATTATGTACAATAAATAACCGTAGCAAATAAAGGTACATGCACATTATTGTGCAAAAGGCAGAGAGCAGTGGTTATAAAGTGCATCACTGCATGTAACAATGAGCAGCAGAAATAAGCGTGTGTGTAGAGTTGCGTAGATTACAGTGAGTCGTGTACATTTGTGAGCCAGTGGTAGGAAGGGGCAGTGTGTGAGAAAGTCATTCACGAGACTGATTGCCTGTGGACTGTTCGCCAGGCTTGTTGTTTAGGACTTCACACTTATGTAGCGTGCCTGATGGTGGAAGTGTGAGGAGGCCGTGATGGGGTGTGTGCTGTCTCTGATGATGATGTGCTGCAGTAAGCAGAATGGCTGCTCAGTTCTGATCACACGCAGTCCAGGGGAGTTTCCATACCAGACTGCGATGGAGCTGATAAGAACACTCTTGATTAAATCCCTATGGAATCTGCTAAGAATTTTGGCTCATATTGTTAGAACGTATAGTCTCTGCTGGGACTTGGTTAGATCCTCACTGTTTTTTTTTTTTATTTGATGGTTTTTCCCTCCCCTCCTTCCCCTCCTCACCAATGAACAGTGGCATGTATGCAGATTCCATGTGCTCCTCATTTGTCAACAATAATTTCTTTGGTTTTATATGCATTAACTCTGCAACAAAGAGTTGCAAAAAAATGTCATCGCGTGGTAACAACTCCATTTTTGGAAGTTCCCCCAGTTTGTGTTAATGCTACATATGTTGGACGTCATGCTGAGCTTTGCTTGGTGTTCCATTGTCACATAGTGCCAAAGCTAAGGTGTTAAAATGACCTCACATGCAAAAACGTCCAAATTTCTTTTATTTTAAATCTTAGAAACAAGCAAAAACCCAAAGATCTTTGAACCCGAAAAAACTATCAGAATAGTTTCTGCCTGCAAGTGGGTGGGAAAAACCCGCAGAGAAAGGGGGTCCAGAGAGCAGCAATTGACGGCATGGTGAGCTTAAGAGCAGCAAATGGTCAGTGTGTAGGAGAGCAAACACTGGTTTTAGACTGTTTTACCCTGTTTTATTTGCTGAAATCAGATTTTACTAATACACTCTGAATTCTAAGGTGTATGGGAAAGACTGTTGTCCCCATCTCTGATCAGTCCAATGCCAGACTTCATGATGCCGGTGGTGTTCTGGGAGGCCATGCAGTCGTGCATGAAGAGTGCGTACAGCAGGGGGTTCAGCACACAACGCTCAGGCAGTTCTTGTGTTGGATGTGCGGCTGCCAACTCTGACTGACTGAGGGAGTTTGTGTGGGATGGCTGTGTTCAATGGAGAGATACAAAACAAGAAACCAACCACTACTAGTCTGTATGATGGAAAGAGATGTGGTCTGACTGTCTGAAGTGCAGGCAGGCTGCCGCTTTATAGATGCCCCTTACGTTGCAGTAGACTTGGTGGAAGATGTTGTTCTTCCTCGTTGAAATGCTCACATGCTAACAGTACTTGAAGACAATCCTCAGGTTGCAGTGATTGAAATTGCTGGCTATAAAGAAGGTGTGCAGTTTCTTGTTTACGGATATTACTGTCTGAGAGCCAGGCTAAGACAACAAAAGCATATCTTTCTCTGATCTCAACCAATGTCAGTGTTGCCAGTCAGAGTCAGTAGAGTCTGAACGTAGAAGAAAGTTCAGAAAGGCAAGTTCATGAACTTTACTGATGTCCTAGAGTGCCTCTCCACTGAACATTACGGATCTGAATGTTTAAAATAAAAGCGAAAGCTAACATAAATAATAGTTAATGTTGTTGGTGGAAGCAAAGATGTCTGGTAATAGCTACCTAACCAATTGACCATGGTTTTCCCCCTGATGGCAGAGAAAACCTGTGTAAATTGTACGCATTAAATATTGGGACTGCTGTTATTTACCATGTGCCAAACTCCTGGGCAGGGGTGTGAAAAGAGTCTACCACATCAGGGCCTGAGTAATCAGACTGATCCCAAGACGCCTCATTTTCTTAGCCCTCCAGTTAACGTGTGGCGACTGGTTTGAGCCTCAGTATGGGAGGCAGTATATCACAAAAATTGCTCTGGCTGCATGCTAAAATATATGACCAAAGCAATACGTTATCTGGGTATTTCTGGTGTACTGGAGAAATTCATGTCATAATCCCCATGCTGCCTACTTTTATCCTCAGTCAGTGTGAGAGCTGTATTTTTAAGGTTATTTTGAACATGGCCATCCTCTGCCCAGAGCCAGTGCATCTGACCTACCACCTACAATGATTGTGATGACAAGCTGTAGATACCACAACATCTCAGACAGTCAACCCTTCTGGCAAATATGGCAAAAAGAGGCCCTAGTGCACATACACTGCAAGTAATCAAAATAACCTATATCTTATGAAGCAACATTACAGCCAAATTGTGCCCTTATCTCTTATATTACAGTGTGGTCAGCACACCCTCGGGTAGAATGGGTGAATGAATATTTAGTGGAATTTATTTTGAAATGTTTTTAAGTGGATTTCCAAGAGACAACATTTGCAGGGTGAAGCTTGAACACTAGATTAAAACAGGTTCTTCCACAAAGCAGACAAATTATACAGTGAGGAGGACAATTACCAAACTGGCAATTAAGGCAACAAACACTGGGCCTATTTCTGCATTGTTCCATCAGTGCATTAATCAGTACTTTTTGTTTCTGCTTTTCTTGCACTCTGGCATAAAGCGGAAGAAATGAAATTACTCAAAGTCAAAGTGAGATTGCTCTTTGCAAGTCTACGTTGGAACAACAAAATAAAGAGACACTTACAAATTCAGCTGTGAATGCTTCACAAAGAATACCAACAACAATATTCTTCTCCTGTCATTCACCTCAGGTCAGTGTTTACTGTTTCTGTTAGCCCCCCAGAATATTAGAATGGTCTTTAATTACAGAATCAGAGACCGTTTCTGATGGTTTTACTGTTTACTTTGTGGAATTTGTAAATGCATGTTTGGACAATCAGTAAGTTATGAAGTAATAAATGTAACTGAACCCTCTGTAGCGACTGTAGTGGTCGCACATAGCCGTCATTTAGTGAGGTGAATTCTGACAGAAAACAGAATAACTACAGTAAGCCTCAAATTTAGATATAGTTATGTATTATCATATTTATGCATTTTTAGTTTTTTTTTGTGTGTGTGTGGTTTCTCCCACAGTCCAAAGTCATGCGCATCAGGTGAACTGAGAATTCTAAATTGACTGTAGGTGTGAGTGAAAGGTGTGTGTGAACCCTGCAGTGGGCTGCCTCATGCCCATTGGCTCCAGGTACCTGCAACCCTAGTGAGGATTAGGTGGTTACAGTGAGTAATTTATATAAAACTATTTCTTATTTAACATTTTTGTTTTATAATAGATGTCCCAAAGATGCTCGGACAGATATGTTAGAATATTATGTCACATACAGATACTGTTGAGTCTGGTGGATTTTGTTGCTTACCTAAATAGCAGGGTTAACGTTTTTTTAAGCTTTGTTCATATTCCATGGCTAATTTGGTCCATGTTCAAGTTTTTTTGTTTTTTTTTTATGGCTGATAGGAATCAGCTTAGCCTGCTACCGCTGCATCACTCTCAGCTGTGCAGTGGCTAAACAAGTGACTGAGGGTGCGCTCAGTTTGTTCACCTAAATGCCATTCAACAGTCAGAACTAGAACCAAACAATTGTACATACTCTTCTCAATATTTTACATTGTTTTCCATTTTAATATCTTTCACATTGCTTCATATTTTTCCCAAGAAAAGGGCAACCTGTGACTTTGGCTATATTCAGTCAATCATGACATAATGCATCTGCGTTATTTCTTAGGATATATGAGTTTTCTCCCTCTCACTGTGTTGATTTCTGTCCGTGGGTGTTTACTTTAAAGAGGTTGACACTCACCTTTATAATGAAATCGCCTTGTAGTTCCCTTTTTCCTCTAGTTTATGATTAAAAATGTTTTGTTTAATACATTGAAAATTCTGTGACTCTGAAAATTTGTCAGGGCTCCGCTAAAGTGTTCTATAATGCTGTTGGGATTTTGAGGGTCAGACCGCATTTTTCGTGTATCGGTAAAAGCTCCAGGCTCTGTACGTGTAGGAGATGTTAAAAGTCTTCATGTCCTGTAATTGGTGAGCGCACACAAATAATAGCACAAGTTCAATGAGTTCCAGAAAAAAAAGAAAGAAATCCTGCCAGTAGAAAATGAACAAAGTGAAACGCGAAAGGAAAAGCGCAGATGAAGTTGCAGCACCGTGCGGAAGGCCATCGTTGCTCATGTTGTTTCATCTCATTCCCTCACGCAGCCTCGCTCTAATCCTGTATTTAGTCATTAGCGCTTCCACACTAGTCAAGCTCTAAAGTCACTTGAGACTGTTGCCAAAGTCCATCTCTGGGTTTACACCTGTTCATACGCAAATATTCTTTGAACTTTGAATCTTTTTCCCCTCTTTACATGCACTACTGAGATAATTGCTTTGGAATCTGGTGTGCTGACTACACTCCCAAAATGTCTGTTCATAAAATATTCAGTAAAAAATGAAAGAAATCGAACTCTGGTCTCGATTAAATTCTCAGGATAAGAGCCCAAATAGTGCTGACTGAATACAGTTCAGGAACATAAAATGCTGTACCATTCAGACCGAATATATGGAGTTATGTAACTTGAACAAAGTGCAGCTTTAATGTTTCTGATGTCACAGCACATTTACTCATGTCACGTTGGTATCTTGGTGGTTCCCAGGTTCTTAAATTATGGATGCATACAAAATCCAGGGAGAAAAGGCCTTCATGGTGTCCAGCATCATCAGTCTGGGCTCACTTGTCATTCTGGATTATTTGGGCATGACTGAAGTAATTATTTTATTTTTTTTAAAAGTCTACTTTTAAAACTCTTGAAGCAAAGTGTGCTTTATTTATTCATTTATTCATGGCTATGGAATACTGATTTGGCCTACAGCAGAACCTGATGACCTCTAGGCAGCATCTGAGAAAGTTAATGCAAAATAGGAGCGTCAGTTGGAGAACAGTAAGGATGAGTCATAAAAATCTGACAATCTCTTTTTAATTAAATGCTCAGCAACATACTTTGCTACTGTACCTTTAAAATGGATGTATGTAAATACGATCTGGCTGTCTCATTCAAAAACAGTCTGGACTGAAACACTCCTTACAACTTCAGTGTGAGTGGCCATGGATACAATGCTGCAGACTCAACATGCCAATATGTGGAAAAGTGTGGTCTCTCATGACATCAGGAAAACCGTGAATTGAATTTTTTGCAGCTTAGTTTCCAGTATGGACTGTATGGATTGTTGGGTGAACAGTACATTACATTTTTTGTAAAATGTATTTTATTATCCCTTTATTAAACAAACAAACCGTAAGTATTTGTTTCCCATGATACAATGGAACCTAAAACCAAAGGTTAAATAAAGTAGTAAATAAAAGGTGGTGTGTCACCTTTATGATGTCGCGTAGACACGCCCACATCCACTTTTAACCAATCATCTTAGAGCACCCAGGGGTCCAGAATTTCTGGAATTAAACTGGAGGTCATTGATTGCTACTCTTACATTTGGACGTGATGTCATTTGATTCAAATCTGAAGGGTGGTCTGTAGAGGCGGTTTGCATTTCCACCTTGCTGTAAAAAAAATCGGTCTATATTTAAAAAAACCCCAAAAACGTTTAGATACTAGGCTATAATAAATGACCGGTTGCCCATAAACGCAAATAAATAAACAAACAAACAAACCCAAACAACTTCTTGGCCTGAACTTGCACCAGCTTTTTATTTTTGAGCAAAAACAACAAAATCTCCCAAATGTTCTGCCTATTTTTATGAGGACCACCGCCGGTTGACGTCAGCGCGCCCCCCTCCGTCTCCATCTCACGCTCCGCTCCTCGGCGCGCACTCAGGGATCCAGATGCTCGCGCGCGTGCAGTGAGCAGCCCTGCAGACAGGAGATCGAGATCGAGGAGACCTGCAGAAAGAGACGCGCACCAAGAATCCAACGCGAGCCGCTGTGGACAGGCCAGAGGGCTGGATGCGTTCACACACACATACACACACACACACACACACACACACACACACACACACACACACACACACACACACACACAC
>JBBJLR010000145.1:17888910-17899855 GCA_037577145.1 Brachypetersius gabonensis
AAAAGTGTTATTTAAACCCAGAATTTGAGTGAGAGAGTGAGAGAGTGAGAGAGTGAGAGAGTGAGAGAGTGAGAGAGAAAATGAAAGCAAAATTCGTGTCTTCCTATCACACACACTGTGTAACAGTGCTTATTTACTGTCTCTGGGACAGTAAATGGGATGTTCAATCTACAAATATTCCACTCAGTTTTTTTAATACCTCTTTTAGTTCTGCTTGAATGACCCAAGCAGCTGGAAATGGTGCAATGCATCTGGAAATTTGAGTCAAAGGATTGCTATAATCCTGGAGTAAGTAAACTAGACATGGAGGAATTATCAGTGCAATTAAGCCATATGCTGACGCTGGGTGTGGGTCTGCACAAACAAATGTGCGAAGTTGATTGCATTAGGCATTAGTGTCTAAACATCAGTGATGGTAAAGATGTAATATTTGCCATTCTTGACTGCATAAAGTAATTGAGTTATAAAGAAAACGAATTTAGAACCAAATTTGTGCTTGTATTCCACACAGTCTGTCAGGCAAATGTAATATCCCTCTGTTAATGAAGTGCAGTAGGATGAGCATTTCCTCCACTATATCCTAACAGCTTTTAAAAATGCCCATTTCTCATTTATTTGTTGAATTTTTTTTTTGAGTCCTTTTCCTCAGTTTGCATTCTGTTTGCTTTCTCTGTCTGTCTGAAATTTGTGGTTCCCTTCTTATGAGCACGGTGAATATCGATCACCTTTATTTATTTCTTTAATTTTGTATTTTCAGTTTTCGTAGCGAAGCTGACTGTTTAGCACCTCGGAGGCTGATGAAAATTATCGGAGACGCTGGCAAGAGTCTGATTTTGAAAGCAAACATGGGGGATATAAATATTGATCCGCTCTTTGGCAGATTTCGGTCTTAGAGTAGCTTAATTCCTCAACAGAAATAAAATACTTTGAAGATGAGACTAGAAAGAGCCTTTAGAAAAGTGGTTTGTGAAGCACAGCAGATTGATTCTGGTGGTCCCGTGACAATGGTCTGTGTTGATGTGTTGATGGATCTGAGCAGGTGACTCGGGGTCTGCCTGTGTTTCTCCTGGCTATTGTTATACCCAAATTTGTCTTCTAGATGGTAAACCATGTAAAGAGCAATTATGCTCTTCTACTCCAAATACAGATGGCATGGTTTTATACCAGACCGACCATTTAGGGCTGTCCATATACAACTGGTCTATATGTCTGTCCATGTTGGCCATTGTAAAATTGATCTGTTTGTGGAATTAGAGCTGGCTGTGTGATACTGTGTCTACTGTCAATTTATGGAAGACGCTCCATGCTGCATTTATTGTTGAATAGAATGTGACTTAGATGGTAGTTTGTGACACAATCAAAATACATACCTGTAGATCTTGGGCTTTGTTAAACCATATTTCTTACATTCTTACTTTAGCAAAAATAAATGCGACTTAACAGGTTATACTGCTAATGGATGATTACAAGCAGAAAAAACTATTTCTGTACAAAGCATTAAAAGTGTTCATATATGTGGTAGCACTTATGTTGGTATAGTAGTAATGTACTTATGACTTATCATGTTAGCATGCCTTTGCTGATCATAAAGCTCCGTTTCATAGAACATGTTTCATAGAAAATAGAACTAATTTAGCTGCACTAAAATGTACTCTTCCAAATTGTATCTTGTGTTTCTAACAAATGTGTGTCTCGGTGCGAAATTGTGTCAACACAAATGTATGCCAGATTAAAAACAGTATTATGGATGAATGAATGCATGAAAGATTTGGCATTTGCGGCATTAAATCACTTCATGAATTAGAAGTTTTGGTCAGACTGTTTTGCAGCATTGAGCTGTCATTTGTATTCATTGTGTATATATATCCTCCCACCCAGTGTTATAATAAGTTGTCAGTGGGTCAGTTAGCAGATCAGTTGCCCTTTTTCCTGAGAGCTTTAGTTTTTAGTGTCCAGTATTTTCTTATTGTGATTTTTTTTTTCATGTCCCTTTGATTTCCTGATTTCCTGTGTGGATAAGATGCAGAGGGAGATTGATGAATAGTGGAAATTGGTTGGCAGGTGATTTCTCTAGCAGCTTCATTCATCTGTGGCGGCTCTGTTTTTTGAAACTGCCAGTCAAGTGACAGGGCTTTGTTCTGGTTAAAAAGGCGTGCTCCGGAGAGAGAATGCGGCTGGATTAGTTGTCATCAACAATAACAGTCGTGGCTCAGGCCCAGTGCTGCCCGACCAAGTGACTGCATGACTGGCTCCTTTGAGCACATGTTCAATTCTTTAAATTAGATCTGTTTCACAAGCATGCACCCTTAGATTGATGTGTGACCTCTGCTTTGCCGCCTGGCTATAATATATGGTTGCTTTTAGTCTCAGAATCTGTCAGACTGCATTGTGATTTTTGTTTTGTTTTTACTGGATCTATGATGCTTTCTCATTCTTCTTATCATGAATCAACTATCATTGGATCATCTGAGGGTCCTTGAGAACCACTGACATAAAACCCCCAAAAAGAGAACACAGATGTTCCTTTTCATGAAGGTTGACATATGTGACCAAGTATTATGACATACCTGCTCATTAGTGCTATGCCAACAGCCTGGGCCATAATGACAAAACCTGGAAAACATTACCTCTACACTAACTCAACTCATTTCTGTTAAAGCCACTGAGGGATTTTAGTAGTATGCTTCTGAAGTCCTAACCAATCAAAAAGCTTGCTTGACTGTATCTGCACCAAAATGAAGCAATAATGTTAATTTAAATCCTAAGACTTTATCTGGAGGCCAAGAGGACCTTTAAATCAAGTAATTGTTGTTGCATCCAAAAACACTTTTTAGATCAGTCTTTAAACAGGCCAGTAGCTAACCACATAATCAGCAGATAGTCGTTCAACTATCCCCTCCAGCCTGGGGATGCACACCTGGGCAGATTTTTGCGCTTTGGGGCAGCTTAGTTAGTGAGGGTAAGCACAAAGAGAGCAGGAGACCCATCCAACACGTTTGGCGGCATTGATGGCACAAGGTCTGGCAAATCTGCCATGTCTAAATTAGCACAACAGCTTAACATTTTAAGCATTGCCATATCAGCTAGGCATCAAAAGACCAACCCTGTTGAGCTGGGGTGGGCAAAAGATCTGATGGGGCGATTGTCAGTGAGCCCAGATCCATATCAGGATTATTGGACGTGTCCTAGACAACCAGCAAACCCTGGGCCTGCTTGTCCACTGAGGTCCAGCCTTTGAAGGAGTGGCCTGTGCCTAGGTTGGTGAAGCCCGTTGTGGCTTTTTGAAGAGCAGAGTGCAGACCCAGATGGTTCCTGTGAGGCAGATTTGCCCAGAGCTGTCCCTCTGAACTGCATTATTAGTCTCGCACACATGAAAAGCCTACCTGTCACAGACACTAGCACGCAAGGCAGACGCAGCACTGGGCTCTGGCCACAGTCAAGCCTGTGCTGTCTGTGCACTGACACGGAAGGAAAAGTGACCTCCCCTGTCCCCTTTGTGTTCCAGCTGCTTTGTCTGTTAAAGAGGTCAAGCACCTCCAGGGAGAGCGGTGGATGTAGCAGTGGATGTAGCAGTGGAGCGGCGGTCGCCGAAAGAGAGATGCTCCGTACAAGGGGAATAGAATGGTGCCGTGCCGCCGTAGCACGGGCTGACAGACCCAACATAGTGAAACCTCAGCTAAGCAGTTCCACAACCTCTGCATTATTTACATGCACCACGATGCCCCTCTCTCTGGAACCAGAGACAGAATTTAAACCACAGATAAGTTTGTAAACTTGACTGTCTGTAAATTTAGAGGCGGGATTTAAACCTGCCTGTAAATTTAGAGACAGTCAAAGCAGGAGATAAAACCACAGATAAGTCTGTAAACTTGAATGAGTCGCTGTCTTTCAACTTAGAAACTAGCCCTTTTCTAACAGATACATTTCATTCGCAACAGATTTTCAGCTGACAGTCCATACACTAAGAGTTTCACCCTTTCCAGAAATCCCTAAAAAGATTGCCCACGAATAGCTGTAAAAGTGGCCCAGGACAAACACACTTTTACAACATTACTGATTGCCATCAACCTTCCTACCAGCCACAAACATCTGTGAACTGTGATGAAGAACAAAAGTAGATCAACACTCCAACAAATTAGAAGAAATTGCAGAATTAAATTGCTATAAGATGTAAACAGTATCACTTAGAGTGGTTTGATGTGGAGTGTACTATTCTAGAGAAACTTGCCAAATGGTGATAGGAACCAGCCGTCTGAAGCTTTTAACACCTCTGAAAGCCGCCTCTGGAAGCTGTTACATGACACATTGTGGGAGGCCTCAGAGGCTGAAGAAAGATTTTGGTTGAAAATTTTTTTTTTTTTTAAATATTCATTCATACTCGAGGGCTACTTCTGGGACAGTGTATCTGTTTTCCACATGAAATATGATTTTAACATTATCAACATTACATTAAAAATCAGAACACAGCTGGAGCTCAGTGGTTGATTCTGAAAAGTAAATAAAGTGGCACCAAAAAAAAAAAAAAAAAGATTAATCTGTACCCAGATTCCTCAGCCACAGCCATAGAACTGCACTGGCTAGAAGGCCACCTCAGCTATAGCATTCAACAAGGGTTTTTTTTCCTCCTATTTCACCGTCTCTGATTGCTCTTCACACTTGGATGGGCGGCCAGAGCAGCCACTCATAATTAAAGACCAGCTTCCTGTTTAATGCATCTAGCCTCTCGGGCCATTCTCGGCAGCAGTTGGGTAAACTTGGCAAGGCAGCTGTGTGAGTCTGAGCCTGCAGGTTGTCATTGGGACCCAGCGGATACTGTGCAGGCAAGCAGACAAACAGGCAAACACTCGCTTTGGACTTCCTAGAATGCACCTGTTCAGCCAAGCATCAGGTATTATCTCTTTGAAGTGCAGCTCGTGTTGGATGCTCTACAGAGGATTGTATATTTAATAGGTCACTGTTAACAAACATCACATCACTCTGGTAATAGCTGTCTGTACTCTCCACAGACCTGTGCAGTTCAGTAGCTAGACACAGTGATAGTTCTTTAAAGTCTGTGTAAACACACATACCAAGGAGGGCTGAACAACACTAGAATAAAACATTGTGTGGATGTATTGTAGGCTTTCTCAGTAAATGTTCTGAATATTAAAAAAAACAAAACAATAGGACATCAGAAATGTACCCAGATACATGTCTTATCATGTTATCATGCCAGGGGAATTCAGTATTCTGGTTAGGGCTGCACAATATGGTTGTGCAGCCCTTGTTTTTAATTACATATTGAAATCAATAGGAAATTAGCCTTTATATGCCTAATCAAACAAGCAATAGTGTACATCAATCACAGTGGTTCAGACTTATCAATTGTCTGTACGTACAGTGGCTTTAATATGAAGTGCCAATACTGAAATTGGGGTGAAATAGTCACTTTTTCTTACATTGCCCTGCATATTCCTCTCTGCTATGAATGTATTAAAAAAATATTCCCTGCAAAACAGAATCTCCAACATCAAACAATGCATTTGAGGTTGCTTTTAGAGATATGGAACACTTTGGTGGAGTGTCTGCTTCCATAACCATCACAGTGAACAATTCCAAATTTCTGCATTACTGAGATCAATCAGAGTGGTTTAATGTCAAAGGCATCATTCTGGAGAAACTGACAAAGATAGAAAAGATGGGTTAACTCCTTATTGGGAGTTTACCTGTATTATTATTATTATTAAAATTGATAACAATGACTTGCCTTGATTTATCCCAACAATCAAAGAAAATACACTTGACACAATTAAAGATTTATTAGACAAAGCAATTATGCAAATATGCTAATATCGATATAAGGGACAATACACTGCGCAGCCCTGTTAGTTAAAACCTTCTGTTTTATCTGTTTATGCTCCTTTGTTTTCTCCCTCTCACTCTCACTCCATGTTTCTCTCTCTCCCATCTTTCCCCACCACATGCACACTTAGACACACAGGCAGGCACTTCTGATGAGGCTGATTATAAGTTGGATTTACACTTAAACGTGCCTCTTTACTCTGCAGCCCTGTTGCTGCAGTGTTGCATTAATTCTGCCTCCCATGGTGCGGTTGGGCTGTGGAGGAGAGAGCAGAGTGGAGAGAGCAACACCCTTAAACAGCACATTCCTATGCAGGAACGGTCGCTGCCCAGCTTGACGCATCGCCGCCTCCTCTCCACTCTGCGCTCCACATCCTCTCGCTCGGTTAGACCCCGCTCTGAGGTTTGGCGCTCACAGCGGTGACACACACTGATCCTTTGAATTAACTGTTTCTTTAAGATGTCGCTGTCTTTTATCTTCCCTTTACAAAAAGAAATGTTTGCTTTTCTGCCAGATAAGATACCCAAATGCTGCCTTGTTCTACCATTCCAATTTAAAGACATTCTGAAGACTGAGATCAGAAAAGGGGTTCTGAATAAGCACAATGGGAGTTTTGGAATAGCAGCTGTAGGCTAGAAGGACTCACTGAAATTAGAACCATTGGCATTTTCATTTTTTTGGGGCAAGACGGTATCAATGCCGTTTCCATTTTAAGATTAGTTAGACCTACAGCCTACAGCAAAGAGTATAGCATATTACAGATCATCGGGGTGTAGATGAGATCAGATGAAAAGAAGAAGTTTCCTTTGTTCTCCTTCTCTGGCTCTTTGCTGATGCGTTCAACCATCGCCAGCGATTCACTGTACACTCCTAACAACAAATCGTACTAAATTATGCTTAACTTGTGTTGATGGTATGATGAAAAATCTATAATTGATATTGAGGTGCCTGTATAACAGAATACTACACTCTATGTCTGTGTCCTGTTGAGGATGTATTATCCTCAGTTATAAAATCAACAAAATGTTATTTGACAGAGAGTTACTTGCACATGACTGCATATCATTCTTACAGACATAGTAACAAAAGCAACCTTTTTTCTTCTCTGGGATAAAGAGCTGCTGGGAAAGGGTCCCGCTGAAACAAATAACTGCATTTGGGACACGGAACATGATGGACATTAAATACATAAAATGTGTAGAATTTGGAATATTATGTAGAATACATAATATAGAATTAATATAAACCCTTGAACATACTTATGGTTTTTTGAAGATTTTTAAAATATTTTTTAAAGCAATTGCAGTAGTAACTGTTAGTCCAGCTCAGTTTTTTTTTTTTTTTTTTAGAAATAATGTTCAAAATGTTCTTAACATACAATGAGGGAGGGGCAATTGCTACAAATGTCTGGTCAGCAAATGTGTGGCTACTCCCGTCCCTCCCTCTGATCCAGTCTAGCATCATCCGTTTGAAAATGACAGCTATGTTCGAGTGCATTATGGTGTATAAATGCCAATAGCAACACTGTTTGTCTATGGGTTTATTGACATATTGGTATTGATCAGTCTGGAGCCAGTTTAGTCCTGATTCTGAAAACCCATCCCTAATTCTGAGTGATTTGTTTTTCTTTTTTATGCAATAAAATCAGTCCATCAGTAGTAGCCAGCCATTGTGGACTGCAGTGTAGGATGATATATTGATGCACAGAGACACTTAGCACCTGACAGGCACTTCAGCTCCCTCACAACAGGCTTGGAGGCGTTGCTTGAGCATGCTTTTACATGTATAGCCAAGAGAGTGAGCAATCTTTACGCTTTCTCATGTTCATCAAAGCTGTTGCGAGTGTGAGGTGCGAGAGTGGAGCCGGTGTGTGATTAAAAGTGAACAAGTATGAAGGTGAAAGGAAGAACCTTCGCTTGCCTTTCTATGGAGAGCGGCGAGGAGCTGGGAGTGAATCTGACAGCTTTGAGTTCACAGTGCTCTTCAGTGCAAAGGACGTCTCATGGCCTGGTCAGGATGCACTCGTTCAGTATGCAGAATGGTGCAGGGCAGCCTCCACAGCCCAGCTCCGAAGTAACATCCAGACAGCAGAAAACCATAGACTCCACATCCATAATCCTCCTTGAATAGATAAGCATACATAATGTATGATTAGGTAACACTATATTGAAGAAGTGTGGATGCATTTCAATTTGCATGGCTCCCCTTCAGACCTCTCATTATTTTTAATCCTGCAGGCAAAAAGACTGACTGCGGAATGCCGTGATACTTAAATGAAATTAGTTAAAGCAAAGTCATCTCCAAGGCATTCAGCTTGAGTTACCGGTCAAACATGTTTTGCCATGACTTATGCGAGAACGTTGGTGACCTCACAGGGTGCAAGGGCCAGACAGCATCAGCTAATATGAATCACATGGACGGCGACTGCACTACTAATTTGTTTCAATCGGTCTGCTTCCATCACATTGTTTTTTTCATCTTTTTTTCATCTTGTATTCTTTCTCCCTCTCTTGAGTTGCTCAGCATGCGCTCCAAGTCACAGAATTGTAGAAGATGACGGTATTAATGATGTCAGAACAACGGAGGAGAGAATGTCTTGATCTTCAAAAGAGGAGACAGCCAGAGAATGAGAAGTGCCCCTCCCATCCGTACTCCAGCATGGGAGAACGCATCTCCCTTTAGATAGATTTAAAAGAGATAGCCTTGGAATTCATTCATCAAAGCAAGGAAAAGACAGGGGGGGAGGAAGCAAAACAAGACAATTGTGTATTATTTAATAGTGCGCTGCTGTATTTTATCCATCATAACTGACACTCCATCTAAAGTTGCTTTGTTTCTCAGTCTATATGTAAAATAAAAACGGTCTCCAGCACATTGGATTTGAAACAGTAATGCAATTAAAGGGCAGAACATCCACCTCAATTCAAAGTGGTTCACCTTGAATCATAAAAAAATCAGGACTTCTTTTTATGTAGAATCAGGAAGACTTTTTACACCTAAACATTTCAGGGAACCTTATTCTCTGATTATTCAAATATAAAATAAGAATCAGAGCGACTTTGACAAGGGCCATATTGTTAAGACTAGAGTACTGGGGTAGAGCATCTTTGAAACGACAGGTCTTTTAGAGGAATTCCTGGTATTTAGTGATCATTACCTACAAAAGTCATCCAAGGAACCTCATCTGGAGAACCAGCAAACAGGTCATGGGCACCTTAAGCTTAAAGACACAGAAGCGAAGACTACCATGTCTGGTCTGATACCACAGAAGAGCTACACAAACAAGAAGTTTATGCTAGAGATGACAGGAAGATGTCAGAACATTCTAAGCTTGCTGTGTATGGCACTATGTAGCTACAGAACAGATTGCCCATGCTGACTTCTGGCCATGTGAGCATCAGAACTAAACCATGGCGCAGTGGAAGAAGGTGACCTGGTCTGATGATTCATGTGTTTTTTACATAGTGTGGATGGTCGGATGCTTGTGTGAGAAAGAGATGGCATCAGCATGCACTTTAAGAAGGCGGCAAGCTGGACAGTGTTCGGCTGGAAAACCTTGGGTCCCTTTTTTATTTCATTCATTCATTCATTCATTCGTTTTCTGTAACTGCTTAATATTTACTTACTTTTTTCTTTTTTTTGTCTATTTGATTAATTTTGGGATTAATGTTGCTAGTCTTGTATTCAGTAAGTCAGATTCTCATTGGTGGTTCAGGTCAGGAGCTTGACTCACACTGACTTCTTTGCATGTTCAAATGAATCAGCCATACATAACCATGCAAAGAACATTCACATATAGGGCAGTTTTCTTTAGCTCATGAGCATATCTTGTTTGTAAAAACACTGTAAAAATCTGATTGAAAGCATAGGATAATTAATATGTTACAGACTAACAGGAGTCACAAAGAACCAGTAGAGTAAGAAGATATCTAGTGAGAAAATCTGGTTCCAGATTTCTCCTCAGCGCCCCCCGGCCATTACATGCATTTATTACATTACACCACCAGTACTCCATTTAACGTAATAATGGACTGATTACAGTTTAAACTGCTTAAACGAGCACACTGTTATTTATTAAAGCGCTTCTTATTGTATTTTTAGGTTGTATTTATTCTTTCAGTGTTTGTTATGAGCAAATAAACACTTAATGCCTAGATAAACAGCTTTTTATGCCTTAAACATTTGCACAGTGCTGTGATATTTACAGTGGGGTATAAGAATCTGAGAGGAATGTGGAAAATGCCTCTTTTACAATTCAAGTGAGAGTTAGAGAGAATTTAAACATCACATATACACACATTTCTTTGTATTTTTCTGTAAAAATAAACATCTGTATTTAAATGGATACCATTTTCAGGGTCTCAGTGCTCTGGGCCCTCCTGTGTTGTAAAATAGCCTTCTTGTTTAGTCTTATGGATTTATAGTGTCCTCAAACACCAGTGTGTTCTTCTCTTCATGAGTGTTTGAGAGTGTTATTGATCTGTTCAGTGGGATGTTTCGTGACTGAACGTGTTTGTTGATGCTGTGTTCCTCTGTTCTTCGCCAGTGCATTGCAGTTCTTAACCAAGTACAAACTATTTTACTGCACCAGCCGTTTGGCTGTATATCTGATGCTTTCTGATATTTTAACTGCATGGCGGCCTGCTTCAATGATGGGTCTTTGATCTTTATGTTGAGAGGCAATAGCAGCAGACTCCTTTTGCTAATGTCAGATCTAGAATAAACTCGTTTGTTAGCTCTCTTGTAGATGAACTAATGATGCAACACACAGCTGGCCCATAAACAGCTGAGCAGCCAGCAGCAGTTCAATTACATACGCTCTCCTGAAATGGAAAGGGCATGTATTAGAAAGGGGCTGTGATTTCGTTGCGGTTCACCCTGTGTTGACGTAAACGTCCTTGATGCTAACAATTAGCGGTTGAACCCCTACGTATAATTTGAAAATCAATGTGATGGAATACAAAAATATTGTTACAGATTTCTTGGCCTTTTTAAATCCAAGGTTAGATTTTAGTGGCCATTCTTGATTTAACACACACACACACACACACACACACACACACACACACACACACACACACACACACACACACACACACACAC
>JBBJLR010000145.1:17913096-17927788 GCA_037577145.1 Brachypetersius gabonensis
TCTTGAGGGGCGGAGGCTCAAGACGAGCTGTGCTTGAAGCCCTGAGAGGACGAGAAGTGACCCGTTGTTTGATCAATATCAACATTAAAAATCAACATTTACAATAGCCTGATGGCCAATTATGTTCCTCCCCCTTCTCCTCCTTTTAAACAGGTTACAGTTTTGTTTCTTCTCCTTCTCCTCCACCTCCACCTCCTCCTCCACCTCCTCCACCTCCTCCTCCCTGGTGTAATAGACCTCCTTCACATCCTCCTCCTCGACCTCCTCCTCCTCCTCCTCCTCCTCCTCCTCCTCCTCCTCTCCCTCTTCCTTTGCATCTCTTTGGATCCATTGTTTCAAACCTGAATAAGTTGACTTTGGCCCTTTTATCTATCCATGAAAGTTTCTGATTGCTGTGTGATAAATATTGACTCCTAGTGTCTCCACTTGTTTAATTGTGTGCTAATTTTGCAGTAACAGTTCACCAAATCTGACTCATGTGTTAAAGCAGAGAAATAGTGTTTATAGTTCAGGTAAATGGGTGTGCTTTTTGAAAAATAGCATTATGGTTTTTAAATTTTAGTTCAAAAGATTGGTTATAGTGTTTAAGCAATCGAGAAGAACTGTAACTCTATTAGAGGAACATCTATTAGTGCCCTTCGTTCAAAAAGTGTGATTTTTATACCTAAATTCATACATTTGTTTGTTACATTCAAAATGAGCAATTTAATTGATACATCAACTGATAGTTTTATCAGCTTTTTTGTTTGTTCAAAGAACTTCTAAATTTCAGGATTCAAATGCGGACTTTAATTAGTTTTATCGATGTTGATACTTTTTTGAAATTCCTTAATTCCTTAAAAGTTGTTTATGTACATGTATGAAAATATGAATCATGTACCAAAACGTTCTTATGCGGCACTGCCCCCCAAAAAAGCTTGATAGGCACCTTTATTGCTAAGAGTGTACAAAAATAGATGTGTTACATAACTTCTACAGCCTACAACACACCAGAATTTGGAGTATGATCTTGGCATGGGCTGAGTTTTCCTCAGCTGCGGAGACGAGGGAAGTGGGAATTTATTGTTTTGGCAAGGCCCTTCTCATTACAGAAACAAAGGCGGTGCCGTCTGCTTTCACTGCATCAGATGTCAATTACCAGGGGCTTTATCATGGGGGGATGCAGGAGTGGAGGCAGAGACAAGCAGGGTTGACTTTGACTCTGCCTGGATCCATAATAACAACACGTTGTCTGCTTTCATCTCATCAACTGTCGCCTGTCCTCCCTGATCTGCACTCATCTCACACGTCCAGGAGCTTTATGCACAATAACTGAGTTAAACTGAGCCTTTGTGTGTGTGTGTGTGTGTGTGTGTGTGTGTGTGTGTATCTTCTGTCTTTCAGGGGGCCATCGGACCTAGGGGTGACAAGGTAGGTCTCTAGCTAATTAGACCGAGGAGGTGATCTGGAGGAGCTCCTTCAAAGCAAAAGCAGCTTGTGTGTGTGTGTGTGTGTGTGTGTCTGTGTTTGAATGTGCTGTGTGTGTGTGTGAGCTTGTGTGTGTGTGTGTGTCTGTCTGTCTGTCTGTGTTTGAATGTGCTGTGTCTGTGTGAGAGTGTGGTGTATGTGTGCGTGGGTGTGTGTGTGGGTGTGTGCATGAATTTGCAAGAGTGTGTGTGCGTGTGCGCGCGTGTGTGTGTGTGTGTGCGCGTGCGTGTGTGCGTCCGCGTGCGTGCGCGCGCGCGTGTGTGTGTGTGTGCGTGCGTGTGTGTGTGTGCGCGCGCGCGTGTGTGTGTGCGTGCGTGCGTGTGTGTGTGTGTGTGTGTGTGTGTGTGAATGCGCATAAAGAGATGGAGGAGCAGTCTAGAGGGGACTGATTGCGTGGACAATGATGTGTCCACCCTGGAGACTGATAGAGCTAGAAAGAGAGAGAGAAGATGACTGCACTGAAAGAAGTTAAAAGTACCCTTAAGAGCAGGAATGAGGCCATTAATTAGCTGTCAGCTATAATCTACTGACAGGTGGAGAAAGGGAGGGAGGGAGATAAATAAAAAAGAGTGAGAGAATGAGTGACAAATAGTGGAGGGAGTCAGGTGGTATAAATAAAGGTAGAGAAATAAAGAGAATGAGGGGGAGTGAAAGCAAAAACAAAAAAGGATAAGTTGGAAACAAAGAGAAAGATGGTAAGAGAGGTGTGGGGAGAGAGACTGAAAGGGGATAAAAGAGAAAACAAAAGAAATAGAGAGAGAGAGAGAGAGAGAGAGAGAGAGAGAGAGAGAGAGATGAAAGCGAGGGGAGAAATATGAAAAGGGGCGCTGCGAGGAGGAAACAAAGAGAGAGAGCGAGCATTTAAGGGATATGGAGAGAGCGTGAAGGATGATGGAAGAGAAAAAGTGAAAAAATGAATGAGAGAGAGGGAGATGAGAGAGGGAGAAGGAAATGGAGAGAGCGATGAAATGAAATGTGCGGGAAGTGATAGAGAGAAAATGAAAAAGAAAGGGTGAGGGAAAGAGCCTGGGGGAGGGTGAAGAGGCAAACAGAGAGATGGAGAGAGAGAAAGAGATAAAGAGCTGAGGAAAGAGAGAGAGAGAGAGAGAGAGAGAGAGAGAGACCCTGTGACAGAGATATAAGGAGAGAGAGAGAGCATGAACATGAGGAGAGAAAGAGACTCTGTGAGGGAGAAAGCTATAAGAGAGAGAAAAAAAATGTAAAAGTGTGAGATAGATAGCATGAAAGAGAGAAGAGAAAGATACCCTGTGAAATATATAGGAAAGAAAGAGAGAGAGAGAGAGAGAGAGAGAGAGAGAGAGAGAGAGAGAGAGAGAGAGAGAGAGAGAGAGAGAGAGAGAGATGCTGAAACACTTTGTTCTATAATGTTTTCCATTGTGTCTTGGGTGACTTGATCTAAACAGAGACAAAAGCTGTGGCTGATAGCTAATGGTGCATATTCTGCTTTAAGTGTGATGGAGTGCTCTGTCATTGCTATTGAACGCCAGGATAAAGGATAAAGAGTCGTTTGTATTTCTGTCTGAACACTTTGTTGATGCGCAGTCGTTCCGCTGATATCCCACAACACTGCGCTTGTCTGGGAGGGAGGGTGTCGCCGCTGCCATGACGAAACCTTGTACCTCTCTAATGGTAGTTCACAGGAAATGGGAAAACGTGCTTTAGATTTAAAATAACTGGTCAGTCATTTCATTATGAAAAATACACGTCTTCAGCATTAAGAAATCAAAGAAAAAATCAATCGTAACGTTTTAATTTACATTGACTGAGTTGAAGGGCTGAGTTGAAGCTTGAGCTTAGATGGTGTGGTGTGATTTTTGTGTTGTAGGGAGAACAAGGAGAATGTAACTGTCTGCATTATCCATTACCTGGAGTACCTGTGAGTACTTTCTCGCATCCAGTGAGTTTATTGTGATGCTGTATACCCGGCTGGTGTGTGTGTGTGAGCTCTAGCCTCCCACGCACCTACAGCCCTTAGCTTGCAAACATTTAAAGGAATAGTTCATCCCAAAAAATCAAATTTACACAATTATTCCAAACGTAGAAGATCAGCCAGTGGATGCCAGGGTTTTTTTTTTTTGTTTGTTTGGTTTTTTTTGCACTGGAGCTACAAGGATAATATAGTAGAAATGTATGTCACTCAGCTGATACTCAGGACATTTTATCTTAGTCTTACAACTCCAGTGCAAAACTTTGTAAACTTTAGATACTAAAAGGGAAAATGATGTAAATGTGATTTTTTTGGGGGGTGAATCATTCCTTTAATGTTGCTGATGAGCTATGCATGGGCTGTGTTGGCTCTGAATTTGTCTGTTTTTGTGTTGCAGGGTGTCCCTGGTGGTGGGAACATGTGGCAGGCAGGTCCTCGGGTCTGACTGTCTGACCCCATTCAGCTCAGAGCTGATATAAATATTGTGAATAATTTGCCTCAAGGCTCATCTGTATTATTCATGCTTATACAGTATACAGTAAATCTTCATCTAAAATAGCTCTTACCGACTATACAGTCATATTCATTTGGGTATTAAAGCAAAAATTTGGACAAAAAAAAGATAGATATATATAATTTATTCCCCAAATGTAGTCATCAGCCAAGACTTACACATACGGCTCAACACTGATGTCTGATCTTCTTCTAGTTCTGCTGAGCGTTTTCTCTTCCTTTTTGGAAATTTCTTCTGCTCCACTCAGTCTAACTCTCTTTAGATATTTAAATAAAATGTTAAAAACCTCCTTTCCCTGCTGTGCCCCCTACCCCAGACTCAGTGTAGTATTCCTGTAAGGATCAAATCTGAGCTCTAGTCAGCATTCTTAGATGCTGACCCCTGTGTGTAGCTTCTGTGAATTGTTCTGATATACTATATGTATATACACTAAAAGTGCTTTAAATTTACTTGGTACCTCATAGCCACATGAATACAGTGGAGTAGACTGACACAGTTTTGTCCCTTGACCAGACTTGTGTTAATATAATGGAAGCTTCCCAGACCAAAAATCGCAGGTGTCATTTCTTCTGTAATACTCGGTTACTTTTTCCCGAATGGAAGTGCAGGTCCTGTCAGATAAGGACTGTACAAGACCCTTAAGATAATTTCTGTTCATTTTAACCCACTCTTCGACTGACACTCTTCGCCCTTGGACAATTTGACTGACCAGCAAAATGAATCCAGTCTCAACTCTCAGTCTGGAACAGCAGGTAACATGCTGAAATTGAGGCAGACAAACTGTAGCTTAAATGCATCCAGTTGGTCTGAGAGTGGGCTGAAATGGACAGAAATCTTGGGAAGCCGGTGTAATGCTTATCGGACAGGACTGTGACTGAATGGTCTTGCCAAAAAATCCAATTTAAGCAATTTTCTATTTACTCCATCCAAGAAGCGCCCAGCGTCAAACTTCTTTAGTCTGTCACACACTTGATGTCAAAAGTCACAGAAGTGATTGTGTAAAAAATGCAACCCTCAAACATCTCTCCACTCAATCAAATCAGGTCCAGCTCTTCATCAGGATATGGTTTAGAATACGGTATTTTAAAATATAAAAATGAACAAAACTTGTACAGTCTTTACAGGCTAGACTGAGGCTGGCATTCACTAAGTAGTCACAAGGAAGACTGATCTTGGATCAGATTCCTCTGTATTTACTATAGCAGTTGTCATAAAAACTAGGTCAGTACTCCTGTTCCTGAGGTAGATTGGGGTTTATATTTACTGAAAGGATTTGGGTGACTTTTGTAGTGTATAGTTTGAAACTAAAGAAGCAGAATTTAAACATGCCTTGGCTGACTGCCTATCAGGACTAAGTGGAAAATTATGCCAATTTGAGTCACGGGAGTGTAGAACCAAGTATTAGAAAAGCAATGGCACATACAACAAACTTTGGTCTGGTGAGATTATTTTCATGTGGAATTGATGGACTTGTTTCAAGTAAATGAATTTGTAACACTTTTGTCTGTGCAGGAACTGATATGTATTATATTTATATATAATACTATAATACATATGCACTTCTATGTATTATACTTACATTGTCCTAAATGAAAAGACCAAAATAGTGTTGATTTTGCTTTATGTGACCCACCTTTAATGCTGTCTCACTGTGATGTGCTGAATGTTCTTCAGGGGCCTCCAGGACCTCCAGGTCCCCCAGGCCCTCCAGGACCCCAGGGCTTCATAGGCAACCCAGGCCCCCAGGTAAGTGCAGAGTGGGCTGGCTGGCTCACATGACCATGGACCTTCCATGCTCATTTTTGGATGGGAGTGGACCCTGAGTCTTTGTGAGCCCCCTATGCTCTGCTACTGTGTCCCTCGCAGTCATACTGTGTCGCTTGTGTTTTGTCTGGGGGGCCTGCATGGGTAGCTGTGGGCTTTGGCTAAAATATTTCTGCAATTAATGTACATTTAATTCAATTATTATTCTGTCAAACAGTTAAATAGAAATAAAAAGTAAATCTTAAAAATATTAAACGTTGTAAATATGACAAAAAAGGTTTAAAATAGCTTATTTTGTAATGTAATTGTCTTTTATTAATCTTGCTGATTTAATCTATAAATTGGAGTCGTGTTAAATTGCGCTGCTTGTTTAAGTTGCACTAACGCTTGGGGCATGGGTATGTTTGACTTAAGAATGAGCAGTTAAAAGTAATTTAAATTAAATGTTTGAATAAAAATTTAAAAGTATAAAAGTATTTTATTGTCATAAACATAATGTAATGTTTGTAGTCGGGAATATCATTCTGTTTTCTCTTTTAAAAACCATGCAGAGCTCACTGTGAAGTTCTGGAATCCAGTATAGCTTAATGAGGTGCCCCTTTAAGTTCTGTCTCATTAAGCATTAAGAACTGTTTATGAAAATAAGGTAAAAGCTTCACCCAGAGTAATTTTCTGCTATCATATGGCCTTCAAAAGCTGCTCCTCATGAACTTTGGGTAAAGTAATATTCTGTCGAGGCTTCACCGTGGGCACTGCCTGGTCTTTAACCTGGTCTTGTGTTGATTTCCCAAGCCTGAATCAGAAGAACTTAAACTAAAAGCAAGAATAAACACAAGCTAAACCTAAATGTAGACCCCAAGCTGGAACACAAACCAGGAGAGGGCCCAGGGCTTTGGCTACTTTTCCCCTTTACCCCCGCTGGACAAGGAGGTGACCAGAGTGTGGCCGAAGGCTAAACCAATTCAACCTCAGTTCCTTCTTACAGGGTCTCCCTGGCAACGATGGCTTACCAGGGAAACCGGGTCTGCCCGGCCAAGCAGTGAGTAACCAGAAGGGAGGAGGAGGAGGAGCTATTAGATTGCTCTAGCTTTGTGATTGGTTAAAGAAAAGCCCAAAGAGTCTGGTTGGTTAACATCTGGGTGTGGAACTGGAGCAGGCTGGGCTTTATGGGAGTGCAATTAATGGCATGGAGAGACTGAGCTCACTATAGGAGCATCTCGAGAACAATATCAATATACCATCTGTTTTTTTACGACTTCGAAAGGAACCGGTAAGCACTTGTAAGTGTCTTAACTCAGCACATTGTAAGTTGTCTCCATTGCACCGCTCTCTTTATGGATGCCAATGATGTCATTGCCCTCGCAGTGTTAACTCTGTCTCAGAGCCTCTTTGCAGTAGTAAACACTACCATTGTGTTGAGTTACAGGGAGGACGGACACTAAGGTTGCCTGATGTGCGGTACAGTAAGAGCCATTAAATCTCCATTTGAGAGCAACTCTTTGCCAGGCTCGTTTTCACCCTTGGCCATATAGCCATACTGGCCTCTCATCTTCAGGCCTCTTTTTCACCATGGAAATTTGGCCAGGCTTCAGAATCTCAGCCCCTAAGTACTGCTCCACTTCTATCAATGCCAGAGTCTAACCACCAGTTCCTCTAGAAGCCAAATTACATTGGTAATGCATCATCCAGCCTTTTAGG
This sequence comes from Brachypetersius gabonensis, assembly GCA_037577145.1. NCBI lineage: Eukaryota > Metazoa > Chordata > Actinopteri > Characiformes > Alestidae > Brachypetersius > Brachypetersius gabonensis. The sequence goes on from JBBJLR010000145.1 coordinate 17,920,488, forward strand.
AAAATACTCCAGTAATTCAGCTACTTCAGGAGAGCCTAAAGCTACATTATATGTTCAAAGGTTTCTAGACACCTGATCAACGAACTTTTCTTCTGAAATCAAGGATTATCAGCCTCTAATATTCTGGGGAGGCTTTACTATAGTAGTCGGAAAATTGCTGTGAGGATCAGATTGCATTCGACCTCAGGAGCATTAGTGAGATGTGAGTTCTGGGCCGCAGACTCTCACTCAGCTCTGTGCTTTATACCCCTCTGTTCAACACTTGGAACTGACGGCTGTGCAGTTGTTCCAAAGCGTCGCATTCTATTTGCAGTTCTTTTCTACGGATACTTTGAAAGTTGGCATCCACAGTTGCAGTTTAGAGCAGCTGAAATCACGAACCAAAAAGGGCATCTGGATTCTTTTGGACATTTAATGTGTAGTTAAAAATTATACGCCTATTGATTTAGCCTATAAATATTTAAAAGACACTCAAAACGATGATTTGCTTTAAAACGGAACGTAAAAAAAAAGTAAAAAAAAAAAAAACAACAAACAAAGGCAGATTAGCATTGTGTTCCGCGCGTTGACATATAATTACACAGATTTGTCACTTGCTCTGTAATTGCTCACATACCTATAATCAAAGACGCTGTAGATCATGTCATTTCAACACAAATTACCACCATCGCCAATAACAACGGTTTAGACAGAACAAGGTAGAGTGCAGGAGTGTAATTTGCAAGTTCTCTCCTTAAGAAAAATCCCACTGAGAAACCACTTCACAAACCACTGATCTTTACTGTGGAATCACAGGTATGTGCTTCAGACCACCCAGTAGTGACAGGAGAAATATGAACTGCACATCTGCGCATGACTGCACAGCGACTACATATACCTGTTTTTTTATTTTTATATTTATATATTCAGTTTCTCGGGTTTATCTTTTATAGGTAGCTGTAGTATTAAACTGAACAGCCTTAGTTTTTAAGAACTGCTGACAATATTTCTTCTAATTTCCAAATAAAAATATAGTTCTTTAAAGCATACTTTTAAAGGAAATGACAAAACATCAAAATAGGAGAAATGCAAAGAGATGCAGAGTTTGCATAAGTTGAATAACAAATCTCTTGTTCTCTCTTAAACAAAATGGTAATAATTACTTTGAGGAACTTCTAGTAGTGTTTTCCATCCCACTGGTCTCAGTGTGAGAGGAGAGAGTCGATTACAGCAGATTCAGCTGATCACTAATCAGTTCCTCAAAGAGCAGAACGAGGTGCTTGTGCAGGAATTTAACTGACACTGGCATGGAATGGTTGTCATTTGTATAGCCTTGTTGAACCGGGGTTTTTGAGCGTAGCGCTTTTTAGAAAAGTTGTTTGACAGATCAGAATCAGAATCAGAGAACTTTATTTATCCCGGAGGAAATTGATTACATAACGAATGCACACTCACACAAGACAGAACAATACAGAATAAAATACCTGAATATATAATAGAAATATACTCAGACTAGAAATATTAAGAAAAGACATATAGTACAACTTACTCATAATAAGAAGTATACCTTCTTATACTTCAGGAGGTTATATGACCTCCTGAACTGCTGTGTGTTAGGAAGTACTTGTTTTCCAAGCTGTAATGATAAAGGCAGAAATGCTAAAGCATGTGATAAATAATAGTAATTTTCTAGAGAATATGTAGAGCTTCCTCATTATCTCTAAAAATAAAAACCGGAGGCATTGTTTTTTTGCTAATTAAAGACACGCTACACTATTAAATAGGCCTATTATTTATACTGAAATATATATCCTCTTTATTTTCACAACTTTGTGACAATTTTAAACTTTTAAATGTATGCCAAGTAAACTTTGACTGTGATGAGAAGTGCCTTGATGTTTTGAACAGTAACAGGCCTTGAACAGTACATGGACTCCTGGAATGACATCCTCACTCACTCTTCTCTCTTAAATCCTTCTTGTAGATCCCCTTACCCTTGCCGAAGGATCAAACTGCCCCCGATGTGAAGGTTAGCCACATTATAAGACTAATTTCACTTTTGTAAACAAGTGCCTCTGTCCAGGTACAGTCGCTGTGTTAACCTCAGGTTTGAGCCTCGGTCTGACAGCGTTGGGGACAGGATGTGCTCCAGCCCACTGGGAGTTGCATCAGATCCCCATATTTTTTATTCACAATGAGACTCAAAGTGCTGAAATAGCTGAACTCTGCCAGTTTAGTTTAGTAGCCTAGAGATTAGGAGAGAGCTTAAGAGAGATTGGGGCAATTCTGAAACTGTTTACCGATCTAAGATCTTTTATAATTATGAACATTTTTTATTATTCATGAACGAAAGGTGGGTGAATAACAGGAATGGGAGAGAATGGATTCTTTCTTTTCTTTCTGTCTTTTAAAGAAGCATGTGACTATTTCATTATTATTATTATTATTATTATTATTATTATTATTATTATTATTATTATTATTATTATTATTATTGTTGTTGTTGTTGTTGTTGTTGTTTTTGATTTTGTTATTATTATTATTATTATTATTATTATTGGCCCTTGTACAGATTTGTGAGTATGTAGTAAAATATGTATTATGTAAGTGAAGATTTTTTTACTGCCAACAATAAAATCAACCATTTCTTATAGTTCGAATAACTTCAGATATTTTTGATCCAGCCCATAAATCCTTCAAAAGACACAAACATATTGCCTGCTGTGCTATCTGAGTGATAGTGGATGGGTGCATTTTGTTTTGTATCCCTTTATGTTTGTAAAACAGTGCAATTAATGAAGGATGTCTTTATATCTGACCTCACTGTGTAGGTCTCCTCCTCACACATGCAGTCAGGTGCAGTTTCTTTAACCCCTTAAAATAGTTGTGTCGCCCCCGAACTTCCAATCCTCACTTTCAGTACATAACTTACATACTAGAATGCTAAGCCTTTAAACAGAGGTGTGGAACTGAGGGCTGGAGTCAGTTTGTTGTTCTGTCACACCCACAAAATCAACATATGACAACAAAATCACCAAAAATCAGCACAGCTGAAAACAGGCCCTCCAGGATCTGCATACCCTTAAAATACAAATGTACAGTTTTCCATTTCCCCCATATTCGGCTGATCAGCTAGAATGAGTTGGATGTGCTTTGAGTAAGTTGATTGTGGGTGTGGATGTACTTTGGAAGAAGTTTTGGGGATATATTTATAGTCGCGGTTTGGGTGACTATTGACTTCCATGGTCAACAACATCCTCACCGCTCTTAAACTAAAGACGCTCTTAAAATGAATGTGTAAATTGGATTCTTCACTCCACTAAACCACATTTTAAGGGGTTAATGCGTGTGTCAGTATGTGTGTGTGACTCCATGCTTGTGCTCCGCTGTAGGTGATGTGTGCCGACTGCTCCCAAGGCCTGCCAGGCGTGCCTGGTGTGTCTGACTCCTCTAAGGTTGAGAAGGCAGAGCAGGGCAAGCCTGGTGTCATTCCTGTAGATGGCTGCGAGCGGGTGAGGGGGCTTTTAGTGCTGGGTTTGATTATATTTTTTTTGTTGTATTATTCAGGGGGTGTTTGGGGGATTCAGTTGACTCTATTTTAACTTTCTTTTTGATATTGTACTTGAAAGCCGCAATATCCTGCATTATCAAGACGTAGATGATGCAAGCACTGACACGAAGCGTGTTATTTTTGCAGCCGGCCGCCCAATAAACATTCAAATTAACGTCCGGTCACACTTCTCTCCTGAAATGCCGTTATGCAGGTTGGGATCGTTTGCGGCTGCATATGAATGAGCTTGTAATACAATCTCTGCTTATTTTCGCAGTGTCTCGAGAGGCTGCAGAGAGAGGAAGCACCTAGAGGGCCTGTGAGTGTACGCAAAGCTATCCGGAAGCTATCTTTAACCAAAGTGTTCTTTCATCCTGCAAAGCAGCCATTGCCTCAGCATGTCCTTAAGTCAACCCAGGATGTTTGTAATGTAGTACCCCATGTCTGTTTAATCTCTCCTAGGCTACCAACAACAATGCTTGCACAGGTGTGCCAGGAACGCCTGGTATCCCAGGGCAACCGGGCATCAAAGGAGATCCGGTGAGGGAGAGTGCTCGGCAAGACTTGCCAATTTTGCTCAACACAACAGAAGCTTATTCATTATCAGTAGATTTGTAGTGTGTATTTTAGGCTTTCGACATGTTTTCTTTTGGGAAAAAAAGGCCTAGTTAGCCTCCTGCATGTACAATCTTGCTATACAAGATTTGATATATTACTACATAATATATTTTCTGCATGTTCTGCATTTACAACACATTATCTGCATGCTATAGTAGTTTTATTGTATCATGTATTAGTACTGGGTTGTATTGCTGTATTGTGGGCATTATCAATTCTTAAAGAAACAACACTTACCAGCTACATGTTTATAGCAAAGAGAGCATCATTAGGCCTGTTTAACTGGGTAGTGTTCAGCGTGAAAAATGTTAATAGTTTGGTTCTGTTTTGACCTTTCTCACCTATCAAAAGATCTTGAAATATTATATTTTTTCTGTATCAGTCAGCCGTAATATAGCACAGTGTCTATGTACTCATGATAAGCAGTTGTATGCAGTCACTTGACATCATTTGTTGATTTTTGAGTGCAAATGAATCCTCTTCATGGAGCACCCTGTTGTATATTCTCACAACCCTTAAAGCACAATTTCTTTTATATGCTGAGTTTAACATACTGGGGGACAAAAAATGCTGTATCAGGTATTGGAAGGGAAAAAGAAGACTGAACTGGTAAAGTAGTTTGAGTATAATGAATGGTGTTATGAACCCTATCTGAAGCTCCTCCTTCTTCCAATGTAACAAATCTCCACCTTTTGGCTTCCTGTGACAGTTTTTGCACCAACAACCAAATCTTCTCAATCATTCCTTTCATTTGTTTATTGAAAGGGCAGATCCAGTCTTCTCAGTTTTCTCACCCCTACAGCCATATAGTCCATTCTCATGCTACAACCATGTATTAAAGGCATGATCCAAACCAGCATAGACCTGTCGATGCTTATCTTAAGAGACGTGATTCAGTTACAAATATATTTCTTATATAAGTCTAATATCTTTTCAAGAAAAAAATGCTATTGGATCAGTATCCTTATCAGCCAATAAAGTCTTGGTATCCATACTGGGGAGGAAAAAGTGAGATCCTGCCATCTGTCTCAGGACACACATGGTGCACACTAACTCATATGCATGATTTACAGAATATAACTTGCATATTGTTTTATTTGTTCTAGGGTGACAGGGGTGAAAGGGGTTCTGCTGGTCTTCCTGGAAGCCCTGTAAGTCTTTTCACTGCTTCTGTACATTTTTCCAGAATAAACCAATATTTATCAGCACTGGAGGATTTTCTTTCCGCTTTTCATGTGTTTCTTGGCGAAAAATTATTTATTGTGTTTTCCTCTTCGCCATGGTTACCTCTGACCAGATGTCTCTGCTGCAAACACATTACAGCGTGAAAGTGTTCTTGTTTAAGAAGCCGAGCAGGGCCTTGATTTGGCCATTAACATTTAGTCTCTGAGCTCTTCACTTGTTTACAGGGGCTACTTTGTTTCGGGTTCAGTGTTTTCAATTAGGAAGGATCATAAAAGAGAAAACGCCCCTTTGCTTTTTTTTTTTTACAGCAAGGTCACAGGGCCCTCTAGTGGCAGCCTTTAAAACTGCAACCCACTGAATGAGCATTTAATTAGTCTGAAATGTAGATGCGATAAGAGCTAATTAAAAGATAACGCATGGGACATGCCAGCTGGGTTTACGTCATGTCAAGTCTTTTTTTTGTTGTTGTTTATTTATTCATTTTTGCATATTTTTTTGCATGAGTGATTATGTTTAGTAAGTGTTTATTATATGTTCATTCTTATAACTTGTGTTTTTAAGGGTAATATCGGTTTCCCTGGACCTCAAGGACCTCCTGGTCTACCTGTAAGTGTTCTGCACTCTCCACAAAAGCACCAGTACAGAGCATATTTGTACACAAACTGACGGGAAACATCCTGTCGATGCTGTCGCTGCCTGGAGGTTCCTCAGTCCTGATCAGAAATCTCATATCTTGTATTCTCAGTAATCAAAGTAACGCAGCGCTTTTTCGATTACCTCTCTCTGCTGAAATTTTGTAGCGCTGAACAGCATGCGTATGCTGCTGACAGGCTATTTCTCTCTGTGCTGAATGCCTTGTTTTAGCAGTGATTTGGGTTCAGCATGGATTCTGTGTTGCATGTGTCCCAGCTTTGTGCCTGGTGTGCATTATTGGCATCCTCTAATTTCTCCCTGGTCTAATTCCAAATCTTTTAAAACTGCTGGCCTGACGACTGTTGATCTTTTTCCTCATTGTTTGTGCTTTTCCTATTAGCGGAGTGAAGCAGAACAGTAGGACTGTGTGGCGGATTCTTGTTTTCTGAATTGGAAATTTCTATAACATTGATCTGCAAACTGACTGAATGTATTACTGAGCCCACAGGCGGTGTGTGTAGTCAGCAAGCTTTTAGCACAACAAAACCGCTGCCAGAAAAAGAGTCGTTAACTTTCAGTTTGCCTCATCCTAGGGATGGGATACTTACCAGTTGTAATGATGTACACCCTGCCAAAATGTTATTTGAGCTATGTGTAAGTGTAAAGTGTCCCTCTGTCATATGTGAACATCGTGTGAACAGCATGAAATTCTTTCTCTGTATTTCACTCATTGACCAAGTGAAACAGCAGGCAGTTAGGAACAGCACGAAAAGGAATGGTGTGTGGGGACGGTATCTTGCTCAAGGGAACATCAGAGGTGCTGCTAGCAGCCCTGGGAATCAAACCCATGACCTTCTGATCACAGGGGCCATCAGCTGCCCATAGAAGAACACTTGTTCTTCTCTAAAAAGCTATATTCAGAGATTAATGCATATTTATGCATGTGGGGCAGCTGGTGGCCTGGTGGTCAGGGAGTTGCCCCTACGACTGGAAGTTCATGGAATCCCATCCCAGGACTGCTAGTGGCACCACTGAGGTACCCTTGAGCAAGGGACCGGCCCCACACACTGCTCCCCGGATGCTGCATCACTGCCTGACCACTGCGTCACTTGGTGAATGGGTTAAATTTGATTTCACACTGTTCACACTGTGACAAATGGACACTTTAGACTAAAATAAATAACCCTTCACAGTTTCAGGGGAAATTCAAAGAACCGTTTTTGGAAGAAACCTTTTGGCATCTTTACTGTTAAAAGTGTATTGTACAGTCGTGGCCAAAAGTTTTGAGAATGACACAAATATTAGTTTTCACAAAGTTTGGTGCTAAACTGCTTTT
>JBBJLR010000145.1:17941979-17953311 GCA_037577145.1 Brachypetersius gabonensis
TTAGATTACTCGTTACTAAAAAAGTATCGCCGTTAGTAACGCCGTTTACTTATAGCGCCGTTATTCCCATCACTGGTGAGTTTTGCACCAAAATTTTCTCCACTTTTAAATCCAGATGTAAATTTATGTTATGTGTAAATGAGTATTAAGCAGTAAGCGAGATGGAGGCATGAGCCTGAAACATGTATTGAGAAAATGTTCACCACCTGAATAACTCTGGGACATCAGGTGTTCATGTGTGAGAACCAAACGTGATTGCGTGCACATGCTGTGATGTTCCAGTAACTCTGTTTCCTGGCCAGCATTGAATTGGAGAATGTTTTGGTGGTAAAGAATTGATCTACAGGGCTCGTCTTTGTCTGTCTTTTCTCAAGCTTATTAATGAGCTGAGCCTTTTAAATCCTGTGCCTCTCATCTTTTGGCTGGCCTGTTGGAGTTGAAGTCTAGTAAATTACGGCTTAAATTCAGGTGCACTATAAACACATATTGTGGTGCATGTTAAGTGCTTTGCCTGATTTTGGATGTCCTCATCATCCATTTTATCAAGTCCACTATATAAGTGCACTTAAGTATAAGCACATAAGTATCATCATCATTTGTTATACCCCTTTCCTCACTTCACCAATGGTCAGGGCTCCCACAGATCCTGTTGATGTGGGTTCCCTCTTAAGGCCCTTTAGACTGAACGCGGCATGCGGTGTGCTTTACTCTGAAACCCATTATTTTCTATGGCTTGCACAGCACAAGAGCAGTGCGCAACTCGGCGGCCTTGTGCGCACATGACAGTCAAAGCTACGCACCGTGATGCATTTTTGCGCAACCAATAGAATCAAAGCATCGAAGCGAGCTAGTGTTCGGTCTGCCCAGTCTAAAGACAAACACACACACACAAAGCGGGTATGGAGGAAAAGCTAATCTGAGTATTCAGAAATCCACAAAACCCACAGCATATTCTTTCTTGGTGCTAAGTCAGTGATGAGGTGATCCAGCACTAAAGCTCCCTCTTATGGATAATGTTTAGATTGCAAAATATGACTGCACAATATCGTTTTATGTAATTACTTACTGAGATCATGTTTTTTTATTCAAATTGCCAAGCCGATTCAGCAAAAGCACACATTTTAATCAAGTCAAGTAATCCATTATACCCTTTGTCTGTTAACAAATCTTCATGTGTTTCCTCAGAGCGAATGGCCTACTACATGTCACGTATGCAGATGCCAGTGGAGATGGTAGCGTCGCCTGGTCGACCCGGACCCCCAGGCAAAGATGGAAACCCAGGAATAGCAGGACCTCCAGGGATGCCAGGCCGCCCAGGACAAATAGGGCGGGAGGGCAGACAGGGACCTATTGGCCCTCAAGGTAGGAGAAGCATTGTCCTTACTTTTCCAGAATAAAAGCCATAACCCAAGAGCTCAGTATTCTACTCACAACTGTACTATATCTGCAGGTCCCCCTGGTGTGAAGGGAGAGAAAGGAGATAAGGGTATGGGAGAGATGGGAGATTCTGGACCCCCGGGCGCTCCAGGTGAGAGCTTCGATAAGTCCTTGAATGAACAGGTCATATTACAGAGAGTACATCCAACTAATCTGGGTTAGATCTATTTGGCCTGTCCTCTTTAACTTCTTTAAGGAGACCTTCAGCTGGCGTAGATGCTGGCATCTGTACTTTAAGAGAATGTGTCAAACTCACTAAACCTTTTATATCTCAGGCATCTTATACTCATTTATTATTCTGTTTACAATACTATCCATGCTATTCAGTAATTATGTGGACTAAAGTGTAAACTGTGAACAGTCAGGCTCTGCTATTGATGTTGAGGTTCTGAACACATGTAAGCACATTTCCATATTAGAATTCAAATCGTTCACAGCTTATTTCAGATGTTTGTTCAGTTACAGCAATAATGAGAGGTGACTAGAGGCAGAACGATGCAATAGTCCTGGTTTAAAACCATACAAACAAATATTAACATACTAAAAAGTAACATGAAAAAAAGTGGATATCTTTTGAGGTTGTTAGAAGTACCAACGTTTGATTGTAGATTTCTCCCTGGCACCCCCATCCTTTACATTTATCAATCTTCTACAGGGGGCCCTTGAGTTACAATGGTCTCGACAAACAACGTTTCGGGTTTACCCACTCCCACCGTTAGCCTTGTATTTATGGACTACGTGGGTGAACTAGTTTAGTGGAAGAATATGTAGTAACGTGGCGTGTGATTGAGAGAGTTCTCCCTTTTCTGTGGCTTAGTTGTGTTTTTTTGTTTGATTTTACACCTGTGTTAGGATCGGTAAGTGACTCTGTCTGTGTTTCGACTTAGACAACAATTCAGGGTTACATCACTGTCGGAGGAACGGATCTGTGTTGTAACTCAGTAAGCCAAGCCGGTTCTGGATGATTGCTAGAAGTACTACTAGGTTTAATCTCCCATTCTTCTTTTCCCCACCCACTCTTTTCTTGCAGGTGTTCCAGGACCACCTGGCTATGGTAAGATGGGACCACCAGGCCCTGCAGGTCAACAGGGTATCCCTGGAATTCCTGGACCTCAAGGGGCACCTGGACAGAAAGGCAAAGAAGGCCGTTGTCACCCCTCTGACTGTATGAGTGGCCCTGTAGAGTACAACCCTAAGGGCCCACCAATCAAAGGCCCCATGTACTAATGTGAGAATGTGAGAGAGTCTGAGGGAACAAGAGAGAGTTAAAGGGAAAGAATGAGATCAAGAGATCAGCATTTAAATTATAACATTGAATCGAATCTGTTTGCACCTGAGAATATCCTTGGAGACGGAGTGGAATTAGTCGGCATTTGTGTCACCTCAACATGACAAATGCTTCTGAGGCAGGTTGCAGGCTTTATCACCAAAGGAGACCCCAATAAGCTATGTGTTAAAGGCGAACCAGGGCACGGTTATCAGTCCTCTGCAACCACTACCATAGACTCTCTTGGAAAGCCTATAAAACCTGATTTACCTTCCATCATGCCTCTCTTTTACATGGAGTTCTCAACCACCTGATTTGGAGTTTCTTTACTATTGCTTGACTCAAGACTCCTGGATTTAAGGGCCCTGACCAAAACAAGAACTGTTCTTTCTCCAACTTCACTACCTTGAACACACTGCTTTATTGGCTATGACGGTGTCATCAGCGAGTTCAACTATGAACTTTTTTCAGTGCTGAAATGCTTTTTCTGCAAATAATCCTCCAGTTTTGGGTCTCCCTGGCAGCTGCTGCATTTTGCTGATTTACTGCTTTCCTGAGTCAATGTGTCCCAAACATTTCACTCTTTCGAATTAGGAAGATTTTCCCTTTACACAAAGTAACATCTCAAGATGATCTGAAAGAAAAGCCAATTATTGTAGCCTATAAAAAACGTACTCCACTCCATAAGTGTTACAGCACTTGTAAAATGAGTTACAATTATACCTATTTGCCCTGGGCTTGTGTTGTACATATTTATATTTATACATAACGGCTTTTTTTTAATACATTTAATAGATTGGCAATAGCATGACTTGATTTTTTTTTTGCCAGTGTCGTCTCAGATATCGTGGTATTGTTAAAAGCACTAAAGTCAATATTTTGTAAAAATTTGTTTGTTTTATATATAAATTGAAGCCAATAATTTGTTTACTTGAGTGGAAAATTTGTGTGCTACAGAATCATATGGAAGCATAATATTATGAGTGAATTTACCATTAACCTGTCAAATCTCCACCACTCCACCTTTTACACTTGAACTCCTTTGTTTGACATACTGTACCACTTTCAGGTAAACCACATACATCCTCTTGGAAATTCCTTTGGTTTTCTGGAATCTTTTAGCATCCGGACTTTGCTGTGCTTTCATATTCATCACAGAAAAGGCATCAATGTCTCCATCATCCATAGTTTATAGTCTCCATCTCTTAGTCTGAAAGCTCTCCTGATACCATTCACCATGCTGCTGTGTCAGCCCGATGCCAACCTGATGCATTTACAGTCAGCACTTTATCCTCTCTCTGTCAGACTTTAACTTTCTGTGTGGGGGTGAGTGTGTGTGAGTGTGTGTGGGTGGGTGTTAAGACGCCTTTGATTTTTCAAACTAAAAGATCCGAACCTCATCCTGTATCTGTCTTTGTTTATGGTTAGAATTGAGGAAAAAGATTTTGTAACAAAAATCTGATCTAAAATCAAACAGCTTGCTGAGACTTCTACATATCTGAAGGAGTTCATAGAGGAAAATATCACACAGCCTAAAAGTGAATTTAAGTTGCATTAGCTTTTCTAATTTACGATCATTTAATTTACTCCGAATGTCCTTCTATGTGTCTTGTCCACACGGATGTTTGAATCTGCGGTGCGGTTTGTATCTGCGCTTGATAGATTTCAGTGAGGCGTTACTCTGCCGTTCGTTTGACGCTGTTTAATGCCAGCCTGCAGCCCAATGTGTAGTTTCATGTATTCACCTGTGGGGGCAAAAATTATTCTCTCCAGATTGTTTACATAATGGAAATCTTGATTCGTAGTTCTTTATTGAAAACATTGTAGTTCTATATTAAAAAAAAAAAAAAGTTTTATTCTTTGTTAAAACTTACAATCGACATTATTCTTTTAAACATCCTCCTGATACGGCGCCGTATTCTTTGCGTTCATCACGATTTCGGCAGAAATTGACGCCAAGAAAACGGTGCATGCGCCACAAACCCCCAAAAAACAGCTGATTCAGAAATCTGTGCGGACAAAACCTTAGACTTTAAAATAACAGTTTATTTTGTTGAAAAGGCTTCTGGATTTGTCTCAGTGGATCCCCTTCTTTGCAATAATACGTTTCCTTACGTGAGTACTGAATTTCGATTCTGAATGACCACATTTTTTCAATACTCAAATCCAATAAGTATTTCAGTCGGGTCCACACAAATATTGGATTATGTCATCCATTCCCTGCCTGGTCTTCCTAAGTACACAATGTAAAAGTGTGAGGAAACAATGTACACAGCTGATTCATTTCAGTTTGACCATAAACATAGTCACAGTTTCAGCATTGCGTCTCAGATAACTCAGTTTTGTCATTACTGATTCCCACCCACTAGCTAGGACTCGCTCTACTGTATGGTGCTCCCCAGGCTGGTGGGGAAGGGGGTGGCTAAGCATTTCTCCTCACAGATCTCTGGTGTCATCCTCAGTATTCAAAGTCATGATCTGCTGGTAACCAGATACAGACAGCTGTGCCAAAACAGCCATGCAGCTGGTGGCTTTCAAACGTGACCTAAAAGTTGACATGTTTTTCACAGTGTAATAATACAAATGAGTATGTTCGTGTGTGTCTGTGTGTGTGGCAGAGGGGTGAGTTTGGGACCATTTTAAGGTGCAATATGTCGGAATAAGAGCCAGTACAATTTTTGCGTCCAAGGTTGTCTCATATATGAGATAATATTAGGACCCAATCATTTGGAGAGATGTGACAACAACTCTAGACATTCCAAAAGACAAAATGATCAAAGACAAAGAACAGAATGTTGTGCTGTGGCTGATGGCATTTTTGCTGGCAGTATATGATCTGTTTCGATGATGTTTAGGCTTGAAATCCTACGTAATGCACCTATTAAGGGAACCTTTCATACAAACAAAACTATGATCTCTGTGCTTCTCTCAAAATTCAGCTAAAACCTCGAGCCATATGTACATGAAAGTCACTCAGAGCCTCTAAATGGTCTCCAATGACTCGCTGTTTCATTTCATTTCACAATGCTTTAACAAACCTGAAGCTTAAAAAAAACAAAAGAAAAAAATGCCATCATTACTCATAGATCCATTTGTGTTCATGTCGTGGCTATTTGTGTGCAACTATTTTTGTAAAGAAAAAAAAGGAAAGCAATAAAGTTTTTAAAGCAGAGTGGTATCGATTCATTCAGGGGAACATTGCACTCATCGGCACTTTGTTACACAAAACAGTGTCATTACTTGACATTATTGATCTATTTTGTTGTTTCCCTTTCTGACAGATGTGGGAACACTGTGGTATGATCGTGCCATGACTCATCATTTATAACTGATCATTACTTTACCACTGAAGGAACGGCTTAGTCCTGGAGGCCTGCTGAGCTGCACGGTGTATCAAGGTATCAAGGGCCCAATGACTGATTGGCAAGCAGAATTTGTAGTTTGGTTGGAGTCTCCAGCAGATCTCCCAACTGAAATATGTCCCATTTCTTGTGGACTGTAATCATTTGTAGGTCGACTTACATATCTTCACTCACCTCGTCCCACATCACCCTCAGGAGATCCTGCCTTGATTTTTCACCATGAAACAAGGCAGTACATCTAAATGGATGCATTTATTTTATTTTATAAAGAAAGAAAATGTAATGAAAGTAGAAAAGAGCAAAGAAAAATGAATGCAGTTTAAGTCAGGTGCTGTCTTTGTCTCTTTTTTGCTTCACAAGATGCAGCAGAACATTCAGTCTTACAAAACGTTCCACTTTATTGATTTGAATTGTCCTGAACAACCATGAAAAAAAAAAGAAAATAAGAAACCTTAAGTGTTTACAGATGTACCAAATAACCACCAATAAATAGCGTTAATGAAGATAATCAGTTCTCCTTCGTTTTGCAGAGAAGTACAAAACCCACGATGACCTGAAAGTGGCGTGTAGAAGCTTGGAGTTTGTTTGGGATTCCGAATGCTGATTATGTTCATTAACTTCTGGGTTTCTGTTAATGTTTGTAAACTCAACCCTTCACATACAATTAACACACATTTACAAAGATTTACAGCACTGAATCAGTGATAATATTTTGTATAATATATTGTTTCTGGGAAAATAGAGGAATAGATCATTCAATTCTAAGCCGAAGCAAGTAGGAAGGGGGCATAATGTACATAGCAACTGTACACTCACAAACAGACAAGCACTTCCATGAGGTAATTAACAATAAGTTACAAAGGTGTAGACTGTTTTCTTTCTTTATTATTATTGGTGCAATTTGTACAAATTTTAGGGGGGTGCCTGCTAATGGTGGAATGATAACCTTGGTCTTTTTGCATGAAATCAGATTTACTGTGGAGATCCTGATGATAGTTAACAAACAAACATAAGCTGTGACCATGATTGAAAAAAAAGAACAGTACCAAAGATTGGACGCAACACAGATTATCCAGTCCAGAGATGACGTCGCCTAAGATACTGACATCATTTTTACACCTCACTGTCTTCATGGTGAGATGGTGCCAAAGAAATGAACACTACCAAGCCATCAACCCCCACATTACCATTGTGATTAACACTGGTCGCCACTCTTAAGGATGTAACCAAATCATCTGAAGTCATCCTTCATAAACAAAAGCTTACACACACACACACACATACACTCATGCACAAACGCACCCAACATGCTCACACACAACTGTGAAGTCTTGACCGTTCCACCTGCTTCCTTCCGTAATGATGTCCAGTTGAAGATGGGACTGTGTGTCTGTCTCTGTCTCTCACCCTCAGATGTGCTCAGGGCTGCAGTGACTGGCCTGATTTAAGTGGACGGCCCTTTCACCCTGCCCGCCTCCTGTAGTCTGGGGGAAGTGTAGGCTGAGGCTGCCAGGCATGCTGCTGCTTCACAGAAGCCAGGGAGGCCATGAGGTCCAGCTTTTCCAGGATAACCCGCCTCGCCTGGAGAGCCCTGTGGCCCCCTCTCTCCTGGCTTGCCGTCCCGTGCCACGCCGTCCAGACCGGGAGGACCTGAGACAAAGTCGGGTACAGTTCACTTACAAATCAGGCCAAAATATTTATTTGTTTGCAGTACTGTTTGGATCTGGATGGATAGGTGTAAAAAAAACATGTAATGTATATTTACAGTATACATACAGTACAGTAACCCCTTGCTTTTACAGTCGTGGATTCAGCAGTCGTGGATTCAGTCTAACACAGATTTTATCTGAGAACTGAACTTATAATAGTGGCAGAAATCCCCACAATAACACAGAAACTGCAAACATCCTCCGCCTTTTTTACTTCTTTGTGGCAATAAAAATATTTATATTTTTAGCAAGAAAAATATAATTTACAATTTTTTTAACAAATATAAATTCAGCTATATTTCCATATAAAATATAACTGTGTAAATACAGAAAGTGTATCTTGAAATGGTAAAATACTGCTGAACTAAGAGGCGAGAGGTTTTAAAGTAGCCAATCTAAGAACGTTTTTTATTTCTCCTGGCTGCTGATTGGGAGAAAAAAATTGCTGATTTTAAACCTTTCCCCCACTTTTCTATATTTATCTCAGTCTATTTAGTATTAGTAAGATGAGAGAGTTATTTCAATTGTGTACGAGTCTTTGTTTTGGCTCGCTGCCCGCTGCCAATGCTAACTGCTAATGCTAATGTTTTTAGCCATTTTCCTACAGGATTTTTCTGATTCTGATTATTTATTTCCCCTTGCTGCTGCAAACCAGAATCTCCTCTATGAATCGTCTCAGTGTTTCACTTGTTTTTCGTTTTGTCCTTCTAAAAGCCCTGCATTTTTATTACTGTAAATTAAATTAAAAGAGGCTAATATGGGTTTACCTTTAAGGGTACCTTTGTTCTTTAAGGGTAAAGCATTAAAATGTTAAGTGTTCTGGGACCATATTTTGGGGCATTTTAAGGGTTTACACTATAGAAATAGACATTTTTAGGCATTTGTTTTACCAGAACAACGAGTTTTTCAATATACGTGGATGCTCTTGGAATGTAACCCTCGCAAAAAATGTGGGGTTACTGTATTTACATGGTGTGTGTGTGTGTGTGTGTGTGTGTGTGTGTGTGTGTGTGTGTGTGTGTGTATTCCTATTTCACATGGAATACAACACTGTTACATTAACTTACATTAAAGTTAAGAACAGTTTCTTTCTTAACTTTATTCTATAAAATTTTAATTTTGGACATATGAGACCACCCTTGACTGGTTTCATCATGGATTGTATTTTCTTCTTAATAGAAAAACATAATTCAAATTGCTATGTAATAAAGGAGTAGGGTTTATCCTTGGACCATGAAGTTTCATTATCAGCATCAATAGAATATTAATATATTTTCAATATGCTTCTTTTTATGTGTTTATAAAAAGACATAGAGATAATGGGCAGTAATTGTTTCTTAACACAGAACAAAAGGGTTTGACTAAATAGTCTACAGCTAACTGACTGTTAATGAGTTTAGCTCCTGGTGATTCTCCTGCGGAGTTTTATTGCAGCTCTAATTACATCCACCTAATTCCTCCCATTCAATTGCTTCTGAAGGCGTGATGAACTGAAACAGGCATGTTCAATTAGGAGTTTGAAAATAATTAAAAACTTCTCAGTGTAAGGGACTGTTATCAACAAAGACTGTGAAGATTCATATTTATAAACAGTAAGAGTACATCACTGTAAACTGATGAAAGCGGCTGGGAAAACCATTTGGTTAAATTAGCTGTCAGTAAATGTGTCTCATTCGTTGCTGACATTAACTATTGCAATACGGGCCTTTGCAGTATTAATATTAAAGTAAAGTGAACCCATATAGTCATGCGTGAGCACACCAAAGCGTGAAAAGTGTGAAATTCTTTTCACCTCAGTGGTGACACTAGCAGTCCTGGGATTTGAACCCATTGCCTTCTGATCCCAGGGGCAACTCCCTAACCACTAGCAAACCAGCTGCCCCGTTTACAAACTGTATTGACAATTGTACTCTCCTTCATAACACTGATAAAACCATGATGTCAACATGTAATGGCAGATGTCCGAAGCCATCAAGAGCTGCCATAGTAGATCCATTAATATGGCTGTGAAGTGTTACAATTACCATAACAGGTAATGACAGATACTACAGTGTGTGGTTTGTTAAAGGTTTGTCATATGTTCATTTGAAGTCATGCCATCTAATATTATAGTATCTGTCATGGTAACATGACACTGTTATATGAATGGACCAAACTCGTCATGACAACTCTTGACAACTTGTTGTACCACAAGCAATATGCAGGACACAAATACAACCAGTCAAATGCTGACCGATCACAGCTTCAGATCTATTTTTAAACCTTTAAAACTGCTTTTTGTCATACTGATGGCTTTTAGTAAGCCTAAAGTAGGCAACTTTGTGGCCTCATAACATACTGAGGTTTGGCTTCTAGCTTTGTGCCTTCAGAAGCCAGTTTTGAGGGCAGACAAAAAACAGATTGCCACATGTTACTAATACCAATGTTTAATCAGTTCTTTTATGCTGTAAAGTTGTATGCGACCTTTAATTCTCAGAGTCTTGTTTAAGACTTACCTGGAAGACCAGGTGGCCCAGGGTGGCCAGCATGTGGACGACCAGGCTCTCCTCTTTCTCCCTTTGCACCTCTCTTTCCTGTAAAGCACCACCAACAACAGGATAAAGATTTTCATCCACCCTCTCCTTGATGATGAGTGTCAGATTATCAACACTGGTGATACAGTTTGCCATTTCAAGCTTCAAGTTTCAAGATTACTTTATTGTGATCAGCAGCTGTGTACATGCAGAGTGATGAGATGTTTCTCTATGCACCCCAGTGCAATATAATGCAACATACAACATTTAACAGAGAGCAGGTTACAACAGATACAACACAAACCACTCAATAATTAGACACCACAACAATGTGATGGTAATGTTTGTGACAGTATAGTGTGGATGCTATGTAAACATTCCAGAATGGCTAGTATTGCACCATAAGTTTGATTACGGTGCAATACTAATCATTCTGGAAGGTTTACATTGCATCCACACTATACCGTCATATACAGGCAGTTTACCTTTAAGGCCTGTGTTCCCGATTTGGCCTGGAGCTCCAAGCATGCCAGGGATGCCACGGGCCCCAGTAAGTCCATGAGGTCCTTGTGGACCTGGGGCTCCAGGAGGTCCTGGAGGACCCGGAGGACCCATCACTCCAGCTCCGCCCAGCGCCGCCCTTTTGGCGCTCACTGCTACAGCGGCTAACCTCTCTGTTAGAAGATGAACGGAGATAATATACAATACTGTCTTAGAATATGGAAAATATGGATCAAATTCTACGTATATATCTGTATGCCTGCCATGCAATAACATCAGGGTAAATATCATTTATATAACAGTGCAGTGTCGGGCAGATGTGTCAGCGATGACACCACAGCTGTTAATCTGGCCACCACTTCTCAAGGTGTCTCAGTGTCCCAAATTTAATCATCTCCACTGCAGGGTGGAAGGTAGAAGCTCTACACTGTCTCAAATTGTCTGTCTGTGTCAAATCGTGTGTGTGTGATTGTGCGTGTGTGTGTGTGTGTGTGTGTGTGTGTGTGTGTGTGTGTGTGTGTGTGTGTGTGTGTGTGTGTGTGT
>JBBJLR010000145.1:17953411-17966049 GCA_037577145.1 Brachypetersius gabonensis
TGTGTGTGTGTGTGTGTGTGTGTGTGTGTGTGTGTGTGTGTGTGTGTGTGTGTGTGTGTGTGTGTGTGTGTTTGGCAGGCTGAAGGATTACCCTGAAATGATAAGGCCTAACAGAGGTTATCATGAGTCAGCCCTGGTCATCTCCAGCAAAATAGCACAGTCTTACAAACGCTGAGAAAACTGAGAGGGAGGGAAGAAAAAGTCAATCTGAAAGGAGGAGGAAAATAGCTGCAGTCTGCACTATCTACACTGTTTGGCAGCCGAGATCTCCCAGAGGAGTGATGACTTTCACATTAATTCATTTCTATGGATAAAAAGTGCATCAGGAGTTTAGCTCCATAGATCTCAGCTGCCCTCCTTTTGACATTGTGACTGCGGCTGCTTTATTGTGCAGCCCGGAGCAATCTCTTGTTTTCAGACATAATGCTTCATACTCACCTTGTAGCATCTTCAGGACCACCTCAATGATGTGCTGATCTGAAGTGTCCCTGCCCTGGAGAGGGAGAGGGAGAGATAAAGAGGAGTGTAGGAAGAGGGTAAATGGCAAACAGATTCTAAGAACAGAGGATAACGCATACAAATCTGTTTTAATAATCAGTTCTTTGAACCTTCATACACAGCAGGAATTTTAGGATTTTTCTTTAGACGAGGTCTAAAGTTCCTTTTCAAGGGACAAATAAATGCCTTCAAATTCAAAAAGCTCTATAATTATCTCCAAAATTTCAATAATGTTGTTAAATGTTTGTTATAAAAAGGGCACTTTATTGAGTATGAGCCACTTATATACTGTCGCATCACATATTCATACATAGTTCAGTGTGTTTTACATTCAGACGCAGACATGGTAAATATATCATTAGGAGGCCAACAAGTTCGTAACTTGTTATGTGATGTAGTACAGATGTAGAGCACATTGTCTTAATTTTGTACATTGATAGAGATCATTTGTGTTCAAGCATGCTTTGCCTGGATGCCAGTGAGCACAGCTTGAACTCTTAAAGTCTGATCACAAAAATTAACACAATGAAACAAACTTCACCTCTCTCTTTTTGTTTTTATGTGCAGGTTCTTTCCAATTTGATAATTTACAGTTCTTTTAAGGCACTGAATTCAAGTAATAATACTTAATGTTATTCTGCCCTATCAGTAGTTCTGCCAGAATATCTCATAAAATTGTATAAAAACTGTATCTGATAAACTGAAAACTTTCAAATGAAATATCTACATGATTCATGCAGATGGCATAATTGTACAAAATACCAATTTTGAATCTCAGTCAATGATGTGCTCAGAGACGGTGTGTGATGGGACAGGACAATCTAAAGGGGGCAGATTTTTAATGGGGCCAGTGCCCCTGGATCCCCCGTACATCTGTGCTTTCTGATTGTTTTTGTACTGACAGCTCATGCTAAACCAGTTACCTCTGACCAATAAAAAGACGCCCACTGTCCCACAGTAACATTGAAGGCTAGCGGTTTCTTACACAGTAACAACATAAAAAGGCCTACTGTGGAAGGTCACATAACAACACATAAGAAATATACAGAGATTTAAGAGATTTGAGGTGCTGTCTCTACACAGCAAGAGACAATGTACAGTGTGGTGTACAACCACACATTGTAATATGTGCAGGATACTCACAGCTACTCCCTGTATTCCTGGCATGCCCGGCACTCCTCTCACTCCATTAAGGCCTCGGGGTCCAGGCAGGCCTGAAGGACCCTTGTCTCCGGGTTTACCCGAATCACCTGTGGGACCAGGATGCCCCTGGTCACCCCTCACTCCTTGCTGTCAGAGAAAGTCAAGAAAAGAGCTGAAGACGCTCCACAATAAGCTGAAAGTCTATGACAAAACCTCTAAGAATTTTTATATTGTATGCTGTTCTTAAAAAAACAAAACTAATCTAAATTTCTGTTTGTTAAAACATGTTTGTTTCTTTGGTGTTGCACTTGAGCTGATGTAACAAGCAAGTAATTAAAACTCACGCAACTCTGATTATCATCAGGTAAGCTGCATGTCTAAATAATAACGTTTTGCCTTCAACTTCAGGTTTTGAAGTTTTAAATGAAGGCTTACTGTGTGGTTTCTGTCGTTATATGGTACTGTTATCTACAGCCAAATAGACAAAAGTACATCAGCAAGAGACAGTAGAAGTGGCCTGAATCTGTCCATAAATTGCAATAAAATAAACCTTTACTGCACTTACCAACCTAGTGCAGTATGTGGAACATGTGAACCGATTAAGGCATACTGTAAATAGAATGTTAGCTACTTGGTTGTAAGTTTCCTTTGCCAGCCCAGTGCAAAACTAAAGGACCAAACCTTAGATGCCATTCATTTCTTGGCTGATAGACTACATCTGGGTTATGGTTGAGATTGTGTAAATTATTCTTCTTTTTAATATTATTTTTTTAATGCACTTTACTGCTTCTGTTCCTCTTACCTGTCCCTTGGGGCCAGGTTCACCAGACTGTCCCTGTTGAATGATGAGAGATACGAGAGTATAAACATCCAGAACCAAGTATAAGGAAACATATTCTTTTTAACAGTACACTATTGTCATTTTAACAGCTTTACCTTCTCTCCTTTCTCTCCAGCCAACCCTTCTACACCTGGATCACCCTGTAGGAGAGCACATACTGGTAAGTCACCGGTGAACGTCTTCTGACATCACTCTGAGCTATTGTCCGTTTAATGATACATTTTTCCTATTACATAAAGCATAAACAGAGCCATCTATTTATTTGAGCATATACTCACAAAGTCTCCCTTTGCCCCCACTTTTCCTTGGAATCCCTATAGAAAGAAGCAATAGCAGATTACACATCATCCATCATGAGCCCTAATGGTTCAGGCAGAGACAATTTACTATATGCTATATCTTTGTTTAACCAGATACTGGAGGACCACCACACTATATTATTGCTGGCAATGCCCGATGACTTGCATTAAATGGCAAGGATTTTATAGATAAAAGGATAAGAAATCTTAAAGTGCCCATATGAAGATATTTTATCTTTGAGAATTATTTGGCAACCTGGGTATAAATTGCACAGGAACTAGATGTTTTTCAGAGAAAGAGCACTGTACCTGCCTCTCTACTGATACACAGGCTAACAGTGCCACTGTATGGTCACTGCATTTCATTGCAACGTTTTCTCAGCTATCCTTTCATTCTGAGCACACATATTTACAAATATGCTCAGAAGAACACGCATTGGTTACACACACACACCTTGTCACCCTTGATTCCAGGAAGGCCTTGAGGTCCTGGTACACCAATTGGCCCTCTCTCTCCTTTGCCTCCCTTCAAATAGATAATACATAAGGTGTCATTAATTAGGAAGAGCTGAGTTTAGTACTAATGAGCTATTAGGTACACACAGGTGCTTCAGAAATGCTCCAAAACGTGACTTTCATTTTATTATTAGCTGGAATAATATGTAATAAAATCTACTTACAGCCTTTCCAACGATTCCTTGAGGCCCGACTGCTCCTCTCTCACCCCTGTCACCCTGTAGCAGAAAGATCATGATGGAAAGCATAAATGCATTTGAGAGGCAAAGGAGAAAAAGGAGAAAACAGTCTAGTCTCACTTGCTTAAGCTGTTTCTTTAAACCTATTTAGCTGGCCTGTAAGGCTGCATGAGTAACAGTGTGAGAGGACAGAGTGGACATGTGTGTTTGTCTTTATGCTCTTTGCACTACCCCACTGTGTACAAACACTGTCACTGATGTGACAGTAAGGGAGATTCTAACAGGTGGTAGGGATTTGTTGACTGTCCATCGAGGGAGAAAACTGAACAAAGGCAAATAAAGACAAATGTTAGGGAAGGTAATCACCTTTGGCCCTGGAACTCCCTCCATTCCAGCTTCACCTGGAGGCCCAGGCTCACCCTGAGAGAGAGAGGGAGAGAGGTGGGTCAGGTCAGTAAAATGAAACATTTAATCAAATACAGTAAGATGAGTTAAGCTATGAGTTATGCTATGTTTTTGTTTTTTTGAATTTTTTATTATTTGAATTGTACTGTTATTCAATGCACTGAAGACTTTATATCCCAAACAATAGCTTTTTTTAATCTATGCATTTTTGTAGACACCTTGAGTTTAATTTTCAATGACAGTTGGCCTACCTGCGGACCTGGAGCACCTGACATTCCAACCAAACCTCTGGGTCCTGACTCACCCTGCAGAAAAAAGGAACTACAGTTTGGAACGGGCTTCCTTTCGCTTGAATCTGCTTGATAATACAGTAAGTGATCTGAATGTTCTGCATTTGAACACACAGGGTAAACACAGAATTCAACAGGATCATCAGTGAAGTGTCCATTAACCACAAAGGCACCATGGCTTCATGAGACTTACCTTATCTCCCACACCCCCTTTGGTCCCAGGGCTGCCAGGCAATCCCTGAATGAATAAATGGATGCATTAGGGGACAAAAAAACAGAACAGAAATGGTCAGAAAGGTGCCTCCTGTGTCCCTCCTCTAAGGACTCCCTATGCAAGCAGTTGCCTAAGAGAGGCATTGATAACTGGTGCTGCAGAAGAAAGCTCTTCCTTGATGTGATGGTGTGGATAATGCCCAGCATGCTCCATTACCCACAGCCACCGGGACAGAGAGTCATTTTTGATGATGATGAATTGTTTGTGGAGAACAAGAGAAAGGGCAATTTCAAGGTAGTATAAATTCTAAAGTAGCGAGGTCCCAGAGGTCAGTCTGGACCTGTGCCTAGAAAGCACACATTTTGCCTTCCTTTTTGTTTTATTGTTTCCGTTTCAGCCTGTTGAGAGTAGAGGAGCAAAATGCAATGCAGAGTGACTCTGTGCACGAACGAGATGAGAATTTGTGTCCTCAGGCATGTGCTGACCAATACTGCAGCGTTGCAGAAAAGAAGTAATAGGGATAAAGTCATATGGATTTGAAATGGAAGCTTACCGCTGTCCCCTGGTGGCCAGGTGGACCGGGTCTGCCGCCCGTACCTGGAGCACCCTAGAAAGAAACGACAGCATATATGAAGATTTCAGGGTGACTACATATACTAACATGGACGACCGTGAACAGACACCACGAATTAGCAAAGAGGAATACAATCACGTTTTCATTTATAGCATCAAGGGCTGGGAAGATTTAGAAAAATCAATAAATCGTGACAAATGGCTGTAGAGTTTAAAACTGCAAGTATCTTTCAGTGCCATTCACGATGACTGTCACAGGTGATAAAGGGCGGACGACAAATTCTGACCAAGAGCTGATGGATGCTTGTAGTTTGTAATCCCTTTTTAATACTTGGGGCTCTAGACTGAAGCACGTCTGCTTTGTAGAGTTTCTGCTGTTTAAGCCTCAGTGGAAAAAGCAAAACACTATATGATGGATTTGTCACCTTTACTGCTTTTATCTATTTATCTTCCTATTTATCTTCTTCACATAAATATATAATAAACGTTTTGAATCGGACCAAAAGTTTCAGAGCCTTTTCATCAGTGAAAACCCACCTCCTGAGAAAAGGCTTCATAACAACTAAACATTACGAATGAAAAGCACTGTTTCTGATGCAGTTTTCTCCCTGTGACTGCATGCCAGCATAACAGTCTCTTGCAGCTTAGTTCACTGCTGTGTGTGAAAAACAGTAGGGGACTTTCAGGTCACGGATCAGAGCGCTGAATGCTCACGCTTTTCAAGTGGAAAGACAAAAACAATTTCAATTCAATTCAATTCAATTCAATTCAATGGCCATGATTGATAATTGTAGATAAATGGATAATTATTGGTAACAGCAATAAATTCTGCTTAGTGATAATTATAAGCGCTCCCACTACTATTAGAGCCATTGGCTTCTATTCAGTTTGTAGAAAGGACTTTTAAGTTTTCAGCTCAGTATTTAACACATTTGGAATCCTGTCCATACCTTAATTCCTGGGACGCCAGGCGTACCATCTTTCCCATCGATCCCTGGAAGACCCTGAACATTCAAATTCAGGAAGTCATTATTGAGAAAGTGTTCTGTATGATGGTGCATATGTTCACACATGTAAGCTTTGAAGGTTAATAAAAAAATTTCCTGGACAGTAATCAGAAATGTCTGATTTGACTCACATTCTCGCCTTTCTTCCCCACCGCTCCCTGAGGCCCTGTGATGCCTTGTGCACCCTGCAAAGAAAATGCAGTTAGATCAAAGGAAATGTATAGGAGGCTGCTGTGGGAGAACAGGTGAATACAGATTAGCACTACTCACCAAGTCGCCTTTCTCACCAGCTTCTCCGGGAGGTCCCTGAGGTCCTTCTTCACCCTTTGTGCAGAAGCAAGAAATATGAATATAAAGGGAAGTTTTTTGAGATGTAAAAGTATATAAGAATATAACGGCACTCTCAAACTTACAGGGAGTCCAGGGAGGCCGATGGGACCAGTAATTCCTTTGTAACCACGAGGGCCCTACAGGAGATAAAGAACCGTCATGAAAAAGCATAGAAAAAAGTGATTCATGTCATGTATAGAGATCTGACTCAAATAGTGAAGCCGTCTGAGACATTTCTGGAGAGAAGAAGGTTTCTTTCCCCACAGTCTTAGTGGATGTGTGCTAATAAAGAACAGCAGACACTACAGCTGGCTTGTTTCGCTAATAACAGATAAATGCTTATAGTCAGGCATAATGTTTGGGCGGTCATGCCAAGACAAATGACTATGTGGGACCATTAACTACAGATGGTGCAATACGGAGCGAAGCCAATGTTGCCTGTTAGTGGAGAAGATTCAGTTGTGTCTGTTTCAGAAAGCTGGTGACTGATCACGTTTGTGGATGAAGACATAGCTGAAATAGGAAATGTGTCAATGTTTTCTATGAGACCAGTATTTATTTGCGCTTGCTTGAGGATACTAGATAACTCACTGTCTCTCCTTTTGGCCCAATCATTCCTGGGTAGCCCCTCAGACCCTGTGGACCCTGGAACAGACATAGAAGAAGATCCGTCTTCCAGTGTCAAAGATAACAGTTCAGAATCCCTCGACTCATACAGAATGTCAAAGTAAAACAGAAATGAATACGTTACTGGAGGGCCGGGTATTCCTTGCTCACCAGAGATTCCAACATCTCCCTTCGAGCCCTAAAAACACAGTTAGGAAGTGAATCTCTTCATTTATATTCACCTGTGTTGAACAATGCAGCAAAAATGACGCAACGAGGCAATTCAATACTCTCTTCGTGAAAGGGACCACTGAGATAAAGATGAAGAGTGTATTCAGTGACAAATTTGATATCAAGTTTGATCAAGGCAGCGTTTTATGTCCTTATCTCAAGACAAGGTATTTTTCTAAAGCACATTTTACACGTAGAGGCTATTTAAAGTGACTTGCATACACTAGCATTTGAAATCAATGTGTTAAAGTTGAAGGTACATATTGTCACTGTTGGAACAAAATCTTTATAGAAGTAGGAATAATTGTTCTTGATTTAGTTAACAGAGTGAGATTTTTCACGGACCTCCCTGAAATGCTTATTCATAGTAAGCATATTTTGTTTCACCAAGCACATGATCTATAAACTCTGCAATTAGGGATGTGTCACTGTTTAATGTATAGCAAGAGGGCAGAATGTGTCTGATTTGTGCCAGAAACTGCAAAAACCTGAGAACAACAGACCTTAAATATTTAAACACTCCTGATTTGCTTTTGAGCCTTGTGATGCTACACTTGTATGGGTATCGAATCAAATTCTGTAATCATGACAAGTCTAATATCCTCCCTGCTCTGAGTTAGTAAACTAATTGGCAAACAGAAAATATGATTAATGAATAAGGGAGGTGTTACGTTATTCCCATTTGTAATTCAATGACTGTGATTAAGAAATTGCATTTTTCAGATTTAATAATCTTTTAATAAAGTTTCGATAAACCTGACTGCAGTTCTGTCACTGACTATCAGTCTGGATTAATGTCTATATTAGTGAGACACTAAAACTGATAATCACTGGTTCCTAATTAGAACAGAATGCTTTCATTTCTAGGAAGTTGTATCTCATTTGGATCTCAATGTTTTATGACAGAAGACTCAAGCGCTACCACGCAGTGCAGTATGGGTAAACTCTCGCTGCCCCGCTGAATGTGAGGCACTCATTAAATCTCACAAAATCCCTCTTCTCCTGACCCTCTCCCTCGCCTTCTCAGCTGGGCCGGTCCTGACTAATCGCACACAGATTAGTGCCACTCATGCACCCCGGGGGGCTTCATTAGAGCTAATCCTGCTCTGAATGGGCAAGTGGGTGGATACGTGGGCTTTTATTTCTTTGTTCATTTGTCTGTTTGTCTGCTTCTTTGTTCGTTTGAAAAGTTTCCTACGTACGTCCAGTAGGCCACCTCTCTTGTCCTTTTTTCAAAAGATCATTAGCATAACCTAAACACAAAATATAACTTTCTTGATGCTGCTGTATGCTCCTCAGGGAGCAGCTTACCTAAGCAAACTGCAGTGCATTAGCTTCAAAATGCCAGTTTTCACAAGTGCTTGCCAGTTTAATTGAATTATGTCAGTTGAAAAAAATGAAACATAAGGAGCAGTTTCAGTGTGAAACCTAGCATCAAGTTCAAGAGGACTTTTACATGTCCTTGACAGCATTAAAGATTATTAACACTGCTAAAATTGCTCAAATTTAATTTTAATAGGCCATGCCTAGACAACGGTAAATGATTTGATCACTGTCAAAGCATGAGGCGTTTAACGTTTGTTCCCCATTATTAAACAAACAAGAAAACCACATAAAAGAGTTTAAATTCTACCCAGCCAGTCAACAAAGTGTGATTTTTGTGACTTTACTGTTCACCCTAAGTCACTGTTTGCAGTGGGCTGACCAGTTTGTTAACAGTTTCTTATCTAAGCGCAGCTGAATACACAACACACTGCTGGCAACTACATCAGTTACAGGTAATCTCTCAGGTATTTAATTATCCGGTATAATTATACTTGGGTGATTGGGTGATGTTTAGTAGGGATAGGTTTTATTAGGATTTTATTGGTACTGATATTGATACCGATGCTGCTTATACTGCAAATACTTATTATTGTTTTATTCTTATTGATAATACTTTCCATAATTTGGTGCATCACATAAAAAGATGCAAACGATTCATCTATACATAATGGAGGATCGCTACAAATGTCTGGTTTACAAATGTGTGCAGAGCATCACTCCCATCCCTCCCAGTCTAATATCAACCAATTTAAAAGTATTGCCAGTATTGTTGGAATGCATAAGAACTGATAGCTGCACCATTTTTCCTGTAGCTTGTCCATGGAGCTTCTAGATTGAGATCCACTCACTGGAGATTACTTGCACTATAACTTCATTCTCAATGTTATATTGCTGTGTTTGTTATTTTACGGCCAGGGCAGGGTCAAACCTCCCCCTGCTAGCAAGATAATGTCTTCATTGATTACACAGGTCAACAACAACAACACCAACAAAACCACAACTCACATTTCTAAACCAGTTTTTCGTGCTGATTTCAGATCTGTTTTCTTTTTTTTTTCAGACGCATCAACTTTTTGAATTATTAGTAATATTAGATTTGCAATAGGCTTGCATGCAGTTTTTATTAAATCGAAGCACCAATCAAGAACTGTTTCAATACTTTAAATGCAAAGTCAGACAGGCCACACTGTGGCATAGATATAATGATCAGTGTCAGTCAGCTACCACTGTTTCTTCAAAAAATATAATATTCATATGCTAACTATATCAACTATCATGCAGTATAGAACTAGCTTCATCACGTGTTAGGGACAAACTAAACACAGATTTGAAATCAGCATCAAAGACACTAGAAACCCCTCAAACTTATCTCTGATGATTCTGACCTATTGACCAGTGTTATTATTCTGATTTGCTGCTACAAGATCAAAGGTGTAGCATATTGCTGTTGTTAATGCTATCTTTTTTGCTGAGAACATGGCAAACCTACAAAATCAGTGCTTCTAATATATAAGTGCTGAAGGATATGCAGGGCAACCAATTTGTACACATGTAGTTAAAAGCAAAACAGCCCTCAAATCATCTCTAGTTCTGTTCATTATTATAGACAATTCCTGTTTTCCTGCGTCTATGGATTTTATATTATTGAGGAAACCGATTCCAACTTTTGAACAATTAATCCAAATGTATAAACTGTAGAGTACACAAGAGTTCTATGTTTTGACCATTTTGTCTGATTCAGTGTAGATTGTAATCAAAGTGGATGAAAAGGGTTGATCATTTAGAAAAAACACAGAGAAAAAGAAAACAGTACCAGCTTTCCAATGCTTCCAGAATCTCCCAGTATTCCAGCGCGACCTTTGTGTCCCTGTGAGAGCAGAAGTCAGTCCATCACATCTTTAAACCCTACAGTAATCTTATGTCCTGATTAAATAATGTCTGTGGGTTTTCACAAACTGGAGAAAGTGATGAAAAGATGAGAAAATAATATAGACTGGGTCTTCTGTTTATATAGATGAACTTACCTTCACCCCAAGCAGTCCCTGGGGACCCTTAGGCCCAGGTGGGCAGTTGGTTGGGCACTGCAATAGAAAACATTTGCATCAGTATGCAAAACTCCAAATCAGTTCTTTACCCTTAAGATAAGAAAGAACTCCATTTATCCCTCAGGAAATTCTTTTGCTCAATGCAAAAAATCAAGATATACAATAAAAGTTAAAAAAAAAAGAGCACAACAGTCGTAATAGTGCAAATGTAATATCAAAATAACTCGAACAAAGTAACAAATAACTATAGCAGATATAATAAAATAACATTATTAGTGCAAGTGGTTATGAAAAGTGACATAGTGTTTGTGCCCTGAATAAAAAGAGAGATAGAAACATTCAATAACATACAGAGGAGTAAATAAGGAGTAAATAAAAGTAATATTGCACAATCCAAGTGAGAACCAAGTGACATTAACATTAACCCTGAGAAAGTACTGCTAATTTGGTGAATTTAACAAAGCAGGGCTGTGAAAAAAGTTTTATAGTTTTTCACAGTAAATTGTAGAAGTTCCACAGTAACATTTACAGAGAAATGCCATTTTGAAGTTTGTTCTTTATAAAGGTGTGTACTGTGTCATTTAATGCTTTTGTATATCAGTTGTATTAGCTGACCTCACCCCTCTCCTTCTATTTTTTCATAGAAGTGACAAACTATAAACATATAGTGAAATGTATCCCCCATGTTATGTCTAGTACAACATTTGGACAGTTTTACACTGTTTTAACAGTTTGTAGATTTATATTACACATATGTGGTGGATCGCTAATGACACAAACATATGACTGTATGGAAAAAGATCCATGCAGTTAAAGGTTTTAGCTGGAATCTCTGTCTCTTTGCCAGTAAGCACTTTCCATCATATTTGAATATGGAAGGAATGTAGTTATTTCCACTATCCATATCAAAGTACCTGTTCAAATTAAAAAGCAAGACGGTACTGGATCTAGTGATTTGGGGACGCTGATGGGGAGCAGCAGTGAAGGTGAACTTCTGGGCCACTTTCAGAAATGGTTCTTCACACACAGAATAAACTCTTGGGAAGTTGAATCCAGATATCCAGAGATGGGTCTGAGAGGGTGCTAATGGGGACCTGATGTAAAGGAGCTTGTTAAGGAAATCCAGGAACTCTGAGATCAATAAGAGGAAGGAGGTCGAGCAGGATCCATAGAGGGTAACAGGGAAGAGTGAAAGATGGTTGAGCTCCATATAAAGTCTGAGTACAGAGAGGTTCAGTGGAGGTGGAGCGTTAAAGTGTCTTGTAAAAACTGAAAGAAGTCAGTGTTATTTATACACCACCGACAGACTGTCATGGTGTAGATATAGTGCGGAAATTGAGGCTGCCTTATCTGAGGAAATCATCTCACCTGCAAATCAGCACTGCCTTCTTCTCCACCCAAGAATTTTCCAGGGGGGCCCTGAATGTGACACACAGATAATGACAGTGAAAAGAAGATGCGTGGGGATGAAATAATAACAGTTAGTTTATTGTAGATCAAAGAAAGTCCTTTAGAGTAACCATGGTAAGCCAGGTTTTCTGCTTTTACACCTCAAGAGAAATCAGTCGGAATGGAAATACTCGCTTAACTCATTCAACAAAATTACTGTCAGAACAAAATCTCAGGGCTTTAAAATGGTAACTTTGTAGGAGAAGGGAAAAAATCTGGTTATTTAAGGTAAATTAAAGAGATTTTATTTTTAGTCATTTTCTGTTGTTTTACATTGTGTCTCAATGTAAAAGGTAGTCATCATTTTCAAATAAAAATAAAATATTAAATAAGGTGATTAAATCAGAAAATAGCAACAGTAGCAACATAATAACTCTATCTACCCAAATGACTGTTTATTATTATAGGGGAGAGTGGTGTAAAAAATGTGTAAAAACTAGTGATGCTCCGATCGATCGGCTGAATATCGGTATCGGCCGATAATCACGTTTTACGTGATTAGAAATAAAAACTTGGCCGATGTTAGGAACAGATCACAATTGATGACGTCAATGCATGAGGGCGTACACAACTAGTGGGGACGTAAATGTTTGGCGCCGCAGTCAGTACTGATGGGAAGTTCGGCTCTTTTCAGAGAGCCGGCTCTTGTGACTCGACTCCCAAAGAAGAGCCGGTTCTTTCGGCTC
>JBBJLR010000145.1:17968324-17981553 GCA_037577145.1 Brachypetersius gabonensis
TACATATCAGTTATATAAACTTGAAGCATCAGAATCGGCATTGGTATCGGCCGATCACCATGACAAAAAATCGGTACCTGGTATCGGTGGCAAAAATCCTGATTGGAGCATCTCTAGTAAAAACTATTTCATTTGATATTGCTTCATATTTCTGAAAATTTAATAATTTTTGTACAAGTAACTTAAACATAAGCTTTGTTCCCACCATTTTTCCCTCCATGCTTTATGGGGACATTTTCATTTGAGCTGAAATCCCTACAGTCACTAACAAGTCTATCATTCTAACAGTGATATATAAAATCATTTTATTTACATTTTGATAAGTAAATACTCACGGCATGCTTTGGATGAATGCGTGTATAAAAACGTCCAAAAATTGTTTTTTGTTATTTCAAATTCCTGCCCTGTGATGCATTAGTGATCTGTCCATGGTCATTCTCTGTATTTCACTCTGTGACCACTGAGACAGACACCAGTGCCACCGCAACCCTGGTTAAGGATAAGCATCTCTGATAACTAATGAATTAATGAATTTTAGAATTTCCACTGTTTCATCGCTGTAAGACTGTTAAAACTAACCCTGAGGTTTGGAGACCATTATTCAGTCTAGCTAGCTCTTACTAAGCAATTCTATTTGAAAATTATGCAAGATTGCAGGTACCAAGACAGTGATTAAAATACCGTGATATATATATACACTAAAACACATGATAAAAAATATGAAACAAGCTTCAGAGAGAATCTTGAGAAAAGTCTCTCTGATTGCCACCTAAAGACGCAGAGGACGTTTCCTTGGAGAAGATCTCTAAAAGCACACTCTACTTGAAATCTTCATAAAAAGTTCATATCCTGTTTTACCCTGTGATAGGCTGTGGCCCTGTGGCTTTCGCCTACATGGTGTTACATGAATTCATGTTGCAAAATAATCTGTAAACAACTTTGATTAGCCAGTCTCTCCAATACTTCAGTCTTTAATATGCCAGTACAACAGAGACATGCTTCTGGTATGACTTACAGGTTTCCCCGAAGGTCCATGGAATCCTGGAGGTCCTGGAGATCCCATCACTCCCTATGAATGGAAATGAATACCGAAATTAATAATAAAAAAATAAAAGCTTTCATTGAATGCATCTACACTAGTCAAAGCATTGAATGTAGCTATCAATCAGTGAAGGTGAATAGCCACCAATTAGCATTTTACCAGTGACATACCCATAGTTTCCAGTCATTTTTAGCAACGTTAGCATGCCTGTGCACCAGTTTCCATCTAATTACCGTACAGTGATGTGAGGGGAACAGTAAGATTCTTTGCAGTGCTTATCGTACACTGTGGGTTCAAATGTTTGTAGACACCTGTTTATCCTACCTTTATATTCTGATGGGTGTTCATCAAGCCTCTCGCTTTTCTACAGTCTACCGTTATGGATTTATATTAGATATTAGAACATTGCTATGAGAAAGTACTGATGTTGGAAAACACTGGTCTCACGGGTCAACAGCCCCATGCTGGTTGGCTTTACACCCCTACAGTTGACGTTAGGCTCATGTGTAACTGCTTCAGAACCCCCCATTCTATTGGAAATGCGTTCTATGGAGAGAGAGAGACTGTGTCTGCATCATTGAATACCTGTGTCAGCAATCTGCATGCAATTAAGACAGCAGCCTGATTACAGTGTAGCTCAAACTGATCTTAGCTATTTGACTGCACCTACATTAGGTTCAGTTTCACTGTGGAATTGAGGAGGACCTAATACTGATTGGATAATAAGTGGTGCATTGGGGAAAACGGCAGTAAATGGTGCCTCATCACACCATGTTAAGAGATATGACAGGACAAAATGACGGGCTCGTATTTGAAACACGCTCTATTATATCTGATCCCGTGTCCGTGCCCCATGTTTCTTCATTAACTTCTGTCGTCTGAAGCTAATTAAGGCTAAGTTACCCGTCATGCCAATGTACATGGCACCATTTATAGCCTATTAGTGAAAACAAGGGAGTACATGTAATGCTGTCACATCATGTTGAATTCTGATGTTCATTCCTCGTGGTAGAACCAACCTTTGGGCCCGTCGCTCCAATTTGCCCCGGAAGCCCGATTGCACCAGGTGACCCCTGCAGACAGACGACAGAGAGTAAATATGGACCGTTCATGCAAGAAACCATCTAGATGTCAACAAAACTGCGTTTTTGCTTTACAATTAAAATGTTCTTAACAACACTCTGTGTGCTCTTCTATCATTAAACCCTGGTCAGCATTAATATGCTGAAGCATATTTAGATGTGGTTTGCACTTACAGGTAGTCCCGGAAGCCCAGGTCCCTGGAGAAGGAAGGAGAAAGATAGAAATGAAACATTTTGGAAAAGTATATACTTTTTAAAAGTACATTACAGTGTATGTTATAGTAAAATAGTCTCAGGAGCAAGAAAATTATCTGTGTATTAACAAGCGCAGTAGAAATCTCTGTAGCCCAGTGATATATTGCCAAGAGTGTATTTAAAGGAGATGTTGTGCTTAAAAATGAAAAGACTAATATTTATGATAAACAGCAATATTGATTTCTAATAAATATTTCAAATTAAGGATGCGCAGTAACAAATTGCCAAAGTGAGGAATCAATAATCAGCTGATGTTTTATCTGGAATTTGGATGATCCGTGTTACATTATGATGTGACTAACATGAGGCAAGTTCATGCTACACCTGCACCATTGACTTATGGTGTAAAACAGCCCGTTTTTGGACAAGATAGGTTGAAATAGGCAACTGATTTGTTGTATAA
Source organism: Brachypetersius gabonensis (assembly GCA_037577145.1). NCBI lineage: Eukaryota > Metazoa > Chordata > Actinopteri > Characiformes > Alestidae > Brachypetersius > Brachypetersius gabonensis. The sequence goes on from JBBJLR010000145.1 coordinate 17,971,107, forward strand.
GAACACTGACTGCTATTCTGACCTGTTAAGGAACAAATAATGCTATTTAGGTTGTGATGTAGGCTAGTACTGGAAATGTGCTTAATGTTTTTCATGTGTTCATTTAGTCCACACAGTGTGAGGTTTGGGTTAAAAAAATGGTCATCTCTTAATCTAGCTGGAAATAAATCAGGATCAGGCATAAAAAATCATGACTGGTGCATGCCCTAATTCTTACACTATATAAATATTTTACTCACGGTTTGTCCTACTGGACCAGTCGGCCCTGGTTGACCCTGTAAAAATCAAGAATGAAAGAATGAAGTGGTTTCATACTTTAATGCATATCCCTGACTGGTTTGTGTGCTCTGGGTAGGAGTTAAAAGGATGATCGTATAAAAAGTCAAGTGTACTGTACTGTAAGACAATGAAAAATCAAAATCAAAATAATACTATGTTTTGAGTTGTTATTCAGTAATAAACAGAAAACAGGGCATTACATTGTGATTTGAATCGGATAAAATGTTACTGTGTGTACAGTCTAATGTTACTTATTTTCATAATTTTTTAAATGTAAAAATTGAACACAGGCTTCATCAAGTTGGTACAGAATGTCAAAGTACATTCAAAAGTGATTGTAATTGGAATGATGTAATTAACTGTTAGATTATGTAATTATGTATGAATTATGTATTTCCTATGTATGTACTCCTATGTAACTATGAAATCAAATCATCAACAGGAACCCCATACCTTCTTCAGAGTCGGAGAGATGGAAGAACAACATATTCATTCTAACATTGCACGTATTATTGGATTGGTCTCTTTACTGACCTTTGGGCCAGGACGTCCGACAGGACCCCTTTCACCTTTTCCTCCAATCAAACCCTTAAAACGCGAGAAGAACCATCATACAAAACCCATTTAAGGCTTTAAGTAAAACACCTTCTCATTTTTTCTTCTTTTCTTTTATTAACATCATAACAAGACTCTAAAGGAAGACAACACTGGGACTGACATTCCAAAGCGGATTATCCAACAAAATCCCCGTGGTATTGCTGTGATTATTAGCATGTGACCAGAAAAGTCCAGGCTTGCAAGATTCACAGAGCAGGATAGACATACAAAAACACCTCTATGGTGCTCTAACAAAGGCATCGTAAAACTGGTGTAAACAATTCAATAGTTTATACATAACGAAAGAATAATACGCCTTATGTCTTACCATTCATGAACTATATCTACTCTATTTTTATTTATTTAGATGTTTCCTTTTGTTTATTTTGTACTTGTCTCTGTGTGTCTGTGCAGGCATAACATAAGCAATTTCCTAGGGGATCAATAACATTTTCTGACTCTGAATTTGATTCTGATACTACATCAGAACCATATACAGACCACTGTGGGACCCAGACATGAGCCAGCATTCCTTCATTTTGCTGAAGAAGACTACATTCTGATCAGTTAGAGATACACTCACATCAATCCCATCCTCCCCAGGAGGCCCGTCTACGCCCGGCTCACCTGGCTCCCCCTTCTGACCCTGCAAAGTGAATTGCAGAAATATATTTGGAGAAAAAAATGATTTGAAATGTGTAGACACGCAGTCATAAAAAGATCTATTACACAGACTGGTGTCTGGGACAATACAGTTTCAAACGGAGCATCTACAGGAATTACACAAACATTTCTTTTTGACAGTTACTTACGAGTGGACCAGGAGGGCCAGGAGGTCCTTTATCTCCCTGAAAGAAACATAGAAAATAAACCATACTGCATTTAGAACCTGAATTCGTACACATCTGAAATGAGAAAGAATGAAGATCGTACATTTCCCACAACACAAAACTGAGTGTATATATGTGTATATACCGCCAAGCAGAACAAATAAAAACCAGAATGAATATTAAATATATACCACAGATAACACGGTATATTATAATATAGGTCTGTCATCAGATGCTGGAAGACAGGAGACTGCTAAATTACTGGTAAACTGACAGCGCTGGAGTTGTGTAGTATAAATCTGAGGGTCAGTTTATTAGTACAGCAGAAACTAGTGTGGTCAGCGATTTGCACCTTTGAGCAGGATCACATTTTTCTATGCTGGATTCAAGCAAATGTGTCTTCACACATCTCCATATCCACCATTTTAAGTCTTGAGTGGCTCCACCCATAAGCGTGCACCGCCCTCAGACAGACCCCTCCCTGCATATTTCTGGCCTTATATTCTCTCAGACCTGATTAATTCAAGCACAGTTGTGCAGCATAATAATGATCATTTCCTCTCGTTAGACATTTTTATCTAGAGACATATGATAATTACACTGTGCAGAGGTCACCGATAATCATTGCACGAAGGTCAATCCAAATCAGGGGATCACTTTAGTGTTGTATTTGGTCTTTTAAGGCAGTCTGGAGAAAATACCGGGGTCCTTTGCAAGTACATTACCCGCTCTAGCTCAGCGAGTATCAAATGGCCAGATTCGTACCTAGGGGCCTCCTCACAGCTTCACCTTGTGAAGATCGTCCCCTGCACTAACAGGACTCTATTGTACACTTGTTTTCATTTCTAGCGCCCTCTGTTGAGAAAACTGTGCCATGGCAGGTAGACGCGCTCCTCATGTAACTGAACACACAATGACGCTCTTTGTACGGCTCCAACTTGTGCCACCATGGAGTGGCTCTAATACTCACATCAATGCCGTCGGCTCCAGGGGTTCCTGAAGGGCCAGGCACACCGGCCGGGCCCTGCGGTCCTGGAGGACCACTCTGAAAATAAACACAGCAAACCCTTAGCTTCTCCCTTTAAAACTTACACAGCTTAATAAAACGCACACAGCTTAATAAAGGAGAGCAGTCCTGGCCTATAGATAAAAAATTCTGAAATGATACAAATTTTTATTGTTTTGAGACAACAAATCTTCAAATGAAAGTCAGTGTATAGTTATAGAGTTTTGAAAATAAATGTGCATATTTATAATTCAGAGGTATGAAATGATCAACAACAATAATAGATAAAAACTGCCAACATGAACTTAATGCTGCCACTAGTATCAGCATACCTACACATTCCAACACATAAATCAGCATACCAACACATAAATCACAATATCTCATAAGTAAACTGCAATCAGGGCCAAGATTTTGCTCAGTAAAAGCGTGTGCCTCAAAATATATGATTTATGTAAACCGGATGTCAATTTCTTACAGTTATTTTAAGAGCTAAACATAAATTCAAAACGGAAAACCAATTTTATTTGATAAAAACAGATCTTGGTGAATCAGTATAGACTAAAACTAGTGAAAGTTTTCATGGGAGAGTGAGATGTTGGGGGAAGGCGATGTTTACGAAGGCCCTGCTCCACCAATGGAGCAATGATAGTACAGCAACAGAAAACAAATTTCTTTAAAAATCCGCCATGCAACGTCACTCACTAAAAAGTCCTTTACTGTGACAAACCTGCAGGTTTTGCAAACATTTCATGGGTAGGTGTGATTCTGCTGGGAGCACCTTTCCTTCAGTAACCACTAACAGAAAGTTTGAAAGGGGCCCTTGTGGAGTGTGTTTGTGTAGGAGTGTGTGAGTGTGTGTGTGTGTGTGTGTGTGTATCCCTCACTCAGCCACCACATTCCTGTATCTAGGCCACACTCTAATGGTCCAGTTCATTTCAATCAGTACTACAATTCCTTTATTAGGCTGTAACTGTATTAACTTGCCCTATTTTTTCTACTTAACAGCAGCACCAAACACACATCAGTGGAAGTGAAGCCCAAAGAAAATGAACTGTTGAAACTGACACTCTGAACTATAATGAATGCAAACACAAACAGTGCACCAGCAACATCAGTCAAGCATCTGCCGCCTTGCATGGCATCCACTGAACACATCAGTTTCCAATGATAATATAAGGCTTTTATACTCAATCAAACTGAGACAAACTATTGAACCCTCTTCCCTGTCTTTGCCACTCTCAGAAACACCTGAACCAACCAGCAGCAGTAGCAAAGCACAGATACCTCCAGCCTCACTCACCACTTGAGCCAGAGCCAGGCACAGCGTCTGCAGCAGGACCAGGATGGTAAAATGCCCAGCCATGGTGAAGGGCTTGCTTCTGGCTCCTCTTCCCTTCAGACACACCACTCCCAGGGAACTGCTCCTTGCCTTTCCTCTTCTCTCCTGGCCTCTGAGCCCAGGGCAGAGGGGTTCCGGCCAAGAGAAAGGTGTGTATGTATGTGTGTGAGTATTTGGTGCCCTGAACGGAAGAGAAAAAACACAGCAGCAGGGACCAGAGTGGGGGGATGAGAGGTGTAACCCAACTGTACAGCCAGCCCCTGAGAACTCAGGGAGCTCAGAGCCCAGCACTGTGAGAACCAGACAGACCTGAGGACCCCTTAGAGGGGCGGGGCTTCGTGATAATTCTCCTGAATATTAAACAACTAACAGAGCACTGGGAAGCTAATTGGACAGAGCTGTCACTACTGTCTTATCATTCAAAAAACTGTTCACAACTAAGTGAAAGATGAGTGTTCTGGTTGTTTGCTTCTTTTTTGAACACCATGAAATAATTTAATAATGGCCACAGTCATTATTTGTATTTTTTAATCATTATTACTAAGATCAAAATATATTGTAGTATTGTAGTTAATACATTACCCACAATGTATCTGTGTTGACTGTGTTGAAACAGGCCTCTCATTACTGAAAAGTTACAGTAATGTGGTCATGAAATACAACATGCTACTTAATTCACTTGGTAATGGTTAAAATACATAATATTTAATATTCAATTTGAATATGAAATCTACAGTATATTAGTTTTGTTTCTTGTATTACTACAAAAAATATTGTAGGTGGAAAACATCTAAATTTCCATATTTCGCTTTTTGGCCGACTATCAAATAACACATTCAGCCAAAAATATATGGTAAGTTTATATTTTCCATACGAAGTGTTATAAAGTGCCCTTTCTGTCTCAGTCAGGACAACTGTGACAGTGGGATAGTAACACTTTTTTTTGTAACAGGTTTATAGAATAACACCAAAAGAAGAAAAGTTATATTCCTATCATTTAATGGGAACCATAATTTTTATTGAGTTACTGAATCTGCAAGCTTTGTTACTCTACACTCTGCTGGAAATAAAATGAAATAAATAAAAATATCAATTATTTTTATTCATTATTACTTATTAATAATGAAATTAGAGATGTATTAATCAATTCATGTATTTATGCATTTAGTAGTAATAATGACGAATATGATAATAATAACAGCAGCAACAATACTACTACTACTACTACTACTACTACTACTACTAATAATAATAATAATAATTATTATTATTATTATTATTATTATTATTATTATTAATATTGTTGTTGTTGGTTTTGTTTTGCTTCTGTTATTATTATTATTATTATTATTATTATTATTATTATTATTATTATTATTATTATAACAACAATAAAATGCACTGTTGAATAAACCACTCTGAAGCTCCGCTGTATTTTCACTGCAGCGTCTCTCCAGCAGATGGTACAATTTCTCCACTTTGGGAAACACTGCCATAAAAACGGCTAAAAGCGGTTATTTAGGCTACTTTACTGAATCTGTGTGTTTAGTGTGTTTACTGTCGAGCGGGGATTCTTGTTTTTTCCCCGTTTTTCTGTAATAGAGCGTTATAGAAGCAGAGATACGGTGGAGTCCGGAGGGGCTGCGGAGGGGGCAGGAAACAGGAAGACGCATTAGGGTGGTGTAGTGTAGTGTAGTGTGGTGTGGTGTGGTGTGGTGTGTGTGTTTGGAGAGGAGAGGAGAGGAGAACCGGTGTGGAGGAGCAGAGGCACAGTGAAGGGCTACTTTTTCGGTACACCATGTCGTCTTGATGTTTACAGTGTGTGTTTGGGAGATATTCTTCTGGAGAAGCGAGGAAGGTCCACATAACGGTTCTCTCTCGCAGCTGATTCAGAAACCAGCAGCCAGCCTTCATTACCAGCACTGGACTTTCTCTCCGAACACCAAGAGCATCTGGGGGGTTTCTGTAGGGTCTGACAATGACGGGCAAATCTGTGAAAGACGTTGACCGCTACCAGACTGTCCTCACCTCCCTGCTCGCCCAGGAGGAGAACAAGTTCTGTGCAGACTGTCGAGCCAAAGGTGAGTAGAGCCTGCAGTCACTGTTACAGACTCCGCAGACAAGTAACATCTGTCCTTTACCTCTTAACAGGCTCCTTTTCCTGCCCACACACGCTTTTCTGCGTTTAAAATACATGATAGGCCTGGGTGGGTAAGTTACATCACCAACCGGTCTATTGCTGTCACTGAATGGCTATGATGCATGCAGACAGAAGGGCCAGCTGCTTCTCTCTACCTGTTTATGGGCAGGTGCATTCACCCCATCTCTCTCAATAACTGGGGCAAAGATGAGCACATGAGTTCACAGGCAGGCATGCTGAAGTACCAGAACTGAGCTTTGATTGCAAGCCACATAAGCATGCTTTAATAGTGGGCACTGTGGGTTGGTAGGTGGACTCTTAGGCCTGAATTTGTATCAAAAGGGCTATATAAATAAAGTTTGATTGATTTATTTATTCATTCACATGCCTGGATTTGGAGAATAGCTAAAATAAGCTAAACTTGGTGCCAGTTGTGAAATGAGTGTAGGATGGACCATATGTGCAAACTGGTGGGACTAAAGATCAAGCTTTCATGCTGAATATCAAAACTGAGATTTTTTTTTTATTGCAAAAACCACCATTTCCTATCTAGCATGCTGTAAAAGGGGACACTGTGGGTTTGTAGGTGGACTCACAGACCGGATGAGGAATATAGCAAGCTAAAATAAGCGAAACTTTGTGCCTTTTGTCAAATTAGTGATGATATTAAAGAATAGCACATGCACGCAGGCAGTCATGCTGAAATACAACATATTTCAATTGCAAAAATAACCATAAACAGAGTAACACACTCTTAATAGTGGGCACTGTTTGTTTGTATGTGATCTCTTAGGCCCTGAATCAGTTCAGCTTTGTACCATTGGTAAAATTAGCATTAGTACAGATCATATGTGCATGAATATCCAGACGCACATTTAAATAAATTCTTTAAAATCTGTGCCTTGATGACAATTGCTTGTACACATCGCACAACCTACGTAATGTGCATAGAAAAGCACTGCCTATAGAATGGGAAGCTCCAGAGTGGCTGCCAAGCATCAGGTAGGAGCATTTAAACCCCGCAGCATTGGTATGTGGAGCTGTTCCTTGGAGTAATGGAGCTCCATTTAATACCTTTGGCATCACTACCTCACTAATGCTTTCATGGCTGAATGCAATCAAATCCTCAAAGCAATGAAGTGTAGGTGTGGGACTAGTTGTATTACTGTTGATTTCAGAAGAACCTCTGGATGGTGTCTACAAACTTCTGAAGATGTATTACAGAAACACAATGCAGCATTTTTGCTGCACTGAGAGTTCTGCTTCTCACAACCCACATCCTGTTTGTCTACATGTGAGCAGTGTTTGTTCGTGTGACCTCCAGGGGAAAACAAAACTAAACTAAGTGCCTAGCCTGTTGCACCATGCACACGTGATGAAACATTTCTGAGATGAGAACAAGGACCACAATTATCTCTATTCTTTGTGCTAATTGCTGTTGGCCAGACTGATCTCATGGTTTAAATGTGATTAAACTGAGCTACTTCAGTGTACTAGTTTCATCACTAGTCAGACTGTTATTTTACATTCAGTCGGCCTGTCATTACCCTGTCAGTGTGCTACCTCAGCTCTTTTTCTGGCCTGGCTGAGTAAAGTCCTCTGGCCTGGGAGCAGGGCAGGCTTACCTGGGTCTAGGACACTGTGTGCACATGCACTTCTAATGTACTCAGCATTCTTTGGGCCATGTGCACAATGACCGCAAGCCTTTAGGAAGGAGGGCCAAGTACCAGCAAAGCTACGCAATCGTCTGGAGCTGGGAAAACAATAAACTCGTTCAGGTCTTAACAAGTTTCAGATGCAACGTCTGTAATGACATCAGAACTCATCGTGAGACTGAGAAAAATTCTCATACTTTATTCATCCTGTAAACAACCCAGAAAACATTAATCCAGGGCATTTATTATCTTCAACCCCTTTAGGGTTCCTATAACTCTTTACAATTGCCTTTTGGTATTGTTGTAATACTTTTGTTATATATTAGCTTTTGTTATTTTCTATGCTTGCAGTATAAATCTGTCAGAATAACACACATAATGCCCTTTTATTTTTGTATGCAATATTAGAGATGGGCCACTTGATGACATTTGTTGCTGTCATGAGAAATTCTGCCACAGTGTGTCTGTTTTATTACATATTGTTATAGGCAGTTAAAGGACACAGACAGAGTATCTCGTTCAATCCAGAGCAGAATTAATTGTATATTAGTTAGTTATGTTTGTTTTATGAGCATTTAGACAAATCATAACTGCTTTAGGAAAATGTAGGGTAGTTAGAAAGCAGCAATTAAGATATTTGGCAGCAATTTTGCCCATTAAGAGAAGCAAAAAAGAGTTGTGAATATTATCCCAAGAACACCATGCCAACAGTGAAATATGGTGGTGGGAGCATTGTGATACAGGGATGCCTCTATGCAACCAATATTGGGGAAATTACATGTAATCAAAGTAAGCATGAATGGAACATGTCATCTGAGAACGTATTCTCACTAAGGAGAGAATCAAGACAGTCAACATAACTCCTAAAAAAGAAAGTGCTTGCCTCCTGCCTTAAATCTTTTGTTTATGGAGAATTTTGAAGTTATGATTCCATCAGAGGGACTAATTATTACTCATTATTACTAATTATTTCTTAGTGTAGACGTTTAAAACTGACAACTGATCTGCAGTTATGCAATAAATTAAAATATATATTTTATTGTGTGTGTACATACATCTCTGAATACTTGTGCATTTCCACAGTACATTCTACCAGTGTGTTTTAGTAGTATTGCTTTACAACAGAAAACTGTTATGAGAAACAAATTTGCATAACTCCAATGCAAACACACACACACACACACACACACACACACACACACACACACACATGCATTGGTGCACATTGTGGCAGGCCTTCTGGAAATATGATCAGGCCCAGAAACGGATTAGACAGGAATTCCACGTATTTACATTTTCTAGCCCTGACTCCAGGTATCCAGTGCCATCAAGATATTCCTAGTCAAACGTTTATACATGCATGACACATGGTTGTTCAGCTGTGAGATTTTGAATTTCTCCATAAGAATGATGGATGTTGATTTCAAAGCCTATGTTTTTATTTGGATTTCACATAGCAGTTCCAGATCCAGTGATATTAGGCAATCTGCATAGCATTTGGACATCAGGAGGTTGACCTCACTCACAGTTCAGCCTAGCAGCTGTAAGATGTCACTTTTCTGGCTTTTCTGTGGAATAAGCCTTGCAGTAGTATTACATCTTCACACCTCTGCTTTGGCAATGTTCCAGTAGCATCGCTCCACCTCAAAACCTGATTAGCAAGTTATGCCGGGAGATTCCATTAATTTCTTCCTCTCTGTGGACCATACTCATTCATATCAGCTTGTTTGCATGGGAGATGTAGTGGAAGGTGCTGTGTAAGAAGGAAATGTGCCTGCACACTGCACACTTTAGACCTGTTTTATTGTCAGTGTTATTCATACGATTGGTTACTAAAATCCAGTTCTAAGTAAAAGCTCTTAATGTCTTGAAGTCTGTTTGAGTCTGCTGTGTCTTTTGCTCCTTAAGACTGAATTGTTGCTTTCCTGCCTCCATAGCCGTGGTGTCACCGACCCTCTCTCTCTCCCTTTCCGACACATTTTTAAGGCAATTTTCAATACAATTTGATCACAGATTTGAAAGCTACAGCCATGGGAAGCAGACAAATCTGTGATTATGGTATTGGTCACACTGGAAAAAGCCTCTGATGCCGTTGCAGAGAGTCGGTGTTCTACATTTAGCTCGTGTTCTACCTTCAGAATCAGAAAATGTCTTTCATCCTGGAGCAAATTGCTTATGCAATGACTGCACAGACACAAAAATAAAAGTACAAAAAAATAATGTAATGGCTAAATGAAGCTGCCCAGTACTCTAAAAACACTCTGTACTAAATACTAAACACAATGCTATATACAAATACAGTATACTATATATTATTACATGTACTGACTGCCTGTAGTCTAACCTAAGAATACACTTAGAATGCCTTTAGAACAAGCCTGACATCCTGGTTCTCTAGCTGTATGAAGGCAAATATAGTCAAATTTATTAGTTGGAAGTTGAGCTAAGCTTTTCCTGTCTCAGCTTTTTTTTGTGCTGCTGCTGTTCTTTTACTCTTCCTCTTTCTCAGCAGTGAAGCAATGCCTCTTTGTGTGTGTGTGTGTGTGTGTGTGTGTGTGTGTGTGTGTGTGTGTGTGTGTGTGTGTGTGTGTGTGTGTG
>JBBJLR010000145.1:17990912-18001576 GCA_037577145.1 Brachypetersius gabonensis
AATAGTTAACTAGCAAAGTTTACATTTCAAAACGAAACCGCCCGCGGGCCGCTAGAGGGCGCTTCTGCACAAAAGTTTAAGCAGTCATGCTTTATTCCTCACTCGTTACCAATAGTTCTTCCTTGAGAACATATGCAGTATAGACCAGACCAGACGCTAGGGCTACACAATATGGATAAAATGTAAGTATTGCGGTTATAATGTTAGATATTGCGGTTATTAAAGGTATAACTTTTGTCAACCTTTAATGGCTTAGAGTTTTAAAAATCCACATTCACTCCCCTTTTCATACAATCAATGCATTGTTGATCCATGAGAACTAAGCTGCAGAAACAGCCTGTTTTTCAGTCATAGTTTTTATAATCTTACAAAACCAACTCATTTATATGTATCTTCATGCTCACCCTACAGCAGTTTAGCCCCACCCACTCATGCTGAAGTTCTAAGGAGGGGTTCTGCTTTGTTTTACCCTTTTAAGCTTTAGTATAGATAATTAGAAAACAAGATCATTTACACACTTAAAGACATGAACAAAAACAGCATGTTGAAAGGATAAACAGAGGCTGGAAATAGAAATGTAAATTATTGTCAATATTTGGTACACAAACCCACATTAACATCATGTATAAAATGAAAAATGCACAGTATGGACCTGAAACACCTGTAAATGGTTAAAGATTGGCATAAATAATTTGGCTTTTTTGTACTACACAAATATTGTGTTTTATTAAAATGCCCACTAATTCCCTGTGAAAAGAGGCTCATTTGCATATTGCAGCCTCATGTAACACCAATATTGCAGAGAACAAGATCACAATAATGATTAACATGCAGTATATTGTTCAGCCCTACTGTGCACCAAAATATAATGCAATGGTTTCTTCACAATTTTCAAGTAATTTGGTAGAATAGAAGGTAAAAGGTGCCGGTCTGGCTACTGAATTTGGTTTGTTTTAGGTTAAGCATTAGTCTTTTTATGCAGGTCCACTACGTTGAATGGCTTCCCTCAACAAAGACCGACAAAACACAAATGTTGCCACAACACTCAAAAGAAATGTGACATCACTGGTGGTAAGAGGGAACACAGCTGCAGCGCAGCACCCTCTGCTGGGATAACATGCAGCCTGATGCTGCCACCTAATGGCCACTATCACCATATGAAAGAGAGACAGGCTCCAGCATTCTCTTTGAAGCCTCCTCATGACTTGAAACAGGACAGTTACATATTTTTTTTAGGAGGGCAAATAAGGAAAGGAGAAACTGATCATTATTCTTCCCTCGAGCAGCTGGCGTTCTCAGCTCGCCCTCGGTAGACAGATGCGCAGTGTAAGCCCCACACAAGCCCACAGCTCCAGTCTGAGTCACGGCTCTCTCGGGCTGAGGACAGAGTGGTACACAGTGGTCCTCCCACAAACCTGTGAAGAGTCATTCAGCTAGCTGTGTCATGTGGACTGAGTCAAGTGAGAGAGGGAGAGAAATCCAGACTTTAGGGAAATCGTGACCGTTTCATACTCACTCACTCACTGTGCTCTTGCCAGTACACCACAGTGTGAAAGCATGACACATTTTTGACTCCTTGCTTGTTATCGTACCTTTCCCTTCTTAATCATGTTTCTTTTTGAGCTACAGTTTTTTTGAGTCATTTGAGTCTTTTCCCTCATGTGCTTTTATGTCTTCCATCTTTCATTAGGTCCCAGATGGGCCTCCTGGAATTTAGGAATCTTCATCTGTATCCGGTGTGCAGGAATCCATCGGAATCTGGGTGTACACATATCCCGGGTCAAGTCTGTCAACCTAGACCAGTGGACCCAGGAGCAAATTCAGGTAACGAAGCTGAGTGTACTGAGTTGAAACCTGACATGTTATTACATTCCCCACATTGTTGTATATGACTTTTGAGGACAACTTGCCATTTTGTAGCTGAATTCATGCCCAACTAAGGAAACTCTGCGGTCCAAGTTGATTGTAATGGTGCACTGTCGCACCCAGTGGAAAACAGAAATGATCCAAAGGCTGTACATTTTGTCCTGTGTACATTTTCACAGAGTCCTATGATTCCATTAATTCATTATTTGATTCGCTCACCCTTAACCAGCGTCAAACTATCATATGATGAAAAGCAGAGAGACCGCCAGCCCATAGCAGGGCAGACACACAAACACTTATTTGAACACACACATAGGGGCTATTTAGCATCTCCAGTTTACCCGACGTACATGTTTTTGGATTGGAAGCCTATGCAAACACAGATCAAGGAAAGCCTACTCAGAAAGGACCATCAGGAATTGAACCCAGGTGAAACAGGGAGTAGAAAAATGAGTATTGGTACATGAAGGCTAAAACCACTGTGCCTTTAATAGACATAAAAATACCCAGCGCAAACAGCAACCTTTATGAAATAAGAGCCACTCAAATTGCTTTTGATGATTCATAAGATGCAGTGCTTTACATCTGTGACACTGTGACCTCACTTATGCTTATTTCATGCATCTAGTGTATCAGGATTACATTTGGATGGAGCTTATCCACTTAAAATGCAGGTGTAAGTGCACCTAAGACACATTTAAGACACATGAAAAATAGTTTTTCTTTTGAATAGAATAGAAAGAGAGCTAGAATAGTATAGATCGAGGCACAACAAAAGCATTTGATTGTTGTATATGAGCTGATCTAAGGATCATCAAACTTTAAACTAACCAGTCAAGAGTGGCATTTAAGTACCAAATGTAAATGCATGGGCTTAAACTTCTACCAGGTTAAAATCGAGTTGTGTTCTTGTTTTCATAGACAAAACCAGTTTAGTTCCAGAGATAATGTTTTGGTTTCAGCTGCTGAACGGTTTTGTGTTGATTTAGTGTGTGCAGGAAATGGGGAATGCCAAGGCACGGCGCCTCTATGAGGCCTTTTTACCTGAGTGCTTCCAGCGTCCAGAGACAGACCAGTATCCTTCACAGATAATACTTTACTAGCATATTTGATAATCCTCTACATAGTGTCATCTGAATAAACCCACACAGTTAGCATTTCCACATCATTGTTTTCTTTAAACACTTCTGAATAGATCTGCTGAGACCTTCATCCGGGACAAGTATGAAAAGAAAAAATATATGGACAAGTGCATTGACATCCAAGCATTCAGAGTAAGTCTTTTTCATAGTCTTAGCCAGAAAGTCTATTTCTGGTTTCATTCATTTAACATCTCTTGTTCCTCTCACAATTTCCAGAAAGAGAAGAGCGAGATGGTAATGAAAGAGGCACCTGTTGTGTTTGAGAAGATGAAGCTGGTGAGTTGTGATTGTGGGATGAATGTGTGCTTCATTTAAAAAGAGGCTTATAACGTGACCCAATATCTCCTTTGTCTTGTAGAAGAGGGAGGAGCCTCAGCAGTTCAGGAGCAGTCCAAAGAAGCAGTTCCATTCTGTGAATGATCTGTTAGGATTAGGTAAGGTTTTGACATTGGTCCATGTTTACAGCAGGGCGTATATTTAAACGCTCTGCATGAATGACTCAAAGTGTGACATGATCTTCACCTAAGTCATGATGCAAACCAAATCTCATTTAACAAACTGTACCTAATATTTTTATAATGTGATGTTAAACTACTGGTTTAAACAGCTTTTCAGTTATATAAACTGAATATTTGCCTAGTGTATCTTTCTTGGAGCCAAAATCAATCAAAAGCAGGTCGGTCTGTTCAGCTCTTAAGGTATTTTGGGCCATTCTTATGTATGTAACATGGAATGGCCTGCTTTAGATCTCACTGGACCTTCAGGCCGTTCTCAAATACAGAATTTTTCATTTGACCCCGTTGAGATTTATGGCCATCTATGATCATTTACACATTTCAAACTAATCTGAATTTTAAATTGAATACCATTGGATACCATTGATAGTACTGCAACGTATAAACTCATCCGCTACAGCCCCATTGTCCTGCGTAAAAATAAAACTATGGCTGCATCTAAACTTTCCAGTGTGATTTTAAATTGATGCTTCTTTTATAGATGCTCCTCCAGTGCCTGTGGCAAACGGAAAGCCCAGTCCCGAGCAGAGCCCCGCTTTGGATCTGTTCAGCTCCTTGCCTGCTGCCAACTCAAACTCGGCCAGGAGCACAGTAAGGGTTTTATTTGCTTGTTTGGATTCTTATTTAACCAAAATGTTTGAGGGGGGAACGCAAACTAAAAAAAACTTTGTTTGACATTCAATCATGAATATAGCAGAAGTGTGTCTTGACTGTATCGTTTCATTTTGGTGTGCTGTAGCCTAGCTCTGGGGCGGTTACCAGCTCCATGCCCAAAGGCCGGGTTGCAGCATCAGTACCAGAGAACCTCAGCCTTTTTTTGGACCCACCTGCTAAAAGTGAGGAGAGCAGCAAGAAGATGTCCAAAGACTCCATCCTCTCCCTGTACAGCAGCGTAACACCTCAGACTAATATGGCTGCTCATGGTAAGAATCTAAGCTTATGCACTCACAAGCCACTTCATTTGGGTACACCTGCTATGTATCTACACTCATTGCCAATGTTTTCAGCTGTACTTGCCATAACACGTGTGTGTCTGCTGTGTGTTTAATAAAACTACAGTCTGTAACTGTAAATGTGTGCCTATATGGTAAGTGGAGCCAATAAAATGTAGAAATAAAGGTAATGGGTCTACCTTATAAAGTGGCTCATTGGAGTAAATTTATCATGACTGCTTTAGGTTTCCTACATAAAATACCATAAAGCCAAAACTACTGCTGTGAACACGATCATGGACAATCAACCATGCAGAGCATAATCCCCGCACGGCATATTTTCTTTCTTAATTTAAGCTTTAACACAAATTACTTTAGTCATCACATAGTTAACAACCCCTTCATACATGATAAAACGATTAAAACACTAACTTTTGCAAAGTTATTATGTTTTTTTTATGTGTTTAGTTTGGACATGGACTGGGTGAAAACATCATTTTGTGTGTGCGTGTGCCCGTGTGTGCGTGTGTCTGTGTTGCAGCAGGCATGTACATGGGAGCAGCTCCGATGGCCTATGCTCCTGCTGCTGGGTACGCTCACTACCAGGCTCTGCCCACTCAACAAGGCATGATGGGTACCATGATGGCTCCACAGGTGAACATGATGGGGCAACCTGGCATCATGGGGCAGTCAGCAGTGCCCACCCCCACTCCATACATGGCAGGAGTTCAGGGGAGTATGATGGGGGTCCAGAGCAGTATGATGGGTGGTGTGGGGGCCGTGCCTCAGCAGCCTTATGCAGCTCAGCAGGCCCAGCAGGCCCAGCAGCTGCAGTGGAACCTTGCGCAGGTAAGTAACTTGCAGTACTGCATTAACATAACATAAATAGATTTAATCTAGTAAAGATATCCCACCACAGATGAATATGAGCTACTATACATTTCAGTGCCTGTATACATGTATAAAATAGGATGCCAAATTATCATTTGTAATAGATATACTGTAAACCCCCGCTTATTCGTGCAAAAACCTGCAAATTCACAGAAACCGCAGATATCCTCCTCACTTTTTTGCTTTCATGACTGACTTCATCTGCCACGCCCCCTCATCCTCGTGCTGGTTGTTTATGTTTGGGTGCGGCACAGAGAAGACCCAGACATCACAGTTTTTTTCAATATATAATTTTTCATGCATTTAAGTGATAAATTGTTAAGAAAATTATTATTTACTAATTTTGAAACATAAATATTAATGTAAATTCAGCTACAGTTCCATATAAAATATAACTATACGTTTTTGGTACTGTCAAGGGAATACAAAGAAAGCGTGTCTTGGGATAGTGAAATACCGCTGTACTCAGAGGCGGAAGGTTTGAAAGTAGCAAATACGAGAACGTTATTTATTTCTCCTTGCTGCTGATTGGCTGATACCCTGTGATCTCTGGCAGACACAGTCCAGAATTCTTGTGTTTTTCACCCTGTATTTTTATCGCTGTAAATTCAATTAATTTATTTCTGTATTTGCCTGCTTATATCAAAGAAAACTGAATTTTTACGTTCTAGCACTGCGGGAGACAGCTGTCCAGTGTACACTGTACAGTATGGATACGGGTTTACCATTACATTTTTTTCAAGGGTAACATCAGCTCAGTTTTTAAAGGAAACTAAAGTGTGTTGGTAACATATTTGGGGGCATATTTAGGGTTTACACTATAAACAAAGGCATTTTAGGGATTTTTTTTTTCACTATACGTGGGTGCTCTTGAAACGTAAGGCCTTTTGGCTAACACCCTTAACCAGAGCAACTTACAGTCATTAGTTACAGCTACAGGCCCCCTGGAGCAACTGAGGTTTAAGTGTCTTGCTCAAGGACACAATGGTAGAAAGTGTGAACCTGCGACTTTGTGGTCATTGGGTTCAGTGCTTGACCCACTAGGCTGCTGTGTATGTGTATGTACCGCTGATATATATTCTAATAGCAATCCCCATCCTCATGCAACACTCCACTGCATGGAACAAATCTTCCTGAAAATTTAGATGTGAAACAGTGATAAGTGCAGAGTTGCAGGGTTGTGTGTTTTGTGTTTCTCCTCAGATGACTCAACACATGGCAGGCATGAACTTTTACGGTGCCAACAGTGTGATGGGATACGGGCAGCCCATGGGAGGGGCATCGGCTCCCAACTCCAATCATGTGCTTGGCTCACACGTTTGGAAGTGAAAGAGACTGCAAGTCCTAATGTTAGAATGGGAGGGTTTAGGGTGGGGGAGAGGGATGGGGCACCGCAATAAACTGTGCAGGAGAATGGAATGAAGTTTGCACACACTCTTCATCAAACATTCAGAGACGGGTCCATGATGAAGAGGGAATGCTGTTTTGGAGAATTACGAGGAAGTGTCTCTACCTCCCCCCATATTCACAGCCATTTTCTTGATTGTCGTAGGCCCAGATGTGAGTTGGCCTATGTGTCTAACTTCTCTCGTCTCGCTAATTTTTCTTCTCTTCAGCTATGCCCTACCCACAGCATCACTTTCAGCGTTAGATCTTTAGGTTACATGTGGGTGGGAAGATGTACCTTCCAGCTTTCAGCTGTTTGTGTGGCTTTCTTTTCATCAGAGTCGTTGTCTTCAAGCTTGTAACACTTTACTGCAGACATGCATGCGATTGTAAAGGTGGTTCATACGATGAAAAGGAGAGACCGTCGTTTGATATGTAGAGTTTCTACCTTAAATAATGTATTGCTGCTGTTTGAGTGTTCCTCTGTTGGGCATTATTGCTGTGAATGTTGAAGCCTGTAATAGATGACTGGAGTATATTGGCCCTTTTTTATCTGTGTAACCCGGCATACTGCTGTGGAGCTGTAGTGGGTCTACACTCTTCAAACTCTCTCAACTCAGGAGTTGTACAGGCAAGGAAGGGTATCAGACTGGTAATATTATTGCAAATGAGAAAAGTCTGTCTTTTAAACATTGTTAGCTCAAGTGGAGAAATCTGTCTCATAGCCAAAGATTTACAGATACAGTTATGTTTGATAAGTTAGCTGAAGTCTAGACTGGGTTTTGTTGTTTGCAAAAAAAAGGTATAAACTAGATCTGCGATGTATCTGATTGTATAGTCTCACAAGCGCTCAACACCACCTCTGATTGTATGAACTGAGCACTGTTTTTTCCATCACTGTGTGTGGTGCAGCAAAGCTCTCTAATTGCTGAGGGTAGGACTTTTTAATGAACTAACTGCAGGGTTTTTAATAGATTAACAGTACCTCTCCACTCCAATCTGTATGGAGACCAACTGAATGTCTCTTTCACTTGCTCCTCTGTGTGTTTTGCGACCTCCCCGAGGGCAGTGTGTTTCAGGTTGGTAGAGGTGGGGCAGAGGTGCATGTATTAATGCGTCTGGACCACGCGAGGGAGACTGGGCTCACTAGGAGCACTAAGAGCATTCCCGGCTCTTTCACCGAGCAGCTACAGACTCGTCCAGAATCGTTTGTGTGTCTTTGCCATGCCTAGAAATGTATGCCTTGTGACTGCATGTACAGGTTAAATGGGGTAACGCGGGAACAACACGACAAGCGCGGTAGACGAAAGCAGCCCACGATGAAGCTGCGCTGCTCCAAATAGATCCGGCAATATTTGATTAGATTCCACTGTGACATCTGTGACGCGTCGGCTGCTCAAGGCGCAAGTCGTTGCTTTTCCTATCGTCATTCAGTACATTCTCTCTTACTCTTTTTCTTTTAACTCATCACTTCCCCCTAGTGGCGCAGGAGCTTCAGGACAGTCAGAATGTGGTGTGAAGTGCTGAATGTTTTCCCTCTTCTGCTGAATATTGTGTTAAATGATATGTTTATCAGATTCTGAGCTGCTTTTCTTTTTTTTGTTTTTGGGTAGGGCAGGGGACGTCTTTGCATGTTTATTTCCTCCTTAAGATGGGAAGTCTTTCATGTACACAAATGCTGCATCAAGATTTGTATCCAGATGTTGTATATTATCTTTCTGCGTTTCTTGTTCATGTACTTCCACAATCATGTTCTTACAGCACTTTAATGAAGAAGCATGAGTGTGTCTGTAAGTGTAGTCTGAGGTTCTGCTGAAGTCAGGAGAACGGGAGCTCGGAAAGGTTTGTTACAGCATTCCAGAAGCAAAGCACCAAACTCCTGAGTGGCTCAGCAGAACTAGCCACCATGTTAAAACTGTTTATGTCTAAACACAAGGCTGCCTGGGTTGCCGAGATGATTCACTGTGCTCAGCAGGTTGTCTTCTTGGCTTGGGAGAGTTAATTTCATGAGAATGTACTTTCATAGCTTATTTTTACAGAAAGCAATACAGGACTATCGATTAGGAACAGAGGGTTTAAGACGCTCATCTTGAAACTCCCCATTTAGAATACGTATCAGCTTTTGACATGCAACGAGTGTAAGGATAAGCAATGACTCGATGTTAATGGTGTTACCTGTACTCTGTGGTACGTCTGTACAACATGACCAATATACTTTGCTGACTTTGTATCATTAACACGCATGCAGCACAACATGGCAAGCTGGTGTGCTTGATTTTTTTACTTTATTTTTTTTGGAAAAAATTCTTCCTGTTCAAAAAGTCAGCAGTCGCAGAACAGTGGTGGACGACATACTAGTGGCCTCATGGTGCTAAAGCGTGGTCAACCCACATGATTGTGGAACACATTAGAGTTCTGTGCGCGTCGTCAATATCCGAGAGAATCTTAAAAAAAAAACAACTATGTTTCTGAATGTCTTTCATTATCAGGCGTCACAGTTATGAATACATTTGTGAATTTTTTGCAATGTGTAATGCTTAATCATATCTGCTTCCTTTTGATATGTTTTAGGACATTGGAAATGTACGTATTACAAAGGCTCAAAAGTGAACTGATTAATAAAGAAAAATATCCTCCATCCTCAGCGCTTGCTTTGTTGTTCATTTGCTGTGATTCTTCAGTTGGTTCCTATAATAGTGGGGAGGCTTATTCTTCCCAGAATTTTGTATTGTAATTAAGAATTTGAATGCATTGCTGCAGACTGAGTATTGACTATGACTTTACAGATAAATTCCTCTTGTTTAATGAATGTTGGATACACTATTTGAATATTTTCAGTAATGTATTCCATGGCAATACATGCAGTACTGTTTATAGAATACATCCTAATAAGGCTGATAGGAAAACACTGCTGTTGTAATTGGTAAAGTTTGAATTCTTATTTTTTTGTTGTGAAGGAAGTAATGTCCTTCACAAATTAATTAATTTTAATGAAATTCTCAGCGCTTTTGGCTGTCTTTGTGTTCTTCAAGATACCGTTGAGTCTGCAATCATCTGAGCACAAGTCCAGCATGTAAATGCTAAACGTGTCACATGTGAGCATGTCCTTTGCTGAAGAGGCTGTTCAGTTCAATCATCCCTCGAAAGAACTCCGTAATCACTGATTATCACATTGATTTATCTGTCTGCTCAGGCTTCAGCATGGTCAGTGTTGTGCTGCTCCTCAGAGACTGTATGACTAACGTCCACTAGACGCCATGTGCTGATTTTATAAATAAATAAATAATGATGGTGTTTCTCATGGCAATTAAAGGCTATTTTTAATTTTTTGTATAAATGCTCAGTGTTTGCCATTATTTAAAAAAAAAAAAAGCTCTTTATATTATTGTCCTCTCATAATGTTACATGGGCTGAATACAGACACTTTGCCTGACCCCCAGAAATGATTTGGACACTTTAATCACTTTGTAAACTTTATTAAAGTTCTTGATTAATGTTCTTCTTTTACTTTCATCATTAAAAAAAACATAGAAAAGGGCCCCATATAAGGGGAAAAATGTACCACAGAAATGTATGTAAATGCAGATTGTATTTATATAATTATATTCATATATACATCAGGAGTGTATGCAATAAAATTACTCAAACAACCTGAAATAATGATAATTTTGTTTTGACATTTTGTTTCCTAAAACAGTAAATTTAGTACATTTTTAAATATATTACAAAAACCCAAGTAGTGTAACAGTTTGTCTGCTTTTGTAATCAGCGTTTTAATTACTTTTATTATTACATTTAACAACTAGCTGGCAAAACTGCTACATTTTCCATAATATGTAGCAGGGGCATGTTTTACAAACAGTGTGTGTGTGTGTGTGTGTGTGTGTGTGTGTGTGTGTGTGTGTGTGTGTGTGTGTGTGTGTGTGTGTGTG
>JBBJLR010000145.1:18006222-18029351 GCA_037577145.1 Brachypetersius gabonensis
GTGTGTGTGTGTGTGTGTGTGTGTGTGTGTGTGTGTGTGTGTGTGTGTGTGTGTGTGTGTGTGTGTGTGTGTATAGAGTGGATTAGAGCAGTGCCGTTACAGAACACTAGAGGTCCCCATCCTACAACATAAAAAACTACACTAGAATTAGGAATGAACAGACAAAAGTACAGGTGTACTGCAGGTACAGCATTTAATTCAGATCCTTTTTTAAAATCCTCTTTAAATCTGAAAATTGATTGTGTGTATGTAGTACAGTCAGGTTCTAAAAACGATAAAAAAAAAACCCAGAAATGGTACAAAAGTTGATTATTCAGGTGCATTTAATTTTTTGTTAATTTTAGTTCATTATATAATTATTAGTATTGCATGGTTTATTACTGCGTATGCATAATACAGGTGTCAGACTGAAATCAATTCTAAACCAAATGGCAAATATATATTTTATGAGTATTTATTAATGTGAAAAATGTTTGGTTTTTACAATGTAAACAGTTTACTTGAGCCTAAACCAAGTAGCACACAGATGGAATTAATTTCATTCAAATCTAGGCTTTAAAGTGAGCCCTAGATCAGTCATCTCCCATTTATTATTAATTTTTTTTAAGTGTATAATTACATTTTTATTTTATTTGCATATGATTTACAACACACAGTTGTACACATTAATATTTATACTGCACCTCATATCAGGTGTCTCAGGTTTTCACAACCATACATTTGCACAACACTGCTCACATTTTTTGTATTTTATTTCACCACTTAAATGTAGATTTTCATATCCTGCCCTTTAAAGATCAAACCTGCGAGTGCAAACAGTTTATAAATGAGGCCCCTGAAATTTTGGAAAGTCATGTTCGTATAAAACAGCCTCCTCTAGATGGCAGTCTGGCTCCAGAAGCAGCAGAATGCTCCTAATGTATAAAAATGTATGTTAAAGAATGTGTGTGCTCTCCATTCTCTCTCCTTTGACCATCAGAACAAAAGAAGTAAATGGTTTAAATGTGCCCACTACTCGCTGTAAAGTCTTTTATTACAAATACAGCAGTCTAGCATATATAGAATATAGGGGTAATTACACCAGATTTATAGAAGGGATGCCCCCTAAAGTGATAATAATATATGAATGCTCAATAATTTATAAAATTATTATAAAAGTAAAAAAAAAATCGTACAGCATGGAATAATAAATGGGAATTCAAATGGTGCCAAAGCTGTTATTTCCTGTTTTGTCAGTGGAAGTATTTTTAGGGGGGTGGTTTGAAGGGGAAAAAAAATAAGATACTCAATTTGGCTCTGTTTCAATTCGGGCTAATCGGCTTTGAGAAAAAATACATTCCTCTAATCTGAACCCCCCTGCTATTCTCACTGAAGTGCGCACAAAAAGGTAAAACAGTCTTTTAAAAATCACATCAGGAGGCAGAAAGCTGCATGTAATCCTGTGTGTTCTGTCCCTCTTATGCGTGTTGGTATTGTCCCATTCAATGGCAATTTCCAAGCATATTAATCCTCTTAGGGAACTTTGTTGCTTTGCTGATCCTGTGTACCACTATTAGGCCACATCAATACTAACGCAAGAAGAATATATTTTTTCGCCTTCATTGTAGAACAACACCAAGATTTCTTCTCTGATATATATATAAAAAAAGGGGGAGGGGGGCGTTCTTAAGAGTGATGCTATAGACAAGCAGCCTTTGGTTCCATAAAGTATCTTTGGATGGATGGTTCTGTAAAGGGATATGTCAGTGTTTTTTCAACTGTGTCTCTTTATGTTGTGTCTGTAGCGTATGGATCATTACCACAGAGAATAATTTGACTGCTTTTCTCAGTTCTTGGAAAAGAACAGTAAACCCATTGACTCAAAGCGCACTAACAGAAGCCAACAGGGAGGTGCTTTAAGTCAAATCTTCTTAACTCTTGAGAGAAGAAAAGGTGGTGCTCTCATTTCTAGGTACCTTGGGGCAGCTCTTGGCGTGGTGGTTAGGGAGTTGCCCCTATGATCAGAAGGCTTTGGGTTCAAATCCCAGGACTGCCAGTGGCACCGCTGAGGTACCCTTGAGCAAGGTACCATCCCCACACAGTGCTCCCTGGGCACCCCCCGTTGGTGGCAGCACACTGCTTTACTTGTGTGCTGTGCTGTGTGGTGTGTTCGCACATGAACGTTAAGTGTAACATCGCTCATGCACTAAAAAACGCAGTCATGTCTGATGCATTGCTTTAGTGGATCTCCCCCAGACTATTTGCGATCGCAGAATCACAGGGAGCCGCTGGCATCAAGGAAAGGTGCAGCTCAGCAATTGCTGAAGTAGATTTTGTTTAATAATGACGGAAGCGCTCAGGAGAGAGTGGGCAGCCTTGACAGATTCGGTTTGAGCCTATCTGCGCCTCTCACCGTCCCGTGGGCCAGTTGTCACGCCTGGCCACACTGATGTCCCGTCAGCGTCACTCGCACGCGGTTCAGCCTCCCGGCTCCTGCGGGACGGCCCATTGTTCCACCCTCTTTTCAGGTGGATGCCTTGAATGGTACAATGATCAAGCAAAATAATCAACTGGCCTTTGTTTCAGTCAGCCTCTTCAATAGGAGGAAATAAACTTATGGTAATGAAGGCTTATCATAGACAGTTCAGATGTGAGTGTGATGGGCTTTGCGTGCCAGTCAGCCAGCGGCACCCAGCAGCAGCAGCTTCACCCCGTACGGTCAGATGCCAGTTGTCTGAGCTCCAGGAGATCCTAATGCTGAGGGCTGCCTACCCTCCACCACCACCCCCGACCCAGCCGCCAGAGGAGACGGGGAGCGTTTTCTCTGCGTTGCGGGGCCGTTACTCTAACGTTAGCGGGAGATAGGGAGAGAGGGCGCTATTGTGTCTGTTTTGTGTGGAAGTGTTTCATGTGCTGAATGGCGGTGATTACTTTCATTGTGCTGCTTTTATCAGCCTGCCAGCCGAGCCGTTAAAGTGTGGCCCGTCCTCCGACTGCCGTCACATTTCTGATGAATCAGTTCAGCTGTGTCAGTTCAGACAACAGAAGCATTTTCAAAATGAAGGCCAAACATAATAATGCTAAAAAGACAAATACTAACAAATCTAAGTACTATTTACTAAAATCACTGCAACTGTTCAGAAATCACCATGAATAAATTATTATTAGTTAACATGTATTTAAAAGATATTAAATAATATATGTAGTTTTAAGCAGTATAAGCTTAGCACTAACATCTGTTTCAATTTGACATTTATTATCGTTTTGTATCATCAAGAATGTAATTTTTTTTTTTAGGCTTTTGTATGACAAAGTCAGTGTGAATCAGGAAAAGGGTTGAACGGTATGATAAGAATATATCAGTTCAGTACTTTTTCACAATACATGACATTTCATAGTAGGAACAGAATAAAAACTGCCCAATGCAAAAACTATGAAGTGCTATCAAAAACTGTGAATACGGTTATTTAATACAATGTGTCACTCATCTAACAGGCTAAACATCTCCTATATTAATCTCCTAGGCTTTTCATGACAGTCTTTACTCTTTGATCCACTTCCTTTAGTTAGATATGCCTTAGGAAGCATTAAACAGAGTCTGAATCTCAAATGGTCCCTGTATCTCAAGTGGCTTCTACACCGAACACAGTGAAATGAAACAAAGTAACCTCAGGACCATGTAGAAACACAAAAACAAACACAGAAAACCACAAGACCACACAAGTGTAGTCAGGACAGGAGTAAAGAGAGAGTGCAAAAAAGACACAACTGTGGAGATACATTGGTCTGCAAAACAAAACAGACATTAATTCATAAGATATTCAGTGTCACTATGATTATATGATGATTACATTAATATGATCTTAAAATGACAGCAATCTTTAGCAGTACATGGTTGATTGGCAATAATAGTATAATACAATATTTTGTATGAACTTGGCATAAGAATTGTTTGCCACAAATATCATTAATAACAAATAATTTATTTAAAGTGATGTCTTTCATCATGTTTATTTTCTCCCATTATATTAAAGGAAAAGCCACTTGATGCCATGTGTTGCAATACTTTTATTGGCTACAGGGTTTAAAGCAGTACGTTTTTTGGGCCATATTGTTTTAGTATGTTTGACAAACATTTCCTGCTGTACAATGTCATCTATTTATACTGAACTGATTTGCTGTATGTGTCTAATATGGGTTTTAACAACAAATCAGGCTCTAATACTGAGTTTGTCCATGTTTGTATGTAGTAGATATGTTACCTTTTCCTATTGGCATTCCTCAAATGGCTGATGTGTGTGTGTGTGTGTGTGCATGCGCGTGTGTGTAGCAAGCCATGATATATAGCTCTCCTCAGTCTGCTGCTACACCCCGGGTGCGCTAATGTTCTGTCCATGTACGTGTTTAAGCAGCTGCACTCTGGCTGACCTTTGTGAATGTGAAATAGAGAAAGAGGTTTTGAACCTGAAAGAGGAACTCATTTAAATGAGCTGGCACAAGTGGAGATTACGCTGCTGGATGTGTGTCCAACACGCTCTCGCTCTCTCCCGAGTCAGAGAGCGGGAATCGGCCAAAGATAAAGATGAGAAAACGCAGGGAAATTACAGCACGCCTTCAGCGCTATCACCAAAGGCAGGCCTGCTCAGGTGAGAGATGGATGTATGGAGAGAGAGAGAGAGAGAGAAAGCGAGAAAGAGTGAGATGACCTCGGTCAGCCACTCAGCCCTATCTGTCTGAAGCAGCATGCAATAGTTAAACAGAAGCCCTTAAACTATGGCTCTTAAATCCCAGCCTTGTACACTCTGAAAGGTCTGAGATAAAGACTGCAGGCCTACAGCTTGCATCTTTAGACCTATCATATCATTCATAACAAACACTGCTATTTTGAGCACGTTTAAAACTCAGGATTATATTTAGTATTTATGGAAGAGAAAATCATATGTGATGGTGCTTTGGTGGTTCTTTTGCTGTTATTCTATTTGAAGCTTCTTTACTGATTTTCTGTTCTTTAAAATGCATCTTTTTCAGTAATACTTAGGAAATAGGAGCTTTAAAGGCTATTTAAAAGCTACGTATAATGGCCACAGACCCATACTTTAATAGCACGGGTGCTTTAGCAGTGTAACACTGCTGGCGCGTGGACTAATAGGCTTCAGCTTTTATTGGGCCAGACATGAGTGCTATTAGCAAGACACAGTCGCTAATATTTGCTGTGATGGTGACTGCAGATTGTGCCACCTAATATTTATTTGCTCATAGTTAATTGACTTGAAATCAATTAAATATTTGTAGCTATGGCATTTTTCAGTCAGTCTGATTCTTAAAGTGGCTTAGTTTCTTGCAAGTAGGTGAATGTAAGAGTCTTTCCATAAGACCAATGCAGATTGCTGGCAACATCGAAGCGAAAAATTCACAAATCAATAGCACAAAATCTACTGCCTTTATACAACAGTTATTCAAAATAATTTGTATTAAAAGTTATTGTTTGTTGGTGATTCCTTCTGCCCTTTCTGTTCAGCTCAATTTTAACTCCTGTTTGTTGATTTGTATTTTTTAAGTTCTGACAAACACTGGTTTAATCTCTTTTATCTAAGATTTTATTTATTAAATTGCTAACCGTTAACAGAGAGGTTGTCACCATTGCTCAAATAAATGATGCAGTTATTGTCAAAAAATGTTTCACAGCTACTGGGACTACCTGTTGTACAAATTGGAATATTAGTGTTTGATGCAGAAAGTTTCTTTAACGTTTCTTAGTACTTACAAAATGGTTTTCCTCATTTTACTAATCTCTCCTCCAACGCACTGGACTGCACCTCCCCTTTAGCGCCACCTCTGTATGAATCTCAGCAGCTGCACCTGGATCAGTTGAGAGCCGCTCAATGGCTGCTGTCACATTCCTACTAATTCCGTGATGAATCGGAGCAATTGTAGATTTTACGGCCACTGGAATGAGCTCTGCGCTCAGGTTGGACGGGAGGGGGCCGCCGACTGCTCATAAACAAGCCTCCCTGTGACAGATCGGCCAATTCACCCAAACGCAGCAGCACCATTACCGGCTCTTGTAAAACCACAGATGACCTTTAAATATGTGGCATGCTGGAGATATGGCTGCCATCTGCAGAAAATTATTATAAATTCAGCAGGTCTCTTTAAAGAGGACTGCTTTATCTCTCACGGCGCTGTTCCACTTAAAAAGAAGTTCTGTTGTTTGGAGGACAGTGAATGAACCCGCAATGTCAGTGCATGGTATATATTCCAAAGAGGTGATGAGGATGCGAAGTCTTTTTTTTTATCTTTGTTGACATATATCACTAAATATGACTTTATACATTGATTTTTTTATGCTCAGTTCCTTTCTGAATCCTTTGTAGCTGAACTGTTCACACCTTCAGGATTGCCCTTATATAAAAAGCAGATACAACTTCCCCAGTCCTGAAGAAAAACTGCTAACATTATGATGAATAGTTTTAAACATTTTAGCAACAACATTTAGCAAAGCTATGGGTAAAATACTTTATTTGCACTAGATGTGTTTTTGTAGTTAAACAACATAGTTAAAATAAGTTGTAGGGCTTGACTTCCTTGTCACTAGCGCTATTCGATAGAAAGAGATACAAAACTCTTAAGAGCATTTTCAGGAACTGTATAGGTCATATCAAGCTGATATGTTGGGCATGTTTTATTACTGGCTGATGCACCTTTTTCTGTTGTTTTCAACTGGCATTTTAATACCAAACATCACAAACACTGTTCAGGTGAAATTACAGGACTTGCTTACAGTGACTTGTTCATGATACCAGTGAACACCAACAGCCAATGAGCTGCTCACTTCACCCACCATATAGCCAGAATGTCAGTTTCCTTCTGCCCAAAGGTTATTTGCTATAGAAAAATGGAAATGTGCTGGTAAGATTTGTTTCTACATTCACTACAAAACTGAAGAACATTTCTGCGTGTTACGTAAAGTATTTAATGAACATATTTTGCTGTTTGGCCCCATTTACACCTGTCCAGTAAGGACTCGACCGTAGATGCACACTAACATGTTACAGTAGTTTTTCCTTACTTTTTTTTTTAGTGGGATTAATATGGAATGGTTAGGCTACTTATAAACTAGGACTAGAAAAACCTATGAAATGAGGTCAAGAAGCCTACCTAACAAAGCATTAATGTTGACCAATCAGATCAAAAGGAGGGTGGGATTTTAGTGACCATTGCAGCTGCTAACTATATGATTACATGGATCACGATTAGCAGCTTGCTAACCAATAATAGAATAATAGATAGATGAAGTAACTGACAGTGACCATTCTAGTGTCACTGTGGTCAGAAACAGGGTTAAAAATCACCCATTTCAAAACTGTCCTGAATAAATCACTTCTGGGTGCATATAAGATCATGGCGTAAATATATAGCCTATGCCCCACCCCTGTCCACTCTGATTGCACAGAAATGCCTAGTTTTTATCCTTCTGTTGGTATCTATACGTTGTTCAAATGTTCATCCAGTATTTCAGTGCTGAATTATTCACATGCTTGGTAAACACTCACCATTGCCACAGTCTTTCCAGTATGAGTGTGAACAGTGAAATGAGACTCAGCTTTAGAATCCCCCCACCAGCGGCCCTATCCTCTAATAACGCTTTAGCCGATCCCATAAAGTCAAACACAAAGAGACACAGAAGCAGCACCTCTGTCTCCTCACATCAACAAACTGGCAAATCACACTGACAGAGCCGTGAATGAGCACGGTGAGCCAATTACAGCCGGCTAGGCTGCAGAGCCACCCGAGACAGGCGAAACGGGCGGAAAAACTTATGGCAGCTTCCTTCGCAACTCTCTCACTTTCTCTTTTTCCCCTCTTCCAGGCACATGCACACAGCCGCTTCGTTTAGGATAACAATATTAGCCCTGTGGGCTGTGTGAAGTGTTTATGTGGGCCTCAATTTCCCAGCGACTGTATCACCTGGACAAATAGTGACAGTTAAGTGGAAAACTGGTGATAGAAGTGGGATTTCCTGCTTTCCTTCTTTCCTGGTGTGATTTGCTGGACTAGACTCAAATTCCATTCCAAAGTGAAATTTTATGGAAATTCACGATAGTGGGGTTTGTGGAAGGCACAGTTGTAGAGTGATTTAAACCAACAACTCTATTAAAAAAGGAGCAGGGCCTTTTTACGCTGACACATTGGTCTCAGAGCTTTTCAGATGTACAACTTTAAAAAATAAGCCCAAAAATAAGTCACCACTAAAGTACACTGTAAAAATCAGTTCTTTTCAAATAAAGAAATACGTAACCCGGCTGCCTCTGTTTAATAATGACCACAAAAGATGGTGTCTTATATTCTGCAAACCCATTATTTAAAGTTGAATGCAATCAGGTTACTACTAATATTATATATTACAGTGAGCCCTGGGGTGCACTGTGGAGTGCATTTGCTATGAACCTTTCAGGTTAGCTTTATTTAATACAGCAAGTTCTCTTAGTGCCTACAAATGCTGAGCAGATGTTGATCAGGCCGTCTGAATTCACCGCATTAGTGACCTAGCATCTGGCCACTTCTCTCAGACTGAATGTGTCCAAATGCAAGTTGACACCATTGCTTTCACAGAAAACTGAGTGAAAATGACATCACTAAAGCTGATCAATTATGCCAATCCAATTGTTTAACATTCTTGTTAATGGCTGCACTTGTTGTATGCTGAATGACTGGTTGAGTCTTAGGCCTCGTCCACACGGACGTTCAAAATGAATGTGCTCTGAACGCCATAGGCGTTTTTGTGGCATTTGGTAGCGATGCTTGATCGACGTCAGCAAGGCGTTTAACGTCAGCCTGACGCCCAATCTGTAGGTTTCCTCGCGTTCGTCAGGATTTTGACGCCAAGAAAACATTGCATGCAGCGTTTATTTGACGCCATCCGAACACGCAGCCGGCCGAACGCCGGGGCTGAACGCCTGCGTGGACGCTTTGATTTGCTTCAATGAGCAGAAATATAGGCGGCGTTCAATAGGCGCTCACCTGCCGTCACCAACGCCAGAAAACGCCTGGTTCAGACGTCCGTGTGAACGAGGCCTTACTTTTGGACCTTTTGATAATAGTAACAATAATACATTTATTTTATATAATGCTTTTCATAATAAGTTGTTGCAAAAAGCATAAATACAAAGGAGAGACTCAAACAAACAAGATACAAACACGATTATAAAACACCACAATAACACCAAACAGAACAATACAATAGAACACTGGCAACAGTTGGAAGCTAATTTGAAAAGGTTTAAATGAGATAAAAAATTAAGAGTTTCTAATGTTACTAGGAAGGAAGTTCCAGAGGGAGGGGAAACAACAGCAGAGCCCCTGTTCACCCCAGGAGCGGTATCTGGTTCTTTTAGGAGGGGAAAGAAGATTGGACTCAGCAGAGCGAAGGCAGTGTGTGGAGGAGTGACTATGAGCAAGATCAAGCTAGATATGGTGGCACCAAATTGTGGTGAGATTTGTAAGTGAAGAGTAGAAATTTTATTTGAATACACTGCTGCACAGGAAGCTTGTGGAGCTCTTTGAGAACAGAGGTGATGTGATCCATAATCAGTGATGGGGTGAGGTGGACAGCTGAATTCTGACCTTTTCTGTCAGGAAGCCTGTGTTTAACAGATGCAATTTCAATTATGTGACAAATGTAATATAATGTGAAGATGAATGATATACAAAAAAGACAATAAACAAAAATGTAAACACAATCATATAAGACTGATTGAATGAAGGTTATTGCTTTAATAATGACTCAAACAGAAGAAAAAACAGTGAAAAGCTGTTGGTTTGAATAAAGTCACTGTGGATGAACTTACAGAAATGCAGGGGAAAGTGCAGTTTATCCTTATGATAAACTGTAATAATAAAAGCCAATGTAAGTAAAAAGCACAGATTCTGTATAACTCATTTGTCATCCTTTTTTATCTTTACAGAGGTGGGTTTTCTTGCCTTTTTCCCTGGTAGGACGTACAGAACGGCCTCAACTTTCAATCTAAAGTGAATCTTTTTGAAATCCAAACACTGTTGTGGTAGTCATGTAAGGAGGATTTATACACAGTTGTCACAGTTGCAGTGTGACTGTAACACGGCCAGGATGTGGACCCGACAGGATTTAAACCAAAAATCTCTATTAAACACGAAACAGGCATTTCAGAGGTCCAACTTAAAATGCTAACATGAATTAGAATTGGTAACCACCAAACGTACACGGTTATAATATGTAATAATATGGTTTTATGTCAATAAGTAATTAAGCACTCTCCTAAAATGTTGAGTTCATTCCAATTTTAATACTTGACATAAAAAATTATCTTATTCTTATTCACTGTGACTTCTTCAACTCTAAATTTCAGGACAGCCCAACTTTACATTGGATGGCTGTGCTGTCTGCTCAAGAACTTATCTGATTGAATTAGACTGAGCAATGCAGTTGTCACGAATCATTCAGAGTAGCTTAATTTGGTTATCTTACTGCATACAAACCCCCCGCCGATTTGGATCAGTACGTTTGAATTCAGTGACCATGCAGCTGGCCTCTTCTCTCAGACAGAGTGCTTCCAAATACAGCCTCACAGCTGTTAGAGAAAATGGCTAAGAATATAATTCATATGCTTAAATAAATGCAACTGAGTTCACATTATTTTTTTTACTAACCCTTTATAATAAAACTAACCTTTATAATAAGACTAATATTTTATAATAAGACAGTTTATAAACTATTAATAGGCAGTTATTAACAAGCTATAACTTGTTTGGCAAGCTCTCAACTCTTTTCTGCTGCTGAGCTTTTCTTGTCCCTTTCTCAGGCAGAATGTTAAACTGTCGACTTCATCAGGTATTTAATTGTTAACATCCGACTACCATTAAAACACCAGATCTTGCCAAATAGTGAGCCTGCAACAATGTGTGACTTGTTTAGAACTGCTGATTAATGATGTATACACAGTCCACAATCTAATCAACAGCCTGATTATAAATAATGAATAAACCCTTATCAATTGTAAAGTGTTACCTTCATGCATGTTAGAGAATGGGGATATGTGCAAACAAAAAATCACTAAAGAGCTACATTTCCAATTTAATTTATAACAATATGATAACAAGAATATGTTTTATGCTTCTCTTACATGTGTCTCCAGGACTCCAAAAACTGGAGATACAAGCATGTCAAAAAGTCTACAGACCTCCAGCCAGAGACCATTGGTTGCCTTTATGGTTGAGGATTTGGCAGGGCTGCTGTACTTAGTAGAATTTTAATGAGGAACCTGATGCTTTTCTGTTATAACATTGTGCAGAATGTACAGTGAGCAGGAACACGACTTTAATGATGTGTAACACGAGCGTGGTTTGGGTCAAACAGTCTGCTTTTAGCAAATTCATCAAGCAAGGCAAGAGTAGCCAGTTAAGTCTCTGGTAGTCAGATATTCAATCTGGAAGTGAACAGATTTGTATTTTTTTGTTTGTGTAGACATTTATAACCTCTGATGAGGCCATTTCAGAGGCTTTGGGCAAGATGGGACCCCTTCTCTTCAGGAGTCAATCAGAAGCTCTATTTTTAGTGGGATCTACACAGCAGCATACTAAGCGGCAGATGGTAGTTGGAAGGGAGTGCGGTGCAATTTACAGTAAACAGATTCTTTATCCTTGGCAGGTCATGGGGAGCACCAGAGCATAGTGGCCATTTAATAATGGAGCGCCAGAAAATGTTAGTTTGAAGATGTTTGGGGAGTTACATGAATTTTCCAGAAGCAGATCTCTAAATAAACAACTATGGACCCCACCAGTTAAAAGGAGATCATTTTAAAGGGTCTTTATCATGGTTTTCAAGGAGTTAATGTAGTGCATAAACATGTCATTCAGTCCAAGTGCAAATGATTCACATATTGAAATGAGCCTGTTTGCACCAAAATCAGTCCATTTACTTAAACATTTACATATAAGATAGGAAAGAACTTTATTTATCCCCATCACCTGCTGCTATCTCTCTTTTTATTCAGGGCACAAACACTATGTCACTTTTCATAACCACTTGCACTAATAATGTTATTTTATTATATCTGCTATATTTATTTGTCACTTTGTTAGAGTTATTTTGATATTACATTTGTACTATTACTACTGTTCTGTGCTTTCTTTATTCCATATGCATGTTTATGACAAAATAATTTGTTTAGGATAAATAAACTATCAGTAACATACAGATGAGTGAATAAAAGCAGACGAGTAATATTGCATGAAAATTCCGAATGAGAACCAAAGATAATCCTGAGAAAGATCACCTACAGAACGAAGAAGAGTTATACAGCCTTATTGCTACAGGTGGGAAGGATTTTCTGTGGCGTTCGGTTCTACATTTAGAGCCGATGAGTTTTGCTGCGTGTGCTCTGGTGGCCCATCATGGAGGCATGCATGGGGTGAGAGGGTTATATACATGTATATTCATCTGTACAGCATTTTAGAACTACCCATTCATAATTAGTGTATCACCTTGGACTGTTTTTGAACATAGCATTGTATTGGTCAGACAATTAGAAGAGACGTCATTTTCATATAGCAAACCTAAAGGCAAAGTAACAAAAACAGCCTGTTCAGTTCTACACAGAGGTTGTATAATCCTGTAAAAATTAAAATGAATATGACACATTTTTGGTACAAATAAACATCATACATGTATGACATGGGCTCTTTAATGATTATAAATGCCCAATAAGCCATTTTGCTAGACCTTTACAGCAAGCATACTCAAATTCTTGGCTCTACATATTGACGCTTAGCAGAAGATGAAGTGTACTATTGTTTGATTCAAATGTGAATTTCATACACAATTACTGCTGAAGGGAACTTAAGGAACTTAAGTCTTTCTCCTATAAAGTTACTGTTTTTGAGTGATGTGTCAGTGATGTTATATGCAAAATGCCATTTTCATAATGGTTACCATCATGTCCTTGCAATATCTGCAGCAAAGATTACTGCATACAAGTTTTACAGAGAAAAAAGTAGTTCTGAACAGGATGGAAGGATGGAGGAATGAGTAAGAATTAAGCGGCAGTGGTATGTGGTAAAGATGCAGAATACATTAAACTCTGGCATTTGCAGCTCATTGTGAGCGCAGCATGATGACATCTCTGCACGAACTAAGTGGCTCTTCGCTTACATGGCAGCAAATGGTGACTAAATGAACCCCAGCTATATTTGTGTCAGTCTGTCTCAAATGTTAGTGTTTGTAGTTCAAACACTTTAAAAAAATACATTTGAAAAGATTCTGCAAGATTATACAGGAGATAAAATTTTCATTTTAACTATATATAAGTACACATATAGACATTGATTTATATACATACACGTGTCTGTGTGTGTGTGTGTGTGTGTGTGTGTGTGTGTGTGTGTGTGTGTGTGTAAAACAAATCCACTGCTATAAGGAACACTCTTCTTGGGTGGTAAAACACATCAAAGGTAATTATTGCCATTTTGTTTGAATGATCAAGAGATTTGTTTTCTTTGAATTATTCAAGTCCTGTAAACATAATTACTCTTAATTTGATATGTAGTCATTTCCTTCTTTTGATTTCCAAAATTATGGTTTAAAGAACATTACTTTTATTTGAGAAAATATTGTCAGCAATTCTTAAAAACAGCAGTTTGCAGCTCTTATTGTCAGCAGTTCTTAAAAGGCAAAGCTGATCAGTTCAAGACTTGCATCTATAAAAGATAAAACTTGAGAAACTGAACGTTTTTGCAGTGGTTATTTTCCAGAGCTGTATATATGCATATATTATATTCAGACTGCTAGAGCAGGAACTTAATGCAAAAATACCTGCATGGATCTCACAGATATCTCTTCAACTGAAGCCTTAAGCGGTTTCATGCTTTAATTTAGGATTATAGCGTTGATTCGATTTTTTTTAAAAGAAAATAATGATTTGTCATTGACATTATCTTTGCCAATAAATTCCTTAAAGTGACTTAGAAAGTAATGCGTTTGGAGTCGGTTGTCTCCGGTGGCTGCTGAGCGATCTCCAGAGCCACGACGAGTTCTAGGAGGCAATGTTGTGTCCATCTGAATTACACCGTCCATAAAATTGTAATAGGAAGACAATCAGTAGCTTATATCAGTAAGGCCTTGTGAGCTATTTACCTTTTTATGTGGGTGTAAATTTTACAGGTACCAAAGACAGTGAAAACCAACCTTCTTTATGGTAAAGCCTGTGGAGGAAAGAAAGAGTGCTGCAGGGTCTTACACACATGACTGAGCTCAAAAATTTTGAGAGAGTGAAGGAGAGATAGACAGATTGAAGGGGGTAGAAGGCGAAGGAGAGGAGAGTGCAGTACAAGAAAGAGAGACCGTTAGACAGAGTGAAAGAATGAAAGACAGAAAAAACAGACAGAGTGAAAGATGGAGCAGGAAAGAAGTAGAGATACAGTGAAAGAAAAGAGATGGAATGTGAGATTAGCAGATGGGAGAGATGGACAGAAAAAAGAAACAACCAGAAGAGAGAGAGAGAGAGTGACCAGAGACAGTTTTATTATTAACAATGCAAATGACTTATATTTAACTTTTTGTATTATTATGATTATTATGATTATTATTATTATGATTATTATGATTATTATTATTAATAGTAGTAGTAGTAGTAGTAGTATTAATAATCATAATAATAATAATAATAATAATAATAATAATAATAATAATAATAATCATAATAATAATAAAACCTTTGTTAAAGATTCTTTACTCCTAAGAAGAGAGATTCACATTAAATCTTAGAAACTGTCTTAGACACAAACACCATAAAACGTCCTCATCTTTTATATTCAGGAACACAGCTCATTAGCATGTCCAACTCAAAAGTGTCAGGGACCCTTTTAGGACCCCTAGTCTTGATGAGTGTGTGTGGTGTGGTGATGAGAGGCAGAGATTAGCACCCTGTGAGCACTGCTTCCGAACAGAGTACACTCTGAGTGCATTAAGGACTGGAAAATGACTCTGTCACAACACAGCAGAGCCGGGAAAAGGTCATCCAAGCAGCTCTCAGGTACTGGAGAGAGATATTCACAGTATTTTAAGCATTCAATTAAAACACACAGACAGACTGGAGAGAGCTGGAGAGAGAGAAAGACAGAGAATTCAAAGTTCTAATCAAAATATAACTCTTAAGTGTTTTAATCATGGAAAGATAAATTTAAGTTAATATAAAAAAGGTTTCTTTAAATGAAAAAAAAGTTAAATAAAAGAAATGTTCCTCTGCTGACCTCAATCATTAAGAGGTTTATTATTAAGCTTCCATTATTGGACATTCGTAACAAGATGAATAAATGTGAGTGAACAGATAGCTGAGTTTGTTGATAGCTTGTTGATAATGTCGTTAATCACGTAATGCACTATAATGCAGGTGATAATTCAACATCAAAAAACTAAAAACACAGCAGGCTTTTTTTGGTGAATGTCTCTTTTTCTTCTTCCTCCAAGCTTCATCTTTAATGCCCTCAAGTAACAGTTATGGTGCAATCTCTTGCACTGGCTCTGAAACCGGGACATCTCTGAACTTTATCAGCTTTTTTTTTTTACCTTTACAGGGACTGGTGATCAAGGGAAGATGTTTTAAATTCGAGGTGGAAAAATGTAATACAGGATCTTATGCAAAACAAGTTTTGTTATTTGGATCATTTAGAACGAAGAGAACAGGAATATATACATAACTGACACACCATATTCTCTCTTAACTGAGTGGAAACCAGATTATAGGTTTTTGGTTAGTAGATTATGATTATCAGTTTTTGCAGTTTCAGATAATCAGCCCTGAAATGAGGGGTGCTGTTAATGGTGACTGCGGTTGCAAAATGCCGGGAATTTACAAAGTAGGAAACTTTCCACCGTAATTTATGGAAATTAACAGGAAATAACGCTAATTAATAGATTTGAGCCCAAGGACTACATAAAGTCAAGTAAGTTTCAATGTTATTAGATATGATAATATTTGATCTATGGCAGGAGTTACCAAACCTTTTGAAACCGAGAGCTACTTCATGGGTACTGAGCCATATAAAGGGAAACCTGTTTGATACACTAGAACAGAGTTCACCTAAACTTATCCAAACTTTGTGTATAATAAATATATTTTAAATGCTTTTTTAAGATTTTGTCATTTTCAATTCTATATACATGCAAATGTGATTAAAGAAGAATAGCAACAGCATCAAATGAAATGTTAGATGCTGCTCACTGGTGAGTTGTGCTATTTTTAGAACAGGTCCGCGGGCTACTCATGTGGCCCTTGGGGGCACGACATCGGTGACCCCTGATCTATGGTGTTAAAGTTTAACCAGGAACTATTAAATCAAAATGTATTCATGCAGTAGCTAGGTAACTGGAAACCCAGACATGCTAAAAGTAAGCTAGCTAGCACAATTTGAAGAGGCCGGCTTATCATGATGCTAGCTACTGTAAATGTGATGCTGTTTCTTCCGCCTCCTACTAGATGATCATACAGAATTTTAAATTCTAAAAATACAACTGTATCAGTTGTAAAATATTTTGAAGACAATTCGATTTGTTCAGTTAACGATCTACATATCTACATTCCATTTCATAAGTGTTTACACATTTGTCATCTTATTTAAGAGAGAAAATCCTCTGTGTGGAGGCATTTCACAGCAGCTGATGCTGAACTAAAATTCCCATGGAAAGTTTCTGGAAATGTACCTGGAATTTTCTGCCTTTGCAACCCTAATGGTGACAATTATGTTAATAATTGGAGAAACATAACTTGCTATAATCACTAATTGAATAAATGAAGAGTCCTCTGATATAGACAACTGAGATGAGAACAGTTGAGGCATGGGTTCACTGCTCTTTTACTACATGTCCCAGAAGCATTAAGTAGGTGTACCATTACAAATTAATCCAGTTGACCAAAAGCTAGAAGTTATATTTGCCCCTTTTCAAGTCATGTAGTCCAAAGGTCTCATCCACACGGACGTTTGAATCTTGGACAAATGAACACACTCTGAACAGTGTCAGACATTGTGTTGTGTTTTGTATCTGTGCATGATTGACTTCAGTGAGGCGTTTGTCTGGGGCTGTTTAATGCCAGCCTGCAGCCCAATGTGAGTTTTGTGTATTCACCTGTGGGGGCAGTAATTATTTTCTCGAGATTGTTTACATGTTGGATATCTTGATTTGTAGTTCTACACTGAAAATATGGATCCCTATTCTTTGTTAAAACTTACAATCAACATTCTTGTTTTAAAAATTCTCCTTATACGGCACTGCAGGCAGGAGAGGAACATTGTCCCCGATATTGGGTTCACCCTCTTACTGCACAACGTCAGGTCGAAGGGACGTTTTTTTTGCTTTTTGAAAATTTTGATTGTCTGCTGCGACTGGTACAAGAGCACATTACACGCCACTCAACAAACGTTTGTCACGATTCCCAGAACACTTGAATCATGGGACATATTCGGTCCTCCAGAACGTCACCGGAACGGCATGTAAACGCAATAGCAGCGTATTCTTTGGGTTTGTCAGGATTTCGCCTGACATTGACGCCAAGAAGATGTCTGAATCGCCACACGAACGCGCAGTTGACCGAGCGCCGGTGCTGAACGCCCGTGTGGACGCTTCGATTTGCTCCAGTGAGCAGAAAAA
Organism: Brachypetersius gabonensis; assembly: GCA_037577145.1. Taxonomy (NCBI): domain Eukaryota; kingdom Metazoa; phylum Chordata; class Actinopteri; order Characiformes; family Alestidae; genus Brachypetersius; species Brachypetersius gabonensis. Next base: position 18,023,879 of record JBBJLR010000145.1, read on the forward strand.
CGTCTGCTGCTCAGTCCGTTCTCACCTGGTGGCAGAAAATTGTCTGATTCACACGTCTGTGTGGACGAGGCCTAACTGTTAGTATTTACTTCCATTATTAGGTTGACGGGTCGCTGGGGTAATCTGTGTCTTCTCTTAATATGTGGAGACCTTAAACAGCATGCTTTAAGCTTGAGGATTAATGACATAACTCTAAACTTACTTGCAATCCTCTATTTGATTCCTCCACTCACTTACCTTTCCTCAGACATGCATGGGGTGTTTTTTAGATCTAAACATATCAAACTTGCTGTAGAAGAGGAAGTTGTTTTTTCTGCTTTAACATATTTGTTTCCTCATTAGACTTCATTTTTCACTCCTCACTTTTCATTTCATTTCATATTTTAACGTCTCCTTGTTCCTGCAGGTCTTGTTCTTCAAGACAGTCTCACCAATATTAATTCAAAACCATTTTTTAATCAAAGCAAATAACTGCAGCTTCAAAGTAACAGTACTCCTCTGCCTGGAAATTCTGTCTTTCTTTCTGTTTATTTAGTTTCTTTAGGTGTAAGAAGCTGTTTGAGATTGAACATAGAGAACCAATAAATGTGATAAGATGTTCTAGATGTGTTTTTAACCTAGAGCACATCATTTTGAACTGCTAAACATACTTGCTTGATAAAATAAGCAAAGATAATAAGCTTCTTGAGAAAAGCTCTACCTAATAAAGAAACTACAGCTTAGAGGAAATGTCATCAGCATTAGTCATTTTCTTTTCTCTCTGTTGTCCGGAGACTTTTAAAGACTTTTAATGTGTGTATGCGTTCCTTAGACAGCTGGTTGTTGAGCACAGCTCTGCTCTGGGAGTGTGTGGCTATCATTAAGGGCCTTTTTGGTATGCAGAGGGTGTGTGATGGAGGGTGGAGGGGGCTTGGTGCATCTGACCGAGCGGGCCACTCCAACATTAGCGTGCCCATCGCTGTTATTACAGCCCTAATGACATCCTCCTCACACGGCATGCTGGGAGCCGGGCTGCAGGGGGCCCATCTCCAATGGCTGCAGGAGCCGACGATGCCTCATCAAAGCGCATCAATCGCTACCGCCGCATCCTTCTCACTCTGGAAACAAAAAAAAAAGACAGAGCCCTCCAGATAATGTCTTTCATGGTTCAGTGGCCTTACAGGGGTTCCCTCCTGCATGGCCTTGAAATGGACAAATTAATAGTTGCTTTGAAACAAATTGGAATTACACCCCTCAATGCATTAATGTCAGAAGCCCAGCCACCTCCCTGACAGAGGAAGAGGCAGAAGCAGAGGCAAAGGGAGGGGGAGGCCTAACAGCATCGAGATAAAGATCCGACAGCATTGTTTTTTTTATTCCTGGACTGGTACACACCAAACACCACACAGTGGGAAAAAAAATAGTGCTTTGGGTTTCGTTGATTCAATTGTGTACATTGGTTGCACATGAATATTACATCAACACTGCTGATGAAGGAAGTGAACCGAAAGACATCCTGAGATCCTATTCATGTATTTTATTCATGTGCACTTTTAAAGCAAATAAATTCAAGGCACACTGAACTGATCCTCAGCCTAAATCAAAGGAAGTGAATGCAGATAAAATTAAATCAGCATCACATTCAACTTTTTTGCAGCTATTGGTTCTATACCTGGCCTGATCAGCACTTTACAGACTTCAAATACTTATTGATATTTCCAAACAAGAACCCAAATACTCATCCTGTAAACCGCCCATATTATAGTTGTCCATATGAGGGAACAGATACTCTTCTGTCTTATGTCTATTTTTTCCAGTTGCATGCATGAATGAAGTTGAAACTTCATCTACATCCAGCCAAATGACACATGCCCACGTTCTATAGTTTTCTAAACTATATTTAAAATAGTAATTCACTCACGTGATTGAGGCCTAGTTGTCCCTGAGCTGTGGTTTGTAGTGGCTACTCAAACAGCAGTAAAACTGTAACGTTGATTTCCATGAAACATATAGATTTTTAGCTTGAAGTGGCTTTGTAATGGAACAGTTGGAGACATTACAATTATAATAAGAATTCAGGTTGTACTCTGCCAAATAAGGAAATTAAGGAATTCTGAGGATGGTCCAAAAATGCTCATGTTTTTGCAATTTTTGTCCAAAACACAAGGGGAGATTTTTCTTGAATTTGGAAAGCAATGTATTGTTTGGGCTGTGTTTTGATGATTTGTAGCAACATTAAGAATAAAAACTGCATTTTCTGAGAAATGTGCATGTGATTTTAGCGCAAACAAAAAAAAAAAAATCAAAAAATTTGCAATATTTCAAGAGAAAAACCTTGTGTGGACACTTTCTCTGTTTCACTTGTATTGGCTAGAAAATTAAGGAATTCTGAGGATGGTCCAACAATACTCATGGTCAAATTATAGCCTTACCTATCTTTGCAATTTTGGTCCAAAACACAAGGTGACATTTTCCTGAGGAATTCTGAGGATGGTCCAAAAATGGTCACGAAGGTAAGGATACACAGCCTAACCTATTTTTGCAATTTTGGTCCAAAACACAAAGTGACACTTTTCTTTAATATGTACAGCAATGTATTATTTGGGCTGTGTTTTGAAGTTTTGTAGCAATTTTCAGAATAAAAAATGTGTATTAACTGAGAAATATGCATGTGATTTTATCGCACATTAATGTTCTTTTTGCCAAAAAATGTGCTATATTTTATGAAAAAACCTTGTGTTTACACGATTTCTATGTGATTCACTCATATTGGCTAGAAAATTTAGGAATTCTGAGGATGGTCCGACAATGCTCGTGAAGGTAAGACTATAGCCTTACTTATTTTTGCAATTTTGGTCCATTTACATTAATGGCATTTATCAGACGCTCTTATCCAAAGCGACTTCCATTCTCTAACTACAGGGGACAGTCTCCCTGGAGCAACTTGGGGTTAAGGGTCTTGCTCAAGGACCCAGTGGTGGTGTGCTGGAGGTAGGATTCGAACCTGTGACCTTTTTGTCCGGAGGCAAGTATCCTACCACTAGGCCGCCACCACCCCATGTGCATGTGCAATTTTTTAAGAAAAAACCTTGTGTGGACACAATTTCTATGTGATTTACAATAGTTGGCTAGAAAATTTAGGAATTCTGAGGATGGTCCGAAAATGCCCATGAAGGTAAGCCTTACCTATTTTTGCAATTTTGGTCCAAAACACAAGGTGAGATTTTTCATTAATTTCGACAGCAATGTATTGTTTTGATGATTTGTAGCAACATTAAGAATAAAAACTGCATTTTCTGAGAAATGACCATGTGAATTTAGTGCACAAAATTTTTCTTTTTCCAAAAAATGTGCAATATTTCAATAGAAAAACCTTGTGTGGACACTTTCTCTGTGCTTCACTCATATTGGCTAGAAAATTAAGGATTTCTGAGGATGGTCCAAAAATGCTCATGAAGGTAAGACTATAGCCTTACCTATTTTTGCAATTTTGGTCCAAAACACAAGGGGAGGTTATGCTTTAATATGGACAGCAATGTACTGTTTGGGGTATGTTGTGATTATTTGTAGCAACATTAAAGATAAAAAACTGCATTTTCTGAGAAATGTGCATGTGATTTTAGCGCACAAAAAAATTTATTTTTCTAAAAAATGTGCAATATTTCAAGAGAAAAAACTTGTGTGGACACAATTTCTTTTTGATTCACTCGTTTCGATTAGAAAAATAAGGAATTCTGAGGATGGTCCAAAAATGCTCATGAAAGTAAGACTATAGCCTTACCTTTTTTTCCAATTTTGGTCCAAAACACAATGTGAGATTTTTTATTAATTTCAACAGCAATGTATTGGTTGGGCTATTTTTGATGATTTGTAGCAACATTAAGAATAAAAACTGCATTTTCTGAGAAATGAGCATGTGATTTTAGCGCACAAATAAAAATTTTTTCCAAAAAATGTGCAACATTTCAAGAGAAAAACCTTGTGTGGACACTTTCTCTGTGTTTCACTCGTATTGGCTAGAAAATGAAGGAATTCTGAGGATGGTCCAAAAATGTTAATGAAGGTAAGACTTACCTATTTTTGCAATTTTGGTCCAAAACACAAGGTGACAATTTTCTTTAATATGTACAGAAATGTACTGTTTGGGGTATGTTGTGATGATTTGTAGCAACATTAAGAATAAAAACTGCATTTTCATGAGAAATGTGCATGTGAATTTAGCGCACAAAAAAAAATTTTTTTCCAAAAAATTTGCAATTTTTCAAGAGAAAAAACTTGTGTGGACACATTTTCTTTGTGATTCACTCGTTTCGACTAGAAAAATAAGGAATTCTGAGAATGGTCCAAAAATACTCATGAAGGTAAGACTTACCTTTTTTTGCAATTTTGGTCCAAAACACAAGGTGACAATTTTCTTTAATATGTACAGCAATGTATTATTTGGGGTGCCTTTTGAAGTTTTGTAGCCATTTTCAGAACAAAAAATGTGTATTAACTGAGAAATATGCATGTGATTTTATCGCACATTAATGTTCATTTTGCCAAAAAATGTGCAATAGTTTATGTAAAAACTTTCTGTGGACACAATTTCTTTGTGATTCACTCGTATTGGATAGAAAATTAAGGAATTCAGAAGATGGTCCGAAAATGCTCATGAAGGTAATACATAGCCTTACCTATTTTTTGCAATTTTGGTCCAAAACACAAGGAGAGATATTTCTTTAATTTGGACATCAGTGTATTGTTTGGGCTATGTTTTGATGATTTGTAGCAACATTAAGAATAAAAACTGCATTTTCTGAGAAATGTGCATGTGATTTTAGCGCACAAAAAAAATTATTTTTCAAAAAAAATGTGCAATATTTAAAAAAAAAAAACCTTGCGTGGACACTTTTTCTCTGTGATTCACTCGTTTTGGCTAGAGAATTTAGGAATTCCGAAGATGGTCCAAAAATGCTCATGAAGATAAGACTATAGCCTTACTTTTTTTTTGCAATTTTGGTCCAAAACACAAGGAGAGATTTGTCTTGAATTTGGACAGCAGTGTATTGTTTGGGCTGTGTTTCAATGTTTTGCCAAAAAATGTGCAATATTTTATGAAAAAACCTTGTGTTTACACAATTTCTATTTGATTCACTCGTATTGGCAAGAAAATTTAGGAATTCTGAGGATGGTCCAAAAATGCCCATGAAGGTAAGACATAGCCTTACCTATTTTTTGTAATTTTGGTCTAAAACACAAGGTGACAATTTTCTTTAATATATACAGCAATGTATTATTTGGGATGTGTTTTGAAGTTTTGTAGCAATTTTTTGAATAAAAAATGTGTATTAACTGAAAAATATGCATGTGTACTGCATATGTACTGTTTGGGGTATGTTGTGATTATTTGTAGCAACATTAAAGATAAATAAAACCTGCATTTTCTGGGAAATGTGCATGTGATTTTATCTCACAATAAATTTAATTTTTCCAAAAATATGTGCAATATTTT